>JAZDUA010001407.1:0-81528 GCA_038098605.1 Gryllus longicercus
CGTTTTTACGCTGACATATGTAAGGAGTTCAAAAATTGATGTTGGAACGAAGGAGTAACATTCTTAAAACGTACTTTAAAACTTTTGAAACTACATGATCCAAGGACTACGTGCCAAAATTAATTCACATTTGCTATTTCATTCTCTCACATTCACACACACACGGTCGCTCCTTGACTCATCCACCGATAAAACACCTACACACTAACACACACACACAAACACACACTCACTCACTAAGACACACATATATACACTCACAGCTACATACTCATCACTTAATCACTCATTCACTCTGCTTGCTGAATGAGACTGGCTATTCATCCTTGCAACAAATTCCCTCATTCGTTCTTGTTTTACTCCATCTGTTAACCCTTCCTTTCTCTATATTCCAGTATCCTTTCTCAGATTGCGGTTAAGAAATTGCCTGAAACTAGCTCACGCATTGGCGAGAAATCGAGGAAGCGATGTGAAGTATATTTTTACGACACTTCGCGTTCATATTCATTTGTCTTCTTTCTCTGCCGAACTCTCTTTCACACTTTCCTTCTTGATTCATTGAATTCTTTCAGATCTCAAGGGACATTTTACCTCATTTTATCCACGCTTTTTAATATAATTTTACAGAACGATAAAAATAAAGCGAAGAATTATACAATAAAATAAAAAACATGTTTTTAAATATTTTATTGACGATTTTTCTTAATGTTTTTTGTGTGAAATCACAACTTACGCTTAAAGTCAATGGGAATAATATATTTATCTAAAACCAATATTAGGAAATTTAAATGTATTTTATTTCAAAATATTGTTCATCAGTGTTTCTACTATGGGTCGACAATATTCAAATTCGATATTCACAACATCAGAAAACTATAATAAAAATGTATCACGTTTAGTAAATGATTAAGCGAAAAATGTATCACAGGAAGAAGCAAATATTCTCAAAGGCATGGGCTCATTTCATCACTATTAGGATAAACTTAATCAAACAATTTTGTTTTCAATTCCATTATTATCGATGAATAGATAGAAAAACCTAATAACTCATGTTATGCGAAAGTATGTTAAGATATTAGTTATATATCCCGTTTGTTGAGAAAATTAATATTAAGGGAGTACTCTGAGAATTTTTTAGATACTTTTCCGATTTTCTCATTAAAATCAGAAAATAAGGGAAACTAATTTAATATGTAAAATTGCCATTTGTTAACTTCAACAAATATAAAAACATAAGGAGTAACTGCATATATTCTTATTTTTTATAATTTAAATCCTAATAATAAATTAATAAACACGGAAACCCACAAATTAAGTGTTTCAAACACCGATGTGTCGTCGTTGCAACCTTAGTTAGAGAGCCGAAAAACGCAATTTATCAATTATATCGCATATGCACGACAATTTCACACTTCATACGTGACTTTGTATTTTGCGATCGATTTTGCATTTTATCGCAGATTAAAACACTTGAGAATATACCGCTCATCGACAATCATTCAATTACTAATTTTTTCAGCATTTAGTAATATTTCGTATATTTAGCATTCACTAAAATCTACTTTCTCTAATTGAATCGTTTATTTCAGAAAACCGTCAAACGCCAAATTCCTCACATTTACAAAACTGAGAATAAGTCTCCCAGTTTTTCAGATTTCAAAACATATTTTTTTATTAAAGAAGTTGATAAACGAATATTTTTCTTGTAAACAAGAACAAAACGATGTGTCTATCCTCCTGGAACAATAATCCGTCGCTAAAGCGAGTTTTAGATTTCGGCGTTTGACGGGTTCCTTAAATAAACGATCCAATTATTCTGCATCGTATTAACAATAAATGACGTGTATGATAATCACGGTAACAATACTGCAGGAGTTGGCCGCCGCTATCTGATTTACGCAGACCAAAACCATACTTTCCCCCATCCTCTGCGCCGCGCCGCCTCAAGAAAACTCTCACGCGTATAGTACATCATTTTCTCAGTCGTTGTCCCCCAACCCTTAGACTCGTCCTTGACCGCGCTTTACGCCCTTCAGCGCCCACGCGAACCCCGAAAGGCCCCGCGCACAACACAGGTCCATCCGCAGAGCCCTCAAGGACAAAGGGCCTTTTTTTTCTCCCCCGCGCGTGGCTTCAAGACCCTACGCGCGCACTCGGACGGGCCCTTAAGGGCCGCCCGGCTCCTTACGCTTTCACTGCGCGGGATTGGAGGGGAGATGAGATGCTGCCTCTTTTTTTTGTTTTGTTTTTTGTTTTTGAGTGTAAGGAGGGAGGTCTTCGTGCTTGAGCTGTCGGTCCGCCGTCTGGCCCCGCCACGCCCTCCCTCGCTTCGTCTTTCACCAACCTCGCCTTACCCCGCCATGCCTTGACTATCCCAGCCCGCCCTTACCCCGCCTCGTCCGTCCCGACCCATGACGCGTCCATCCCCGCCTCGGCGATCCCCACCCCGCCTATCCCCACCTCACCCTTGTTCAGTCCAGTCATCCGTTTTTCGACTACTCCACCCGGCCCATCCCCGTCTCGCCCACACGCACACTGAACACCTCGACTATCTGTGACGCCCATCCACACTCCGAAATCCCCGTCCCCGATTATCGGTACCTCCACCATCCCTGTTTCGACCATCCCCACCTCGATCATTCCCAACGACGTACTTCCTAGGCTCGATCATCGACTAACACACCTCGATTCCCCCATGCCCCCCTCCTCAACCAACCTTGCATCCATTGATTGGTTCCAAAATTGCTCTATTGCTATTGCTATTGCTCTATTAAAATTGTCTATTGCTATGTCCCGTAAGCGTGGTGCATATTATAATATGGATAGGTGATTATATTTCTGCCTTTTTGACCGTAAAATTCGGCAGCAACCTACATGTACCGTTGCCGAAAATTTCCACTTCCAGGTATCTCCTCCGCAGCACCGCGCCACCTCGACACGATCTAAACGCATTACGTGTGTAGTAGTGTAGTTCGTGTAAGTACATGTGTATGTCTGTATATTTAAGGGAAATTAAGGAGGGAACAAGGAAGAGAAAGGAAATATCGCGCGCGGTGCACTTGTTAAAGAACTGCTCCGGCATTCGCCTGGTGTTGATCAGAGAAACAACAGAAAATAACAGAGCAGAGCCGATCAGAGCAGCCGGCCGCTAGAATTCTCCTCCAGACATCGACTGAATTTGCCCTAGCTTTCTAACTAGTATTGAAACTCGGGGGGGGGGGGGGGGGGCTCGAACCATAGACTTCCCGGTCGGAGACGCCGCAGTGGCAACTGCCGTTGTCCTACGCCATCTAAGACGATCCCCGTATCAAATCTGAACCCACCTCCCTCATGTCTCCCCGCCGTGCAGTCTAATACCTCACACCACTCCCCCTAGTATGGAGATATTGACATCACCTATCCCTCGTCCACCTGCACAGCGTGGTGCCCCGCTGGAGGAGATACCTGGAAGGGGAAATCTTCCGCAAAGATACGTTTAGGACTCTGCCGAATTTTACATTCTAACGGGGCAGACCTATCATCATCTTTCCACCACTAATATTATAATATGCACTACACTTTCGGGACATCGCAATAGACGCACATGGAAACCAAGTGTCCGACTAAACCATTCCCACTTCCCGCAACCTCACCTCACCTACCCCGCCACGCCAGTCGCCCTTCTTCTATTCCAACTCGCCACCCCTCACCCGGCCTCCTCCCACCCTCAGTCTCCAAACGCCCTTTAGAAAGTTTCGCACTCCGAAGGAGAATGTTTCTCAACTCGCACACTTTGCGCTGAGGAACACTGCCCTGTTTTAAAGTGGGCTGCAATCACCCTGTCGTCAACTTTTGTGACGCCAGAGGGGGAAGCGCGAGTCCTGCATTCGCTTCGCGAGGAATTCTCGCTGTTGATGTTTTTGAATAAGTGTGTCACATCTCATAACCCGGCTTGTGCGAGTCGAGATGTTTTTGTGACTGCTCTGTTTGTTTCGTCTTCGCTTCGAAAACGTGCATACCAAGGCATACCCGTAGCTACCAAGGTGCTTATTTAACTTTGAAATGAGAATTTTGGAATGATGAAAAACTTATTAAAAGCCGTACTCGTAATGTGGAAGGTTGAAGATTTCTTCCCTGCAGCTACCTAGATTCAATATAACGGAAAATATAATCATAGTTTTCTTTCCGTGAAAGTCAATACAGCACCCCAAGTACTATACGAGTTTCTCTCTGTATTTGATTTGATAAAAGTGTATGTGAGTCCACAGTAAGAAAAGTTTGTCAATTTAATATTTTTACAATTTCTGCTTTTGTAGTATTCTCTGTATTCAGTGTCATTTAAATGCTCTAAGCTGTACGCTGCAGTGGTAAATATTGTTTATGGTTTATTGAGCTGAAAAAAATGTTCATGCAATTACTACTTTGAAAGTAAAATGTCTAAAATATGTGCATATTGCGGATTTTGTTTCAACAGTTTATTTTTCTAAAATGACGTCCACTTTTTTTGTTGAACGTCCGTTCATACAACGTAGTATGTTAGTAGTAATTCTCTACTCTCTACCTTACTAGTTTCTCTTTCTCGCTCTCTCTCTCTTCCTCTCCCTCTCTTCCTCTCTCTCTCTCTCATTCTCTAACTCTTTCTCTATCTGCATGTTTTCGTTCTGTGTGCGTGTCTCTCGGTTGTTGCCACACAATTACACACATCACACATACACGTAGATGAACGTTTGTGCCATGTGTGCAAAGGCCCCGGATCACATGTGCATACACATACCCTTTCCGGCCAAGGAGAAGGCATGACGAAATACTCCTTCCAAATACTTGAATAATTTGAATCTCCATTCATCAACCCAAGCAAAATAATCCGTCGATATAAATATCTGAATCTTGACTCTCGTTCTACCACCAGCTCCGGCAGCGCGTCTGCAGGCAAAGCATTGGTTTAAAAGGAGGTATCCATACGAGTGGCGCAGTCGCGTTGCTTTGTCGCTTAGTGGAGAACACCTGCCAAAAGCAGCCGAGACGCGCTTCAGTTCATTTCAATACGATGCAAAGAGGCCTTATTTTACGCGGCAAAGCTCAGACTGTCAGGCCTACCTTCCGCCTGACACCGAGCTGATCAGTGCTTGCGTAACACCGTCAGCAAAACACTTCAGTGGCAGGGTATAGGTTACTCGGTTAAAGTATAAAGACTTTTCGAACGGAGCCATTCAGCGAATGGCATCCTTCAGATTGGGCCAGTCAGACACGCCACTGAGATTAAAGACCCTTCAAACGGAGCCATCCAGCAGCTCTTCTGAGTGGCGCTTCTGTGACAAAGCATTGGTTTAAGTGGAGGTATTAACACAAACAACGTAGTAGCGCTGCTGTGGCGCTTACTGGCGGACTCTCAGTGCAAAAGAGCTGACGTACGTCAGCGCCACAGTGGTGTGGCTTTGTACGCCACTATTATCCGAATACTATTTCTCTCTTCTTGGCAGGTAGTGGCTGACAAGGGAAACGATCAATCAGTTGCTTCAAATTCTGATGCCACTACATAGTTGCCGATGCTTATTAAGAAAAAATATCCTTTTACAGTGCAAAGTAAATGAAAGTTTAGGAGCGCTATTCCTTGTTTGGTTATACACCGTGTTTGCGACATTGTGTCGTATACTGTCGTGTTCTAACAGCATTCTCTTTCTCGCTACTGTTGTTGGTGTGATCTGATGCAAAAACGACCACACAACCATGTGTGCCTCCCGAGTAAATGCCAACATTTCTCTTCCCCATCCTCAGCTGTGTAGTGTTCATAAATATTATTTGGGCAATAGCTTGTTTATTTTTTTACTGATACGTTATTGTTTGTTACTACTTTCGATATGGAGCTCAGATATACACTGCATAACGTAATATGATCGATAGGGTCGCCTTTAAAAGGGAAATATGAAAACAGCTGAATAATGCTACATGTTCTCTTATGGAAGGAACTATGAAAGTGAATAATAGGAAAAATATGAAGAGACTAAACAAGTTCTAAAACACCTGGTAAATAAGGAAATCTGAATCAATAAAATTGGGGGGAAATCAAATCTTGTATTAAGAAGCATTAACTGGTTCTAATATCCCCGGGCGACAAGTCAGAGAACCTTTGGCTCGCTCGATCATCACAACCCTTCTAACACCCTTGCATTTATCGCGAATGCCTGAGGGCCGACATTTTGACGGCTCATGTATGTAATGGGATATTTCTGGATTTTGGATAATTTATACCCACAAATATACACACGTATTTCAGTTATCATTTTCATTTATTGATTACATTAATTAGAAAAATATATGCAATTGACATCAAAATAATTTCGAAATTTCTGGCTGCTCACTAATGAGTTTCCTTTCGTCGTAAGACAACAGTCGCGGTAGCGTTTCATTTCATCTATTGACTTCTAACATCGACACTTCAGACACGACAAACACTAATGCTTCTCACCAAAGAGTGCGTCCATTGCTTTTGGGAAGAGAAATAAGATTGTATACACAAAACTCGTCGACACACCGAACGCACACGTTGACAGTTTAGCAGTCGATTTGGCGGCTGTCGGACGTTTCCGATAAATCGATCAATATAACAATTTCGAGTGGATGAATATTTTCGAAGTTTTCTCATATGCTTTCAATCTATGTAAATCTACGTAATCACAATGGTATACCGTTCATTTTAATAAAGATAACATGACTTGCGTCGAACGCCCTAGTGTTACCAAACGCTTCTTCTTCATCATCATCTTCTTCATCATATCTTCTTCTTCTTCTTCTTCTTAATCATCATCTTCGTCGTCATCATCATCATCTTCGTCGTCATCATCATCATCTTCGTCGTCATCATCATCATCTTCGTCGTCATCATCATCATCTTCTTCGTCATCATATTCTTCTTCTTCTTTATCTTCTTCTTCATCATCTTCTACTTCGTATCTTCTTCTTCATCATCTTCTACTTCATCTTCTTCTTCATCATCTTCTACTTCATCTTCTTCTTCATCATCTTCTACTTCATCATCTTCTTCTTCATCATCTTCTACTGCATCATCTTCTTCTTCATATCATGTTCTTCATAATCATCTTCATCATCACCTTCATCATCATCATCATCTACTTCTTCATCATCATCTACTTCATCATCATCTACTTCTTCTTCATCATCATCTACTTCTTCTTCATCATCATCTACTTCTTCTTCATCATCATCTACTTCTTCTTCATCATCATCTACTTCTTCTTCATCATCATCTACTTCTTCTTCATCATCATCTACTTCTTCTTCATCATCATCTACTTCTTCTTCATCATCATCTACTTCTTCTTCATCATCATCTACTTCTTCTTCATCATCATCTACTTCTTCTTCATCATCATCTACTTCTTCTTCATCATCATCTACTTCTTCTTCATCATCATCTACTTCTTCTTCATCATCATCTACTTCTTCTTCATCATCATCACCTTCTTCTTCATCATCATCATCACCTTCTTCTTCATCATCATCATCACCTTCTTCTTCATCATCACCTTCTTCTTCATCATCACCTTCTTCTTCATCATCACCTTCTTCTTCATTATCTTCTTCATTATCTTCTTCTTCATTATCTTCTTATTCGTCATCTTCTTCTTCATCGTCTACTTCTTCTTAACCATCACCTTCTTCCTCTTCTTCTTCTTCTTCTTCTTCTTCTTCTTCTTCTTCTTCAGAGCGTCTTTTCGTTCCTCCCCGTCCCGTGGATTCGCCAAAATAACATAACAACGTCACGAGAAAGAGCTGGGGCAGGGGATGGCAACACCTATGTGGCGGTGGCTGCGGAGGCGGCGGCGGCGGCGGCGGCGTTTGGGGCTGAAGGGGCCCTCGGGGGCATTAGCATAGATGGCGTTGATAGCCGCCCCCGCCTCCGCCTTCCCTTCCGCAGAGGCTGATGGATGGGCGGCGCGCCTTTCAGCGCTGCCAACACTCCGGCGCCAAAGCCCCCGCGCAAAAAAGCAACGGCAGCGGCGGCAGCAGCAGCGGCTCGTCAATGGACGGATTTATGCGGAGGGGGAAAACATAGGAGGCGAAAACAGGGGGAGGGGGGTTACACATCTGAAACCAGCTTTTGTTATTTATTATTTATACTTATTTATTCATTGATTTATTCTTACAGATATTTTTATATACTTCAGATATTTAATTTCTCAACTGTATTCAGAGACAAATTTATTAATAATTTCGCAATTGTGGAGAAATTTGGTTGAAGAATACCTAAAAATTTATTAAGCCTATCTTGATCAACAACAAATCACTTTAACAATAATATTTGCCATCAAATAGTAAAAGAAAGTTACATAATGCTGTAGGAAGAAGTGCACTCAAAAACAAAACACTATATGTGGATATCAGGCAGCAAAAATAAATGTTTTTTTTGCTCCGTGGAAATTGTGTACAGTAAAATATTCGTATTCGTAGAATCCATGTTTTGTGAAGAACAAAGTAGTTGTTTTTCAAACGTGTTTGTTTTTGTGTCTTCGTGTTCTTGACTGTATGCTCGTAGTGCGTCCTACGGGCACCGTCACTCCATCTGCCTGTAAACATCCAGTGCCGAAATCGAAAGCATGATTGTCCCCTAAAAACATATTCTAAGACCGATTTTACTTTGGATATTGTCGCGAATCCTAGAATTTGAAAATGATATTTTTAATTTTGGGGAGTACTTTACATGAATTTTCAAAATTTACTCTGAAATGACTACACATTTTCATTTTTTTTCCTTGAATATAGAAAATGAAGCTTATGAAGATTCAGAGATGTGGTTCGCATTAAAACTTCTGAAATGTAGATTTTTTTTTTGGTTTTTGCGCCCTCGCTATTGGTTTCTTGGTGATTTGTTGTAGGGGGCATTCCAAGAATTAGAGATAAGTCATGGCCAACATAATTACATAATGCAAGAGCAACTTTGATGGTTTAGCCGCTAATATAAACATATAAAACGTTATATAAACATAATAAATTGTATTTATAAATTGTAAAATTAATATTATAAATTAAATAAATTAACATTAAAAATTATAGTAATTACAAATGTATTAAACATCATAATCAAATATAAGATAATCATCGAAAATAACGAAATATACTTTTGGAGGGTATCATTTTGGGATCTCAAACCACACTACTTTTTTATCAGCCACTGAAAATGTTCAAGAAAAAAACTTACGAAAAAATTGCTTCAATAGTTCAAATGATTTTTTAAACAAGCACACACATACTAAATCGATTTTCCTCCCCAACCCAGGGAGAGAAGATACTCCTATGCCTCGAGTCATAAGCCATCCTTGTACCTGGTACAATCCAAAATATAAATGACATCAACAAGATACCAAATAATAATATAATTATGAAATTATCATGACTACCTGTTGAAGCTTCTCAGTTCCAGGGCTTCATAAACGAGATTCAAGAATGTCCACAACGCGTATTTCGTTACGTGACAATAAAACACATAATTATGTGAACTCAAAAGGACTTTCTCGACCACTTTCTTTTTTCTTCTTATCTCGTAACTTTTACGTCTTTCTTCATTCTCTCTTATCCTCCTCATTCTTCTCATTCTTTTCATTCTCCTCGTGTACGTCGTCATCTTTCTCCTCCTCTTTATCTCCATTATTCTCGTCCTTTTCTTTTCTCCTCATTTTCCTCTCCCCCTCCACCTCCTCCGCCCTCTCTACCTCTGCCTTCTCTTCTTCCTCCTCCTCATCATCTTACTACCCCTTGCCTTCCTCATTTTTATTCCTCCTCTGATTTTTACTCCCATTATTCTACCCTTCTCTCTGGACCTCCTCATCTGTCTCCTTCTTCCCCTCTTGTTACTCATCTCACTATTATTTCCCTTCCTCTTTTTTCTTCCTTCTTCTTTTCCTTCTCCTCCTCCTCTTCATCCAGCTTTTCTAACCCATCCACCAATTGCTTTTCTTTCTCATCCTCTTCCTTTCCTCGTCCTCATTCCCTTCCCTCTTCTTCCGCTCCCTTTCCTTCTCCTCCCCTCCTCTTTTTCTTCCTCCTCCCTGTCCCAGATAATAGACGTGTCATGGCAATATTGCAGGAGTCTGCTACCCGAACGCATGTAACGCATAAACGTCATGCAGGTTGCCTAACAAAACAAATGACAAACGACAACAATACGCCTAGCTAAAATTATTGAACAATACTAAGCGTTAGGATTAAAACATCACGTTTTGAACAATCAATATTTTATTTACGAACATACAATCACGATTTATTCGTTAAACAACAGTAATATGGAAATGGATTTAAATAGTGCAAAAACGAAACGAAACAGAATGAGAAAATGATGTGAATACCACAATAAAGGAATAGAACACCAAGAATGGCACGTCGGGAGTTCTACTCAAGTTTAGTTGAGTTAACAATTGAAGTAGTAATGGGGACATTAGGGGAGTTAATACTACACAATAAAGAATTACGAAACACAAGTGAAATGCAACGTATCAAAAAACATCAAACTGATAATAAGAGTATAACACATTATAAATAACCTTGAATTGGCAAAAACCTGATCTCAATTCCAGTGAATCACCAGAGGTATCGCAAACCACCGGTACTGCGCGAACTCCTGACGAAATAAACTACTCTTAACAGAGCTGTAAATTATAAACGCAACGGTAATCCTGAGACCCGATAGCATTTTTATGACCCGTACGCCAGGGAACTATTCGCTGAAGTTGGCAACGCCGGCACGACTCGCGAAACGTCATGGTGGAGTGGGGTGAGGGGTGGAGAAGAGAGTAGTGAGGGGAATGGCAATCACCGAGATCGCAGCGCTTCCTGGCGGAGGTGAGGCGGAACAAACAAAAGAAGCTCGCGATTCCTCCGTCCGGAAGCCTTTGCGCTGGAGAGGTGATGCAATAAAACGTCTCGGTAAATGTATAGCCTAGAAAAACAGCAAATCAAACCCGTCTGCGAGGTGGAGGAAACAGCGAATAGGACGACGTGATGGAGTGAATCGAAATCGATGGGAACTACGGCAGGGGTGTCAAACGTTCCGAAACATTCTATTTTTGTTCTACTTAAAAATGAAGTTATTAAATAAACAACTAAATTTAAAGTATGAGAGACAAGTATTTCAATATAATACTAAGAAAATTCAATATTATTTAATATGATTGCATACTTTTTCAAATTAAAATTTATGTCAATAATTCAGAATTAGTGGAAGATATGTTAGAAAAAACTGCGCCGTGAAATTTCGTTCGCGTACACTAACTTCCCATATTATATTAATTTCTGAATAGATTAGTTTAATCATCTTACCGATTTCCTTCCGTCGTTCCTCAACCTTTTCAGTCCTTGCGACTGTTCCTCGAGCTGGTTAATCTCCGTATATCCTGCATACCTAGCGTCGTCTTCATCAAGTGTTGAGAGGTGCAAGTTGACAGCACCCAGAACCTTGCGGAACGCCGCAGTTTAACGCGCGTGGCTATTGGCTTATGAAACCGTCTGCGATAATAATAATAATAATAATAATAATAATAATAATGTCTTTATTAATGGCAAGGCTCGGGCCATAGGGCCTGCTCTTCCGCCTAACCACTAAATTTACATACATTTAGAGTAGTAACATTTTAAGAGGGCAGGACAAGCTGTACATTTACGTCTGGGAGAACAAATCAAGGGACCATACCGGCATACGCATTAAGCGATTGAGTAAACCCAGGAAAACCTCAATCAGGATGGCGGCGATGCGATGTCCACAGAACAGCAAAAACAACGACGATAGAATCGAAATCTATGGAAATTACGGCAGAGATGCCAAGCGCCTCGAAATATTTCTTAGTTTATTAAATATGTATTGATTTAAAATTTTAAAAAACAGAATGTTATTTTAGAGAATGATGTATGTTCAATGCAAAATTACGTAATATCAATACCGGTGAATATGATCGAACTGTGTTCCAAAATTAAAATGTAGATTTGTCATCAAGCTATCAAGTCTGCTCTTGCTTCTGACCTCGCAAAGTTTGCTCTTTCACCGTGAAGCGGAGAAATAAGGGCGACGAATCAGATCATTTGGCCAAAGCTCAGAGGCTTCTTTTAAAATCTTGTACATGCAGTAAATCTACATGGAACTGCCTGCTTAACTTCCCTTGCGAAGAAAGACGTACGAAGGATTTTTCACCCTTAAAAATTCACGGCTTCCACCGGTTTAGAAGCCGCAAACGTAAGCCATACATGATAACCGTTGAACTTTCGAAGCCACATTTCTTAACATAATCCATCACCCTTTTCAGATTACGTGAATATTCCCGACCTGGTTCGTCTTCGCGTATCCTCCATTCCCAGCGTCTTCTTCACCCCGTGTTGAGAGGTGCGCAACTCCGAAAGTTGGCAGCGCCTAGAAAAGACCCTTGCAGGTCAGCGCGCGTGGCTATCGGCGGGCGATCGTGGCGCATCCTGGCGGCGACGGGGCGAAGCGGCGGAACAAACAAAAGAGGCGCGAGACTTCCGCCGAGCCCGCGCCGCCCCTGCGACTGGGAATTGGCGCGATAGGAGCGGCTCGGCGGAAGCGTTACCAATCTCCCCTCTGTGGGAGATACGACGGCAGACGCGGTGCAGGGCGGAGGGAGGAAACGAAAGTGGAAAGGGCGGGGGTTGCTTTCCTCAGGTCTTTCTCCTTGGGTGGATTGTGGGGCAATGGCAAAGTGAGGTACATTTAATTACATATTGTCAATTTCAGTTTAATTACATAGTCATTTCAACTACTTTATAATTAATCGTCTGTGATTAACTCTTTATTCTTTCTTTCTATTCTCTCTATCTTACAGACTTTTCTTTCTCGTTTTCTTAACTCTTCCCGTTTTTGTTTGCATTTTCATTACTCAAGGATATGTTATACGATATGTTACTGTGTGTCTGAAATATATGCGCCTCAGCTGTTATTCTGTGCTTGCCCGAGTTAGGGTGGTTTCTGAATAATTTATTGCCACAATCTTAGGCAACTTCAACACTAACGGTGATTATTATTATTATTATTATTATTATTATTATTATTATTATTATTATTATTTTCATAACAATAAGAATTACATTATTGTTGATCGCCCTAAGAGCGTGTTCTAGAAACTAAAACTTATGGCGCGTCATTAAATGAATTGAACGTCGTATTTTGCTCAGAACTGGGTTTTCAACCGAGTCTTCTAAAAAAATGTGTATGTAGATTTAAAAAAAAGCATGTAGCTATTTCAACGTTCTACACAATATTAATCGTTCTTAAGGTCATTAGGCCAATATACTGCAAATAATAGATGCGGTTGAAGTTAGTAAACCTAGGTTATACACAGAGGATTACTGCCAACCAGAGTAACAAATAGTTGTTATTTGTATTACCTGCCGTGTCTCGTTCAATCTGTTTTGTTTCCCCTAGGTCGATATAAATACAGTATTAAGAAGAAGAATTACAGTAGTATTTCTAGACAGACACTAGTAAAAGCTGTTCTTTATGGTCATGCGTAGCGTACTAAACATTAAATTTTTAGCGCTAGTACTAAAAGTGAGACGATGCTCAAGTGTTTAGATATATCTGGGAATGCAATAAAGAAAACAAAATACATTCGTCTAACCGCTAAAGGTAATACTGATCTTAATATATCATCAAGATTTGACTTGCATACTTGAATTAAAATAAAATAAAAGTCAGAAAGGTTGTCAAGAAAACAGCGTACGACAAACATGGTGTAAGTGCTTTAATTTTGTTCGTAGAACTGCGCCACTCGGTTCGTATCAGCCTTGTTTCGCAACCTTTGCTACTCGCAAAATCAAATGTCACTTTTAGCACTCGTATCATAAATAATCATTTTATTTCTAATGTTACATGAAGTGTACCCTAAAAAAATAAGAATCTTATTCTCAAATCTCTTATATAAAACCGAACAGACGCGACATACATTTATGACGAATACGAAACGAAATTCCCTACATTTCACAGCCTCGAACATATCTTTTGTCACCTGCCTCACAGAATTCTTTGCACTTTAAAACCAAACGTACATGTGTTAATTTCCACGACCCATTGTACAGTTCTAATAAAGCAGTCAGACGAAAGTATAGGCCTCTTTGTGGTCAGTACCCTACAAAGTAAAATACAGGTGATTTACAGTTCCAAACGCAGATAGCGTGGGCGATCATTGCTCCGAAACAGGTAAGCGCATTAGAAAAAATACTAATCGTTGCAAAACGCGCTAATAAATCCGGTTTCCCTTCCCATTCCTTGCGCGCAATCTGACAAATAACATGCCTGATTACATCTGAGTTACTGCAGCCGCCTGTATCACTGATGGATCTCTTTGAGCTTGCTCACGCGGTAGGAAGCTATTTGCTGTGTGCCGAGTTCGTGGTAGCACGCAGCTGGAGTTGCACGCGGCGGAAGTGTAATGGGATTGATAATTTGGTTTCTCTTTCTCTCTCTCACGTTTCTTACTTTCATCTACCGGTGTAAGTGGCTCGAGGCGTCAACTGATGTCACCGGGAGGTCCTAACGTTTGATTCCCGACGGCGGCAAGACGTTTGGCTCTAGCTACATTGCTCAGACGAATTACCAGCTGTCTGCGGGACAATTACAGAAGACAAAAGCAGGCTGCTCAGATCGGGAGTTTTTCCATGGTTATCTTCGACAAACACCTAGCGAACGCCAGAGTAGTACCATAAAAAAGGCCACGGACCGTGCGAGATCTTTCCTTCCTCTTCCTTGTCCTATCCTCACCCCCTTACACTAGCATGCCCCACACTCCACACATGGCGGGAGACCGGTGGGGAGCTTAGAGCTCTTCCCGGCTGTGATGGTTAAGATCAACACCAGGCGAATGCCGGAGCAGTACCCTAACAAACGGGCCACGCACCGCGCGCGATCTTTCCTTCCTCTTCCTTGTCCTATCCTCACCAGTATACATACACACTCTCATTACTCTTACAAGCACTACACTACCACACATGTCGGGAGATCGGTCGGGAGCTTAGATCTGGTGCTGGGTGGGGTGGTGCCTTGTCGGTGGGAAATACCTGGCTGGGGAAAACCCGGCGAGACGACATGTAGATCCGCGCCGGATCTCGCCATCCAACGAGAGAAAAATTACCTCCACCTCATGTGATAACATGCACAACATATGTTGGACTAATGATCATAGTTGTTGACGCGCTCGGAAATACAAAATAATTAATCAATCGAGCAGTTTCATCTCAACGCCCTCTTTGTACCCCTCTTCCTTAATGTCACATTCCCTTTAGGTATTTTTTTTTCGTAACTCCATCTCTTTCTTTCTCTTTAACTACGTTCCTCTCTGTTCCTCTCGTCTTCTCTCCATTCCTGTGAAGTAATATTAAAGTTTATTGCGCTATAAGTTTTAGCAAGACTTTTTAATGCTGGATGAACATTTTCATCTTTGTTTCCTTCTCAGAATTCTGATTGCGAGATTTATTTATTTATTTCGTCAAAAACGGTAAAAACTGCATGTGACGTATGGGAGAGATCACCTTCGCCCGTCTTCGTGAGTTCTAGAGTCCCTTCACATCATTTTAACTATAAATAGTTGAAAGGAGTAAAAGTTTAAGATAAATAAATAAACTAATAAAAAATAAAATTTAAATATGCGGGAGATTAGCAACATTTGAAAAACTAGACATTTTAGTTCCCGAGTTATAGTAAAAGAAATTTGCAACGTTAAACGAACTTCAGTTTTGATTTTTCTGCGTTGCTAACATCATAGTAACTCGCCTCTATCTCTACTTCTACCACTACAAGCAGAAGGAGAGTTCAAAAAAACGTGCGCATAGTGAAACTTCACTTACGTCCAGAAGCAAAGCTAGGGGCCATCTTAGCATTTGCTCATTGTATCAGGGAGACTGGACAAAAACCTGATCGATATGAGGGACATTGATCCGGAAGCTGAAGTACATTATTTGTCACAAGTAGAAAATATAGAATACAAATGTAACCTAATTCATTATACATCACTGTTTTGTTAAAATAAACATTATTTTTATTTTTCATGGTCAGTATATCACTAATTGTATAGAAACAGTTATGCATTAGAAAATATTTTACTTTTAACTGAAATTTGTGTATCGACTTCAATTGTTTAATGTCATCTGACAACGCGTTGTCAAGATCCATTTATATATTTTTAGAATATTTGCATTTTATTGAATTAAGTCATTTTACACAGCAGAAAATCTAGAACTAATCGATATAAATACATGCCAAGCATGCAAATTAGTACACGCACAATACTTATTCAAACCAATGTAACATATTCTGAGAACTTTCTTGTCGACAGTTAAGAGCGCATATAGAACAGTGCGTGTGCGTAAGGTATCAAACGTGCACTATCGTTGTATGTTAATTCATGCACGGGAGTGAAGAGTTATCACGAAAGTTTGTTACAATACTCCAAGTTTCATTAATCAGTCGCTAGACTACCGTTGACATATCGATTAATGATCTATCATATGGTTATTAATCCTGTAGTATGCTTGATTGTTCCACCTGCTATTCGGGTTGACGGACAATTGAATGGTTGGCCAATTATGTAGTTTACTGCTTCATTATATTGCCCGTGGTATACAACGTGTAACAGCACAACTGACAACTCTGAGAGATGCAAAACGGTACCCTCAATAGAAGAAATCACATGGGTAAATTCTTACCATTAATATTCGTTCCCATCTTTCTTTCGCAGAATTCATAAAAGAAGGAATATTTTCGCAGAAGGATTAATAAAATTTTCTTCCCCTCATTATTTTTCAAATTTAGTCAACAAAATATGATGGATAAACGAATGTGAAAAAATATTTAATAAGAAAGTAAACTTAAATTTTAAATTTTTTTTGCAATTGCTTTTCGGCAGATAAAGTATGTTATCTCCGGAAACTCACAAATGACAAAATTTTAACTCCAAATGCCTTCTTGTATTTCATTAACTTTATATTGGGAGCATCAACTACCAAATAACAGATGTATGTTTGCGTGCCCAACTATTTTTTAATCTAAAAATATAATGTATTTTTTCGTATTCACACTGTTGGCCAGCGCTCGCACCTAACATAGGCCGGACACCAAATAAAATCATGAATAGATCTCTCATCCACAACAAATTTATTACTCAGCACTCACTTCAGAAAGACAAATGATAAAATGGTGTCACTCGTTTTCTTCGTAGGCATTTGCAAATGGTGACGGGAAAAAGAGAAATGCCAATTACTTTGGTATCTTGGTCCGAAAGCGCCATTTTTAGCACTATATTTTTACTCATTGTATCTATTAGTAACTAAAAGCGTTTTTCAGCAATTCTGGACCAACCATTTTTAGGTAGATATTGCGGGTTTGTCATTAAATAACGTTTATCTATTTAACCAATCATGAAGTGTTATTTGTTCCTCCTAGTTGTTACAAATGTTCTACATACGTAGGCAGGGTTGATAGATCTTGGGAATTATCAAACTAAATTTATATTTGTTTTGACATCAACATTAAGTAAAAAGTGATGCAACATGAAAAAAAGACATTATTAAAGTAAAAAAGATGCATTTTGAATGAAACATCATATTATTGTTCCATCCTCTTTAACCGAATTAGTACATTAAAATAAACGTTCTGCTTTGTACTACAGAAAATAATCTAAAAGACCCTAAATTATTCCTTTTGCATGAAAACTCTATGAAAGCACTTCTGCTCTTGGAAAGATTAACCCGGATCATCTTTGTCTTCTGCAGCCACAAAAAAATTGAATGGGTGAAAACCAGAACGGTATAAGTGCTGAGAAAACTATTTAATTCAATATTACTGTAAAGTCGTGGTACTTTGTGTCATCATTAAAACTACGACACTTCAATTGTTTATTTAAACTACGAAATTACATTTTTCACTGAAATATAGCCTAATATCAACACGTATTTCTCACAATGTTTAAAATGTCACTTATACCGTTCTGGTTTCTACCCATTCAATCGTAAAACAAACAACTGAACGAATTTTATTACACCAATGAAACAACCGCATACGTTTATTAAAATGCAGTTATTTTCAAGTCACAACCAGAAACTTCGATATTATTAACACAGATACCAGCGATCGCCCGATAATCGCATCAGCGCCCCACACATAAAGCCGTCTCCTCCCTCCTTATTACCGCAGCGCCATCTCATCACGATGGCGCCGCCGCTTGGCAGTTGAGTTAGAGGTTGCGCGGCGGGCGATAGCAGATCTCTTTGTGGCGCCGCCGGCCCGCCCCGCCCCGCCCGCCCCGCCCAGGAAGACGCCGCCGGCCCCGCTGCCGTGAGGAAGCCCCGGGTGATACATCGAGGACTAATTGCCCTGAAGGGGGCGGGGGCGGGGGAGGAGCTGAAACGGGAAAGGGAGAATGAGATACGAGAGAAAGGGGGCGGAGTTCAAAGAAGTAAGGGGTGTAGGGGGGAAGGGCTTAAGGTGAGGATGATGGGGGCAGGTTATCGCTTAGGGAGATCCGCGGGGGAAGGGGTTGGAAGAATAAAAAGGGGCGAGGAGAGAAGGGAAAACGGTGTAATGGGGAAGGAGAAGAGGTGTGGGGAGGGCAGTGAAGGCGGAGAAGAGGAAATAAGGCAATGAGAGAAGAGAATGATGGAGGAGGGTAGACGAGGGCATTGATCATGGAAAGAACAAAAGAGAATGGGAGAGGAAAGGGGATTTAGGATAGAAGAGAACGTGGGAAAATGCAAAGCAGTAGCTCCGGGTATTACATTGCCCAGATGGGGAAGTGGCGCAAGGCAGGTGGTGAAAGGAAAAGGAAGAACGGGGAACGAGGGAAGGGGTGTGAGTTCAAAGAACTACGAGGTGCAGGGGAGAAGGGTTGAAGGGTTAAGGATTATGGAGGCCAGTACTCGCTTAGAGAGAGCAGGGTAGATAATGGGGAGGAGGAGAGGAGAGGGAAGGAAAGAGAAAGGGAACGACGGGAGAGAAGAATGGAATGGTGAGGAAGGAGATGATGATGAGGGGAAATGGACGGAATGGAAAAGGATGGCAAGGGAGAGGGGAGGGGGAGAGATGGGACATGTGAGGAGGTGTGCGACGAAAAAATAGATCGAAAGAGCTGGGATTGGTTGATATTTCTAGGCACGCCAACTGGTAAGGTCAGTAGCACCGTTTCTATAGTCAAAGTTTATATCCCGGAAAGTAGCATTATTTATCTCCGAGAGGACGTTGCGATGCAGCACAGACCTCCATTCAGGATGATGGAGTTTCCCTTTCAAGTCTCTCCCCCATGCACCACCCCAGCAAGCACAAGCTCTAAACCCCCGACCCGTGTGGTAGCGTAGTGAATAAAAGTGTTTGTCAGACTAAAATGAAGGAGAAGGAAGGCTGCGCGTGGCCACTGGACCCTTTGTTGGAGCACGTCTCTGGCATTCGGCGCGGTAGATTCGAGAAACCACGAAATGCTACCGACCAGAACAGCCGGTCGCTAGAATTCTCCTCCAGACAGCGACTGAGTTCGACCTAGCTATGTGGCTAGTGCAGAAAGTCCGCCACCATAGGGGCTCGAAGCCTAGGGTCGGATGTGGTGGAGTTGGGTGGGAGTGGGTCGGCTGTAATCGGGTCAAGAGCGGTAGAGTCGGATGTGGTAGGGGCGGACGTGATCAGGTCGGATGTGGTAGGGGCGGGTGTGATCGGGTCGGATTTTGTAGGGGCGGGTGTGATCGTGTCGGATGTGGTAGGGGCGGGTGTGATCGGGTCGGCTGTGGCCGGGCCGACCGTGTTATGGGATAGGGTGCGGTAAGATGGTTTGTTGGTAGGGTCCGATGTTGGAGGGTCTCTTTGGGTGTCGAGTATAGTCGGGTCTGACCTGAGCGAGAATGTCCGAAATTGTATGGGGCAGCATAATGTAGAACACGGGAAGGGGGCGAAACAGACCGGTAAATGGGAAATCGGAATGAGACGCAACCACGGAGCGAGATACAGAGACGTAAGTAATATGATGTGCATACCCGTAGGAATAGGGAGACTACACAAGCAGCGGCGAAACTGTCCGAGGTGACAAGTTTGAGAAGGTACGTGAGCAAGAAGAGCCAAAGTGATGAATTCTCGGGGTCAGTGCAGAAGCGGAAGGGGTCAGCGCAAAGCCAGTAGCAGCTCTACGTCCGGAGTGTGGCCGTCTTAACTGAATGGTCGTCGTACAAGACGCTTAATGTCGGCGTAGAGTACAAATGGCTCTTCTGCCGGATAGGGAACAAGGCCAGACCGGACGAGACACGGTGAGGAGTGATAAGGTGAACCTGTCTCACGCAAAATATGGAGTACTATGTTCTACCGTTGGTCAGTCTGATCGAATCTGGGTCTCTCCAGACACAGTCACGTAGGGGCAATGCAAGCTTGGAATGGAACGTGACGAGGCGACCGAGTGAAGCATTACATGGAGTAACATGGCATGGCGTGCTACTGAGTCTCTTAGAAAGTTACAAAAAAGAGGTGACGGGTAATGGTTGCGAAGCGTCATCAGGGTGTCACTGGGTCGCAAAGGGACAAACAGCGCCCACCCTTGGGCATGCAGTGAGTTACGAAATGAAAATAAAATTTGATACGACTGTGTCGTAAAGAAACGAACAACTGAGTAATGTATTGGATTGCTGTGGAGGCGAGTTTTTGTGGGGAGAAACTGCCTAGAGTGCGAGTGATATGAACGCATGACGATTTAGTCGTGATATTTAAAGTGAAATACTTGTTTAAATACCCAGTTAGTAATGTCTTCAAGTGCTTAGAAGATTGGCGAAACCTTGGGGAAAGTATCCGATATAGTTGATAGGTAGTGCACGAATACGGAACAAAATATTCCCATAAGCGGAGCAGATAATTTACCGATTGATTCGCCATCCAGAAGTTACGACCAATATAGTTTCATTTTGTTGGAACGTTAAAGATTTTATTTGACTTTACCTCAGGAATTAGGTTAACGGACGGTGGCGTTGGGTAAGTGGAAAGCAGCGGCAGCTGGAATTATATTGGAAATATCCGCGACCGCGGGCGCCCACGGGAGCAAACACTGTTGCTGGACGACTTACATTAAATACGTAACATCCGCCGCCAGTTATGTAACAGAGTGACTTTGAGGATCTTTCGGTGGCGGGTAGGTGCAAAGATTAGAGGATCATGACGTTGTGTAACGTGTCGGCATGGATCATGACGAGTAGAGCTGAGTAGGGTTGGCTCGGACCGGGTCAGAGTGCGTCGATTCCGGTCACATCTGGGTCAGGTTTGATCACATCATGTCAGGTTCGAGTCAGGCCATAGTGGGTCGGCTCGTGTCTGATTGAGTTTGGATGGGGTGGATGATGTCGAGTAATAGACCGGGTCAGAATGCGTCGAATCCGGTCACATCTGGGTCAGGTGTGATCACATCATGTCAGGTTCGAATCAGGCCATAGTGGGTCGGCTCGTGTCAAATTGAGTTTGGATGGGTTGGATGATGTCGAGTAATGGACCGGGTCAGAGTGCGTCGATTCCGGTCACATCTGGGTCAGGTATGATCACATCATGTCAGTTTCGAGTCAGGCCATAGTGGGTCGGCTCGTGTCAGATTGAGTGTGGATGGGTTGGATGATGTCGAGTAATGGACCGGGTCAGAGTGCGTCGATTCCGGTCACATCTGGGTCAGGTATGATCACATCATGTTAGGTTCGAGTCAGGCCATAGTGGGTCGGCTCGTGTCAGATTGAGTTTGGATGGGTTGGATGATGTCGAGTAATGGACCGGGTCAGAATGCGCCGATTCCGGTTACATCTGGGTCAGGTATGATCACATCTTGTCAGGTTCGAGTCAGGCCATAGTGGGTCGGCTCGTGTCAGATTGAGTTTGGATGGGTTGGATGATGTCGAGTTGAGTCGGATCGGTTGAGGTTCGTCCGGTTTGGGTAAGTTCTAAGTTGGTGGCGTAGGGTCAGGTCGGTTGGTTGGATATTAGTGATTCCGGGCGCAACTAAAGAGGTCATTAGTTCCGTTAAGTGTAGTGCGTGCTTTTTCCACGAGAGTTGGCGGTGACATTTCCCCGCTGGACGGGGAGATCCGGCGCCGACCTACCGTCGGCTAGCGATTTTTCCTGATCCAACAATCTCTAACCAGAGGGGCACCGCCCCAGCCGAGACAAGCTCTAAGCTCGTGACCGGTCTCCATGTGACATGTGTAGTGCATGGTAGTGTGTGTAATGGGTGAAGATATGACAAGCAAGAGGAAAGGAAGATCGCGCGCGGTTCGTGTCCCGTTTGTTATGGTACTGCTCCGGCACAAGCCTGGGAGAAACCACGGATAACTATCTATCAAAGCAGCAAGCCTCTAGAATTCTCCTCGAGACAGCGGCTGAATTTGACATAGCTATAAAGCTAGAGTCGAAAACCGTGCCACCGTGGGGAGTGGAACTCTAGGACCCCCCCGGTCAGAGGCTCTGCAGTGACATCAGATGATGCCCTGAGACACCTCTCCCAGTAACTTCGGTCGTAACCTAGCTGTGTAGGTAGTGTGGAAAATGCTGCCTCCGTGGGGAGTGTAACCCTAGGACCTCCCGGTCAGAGGCACTGCAGTGCCATCAGTTGATGCCCTGAGCCACCTCTCCCAGTAACTTCGCTCGTAACCTAGCTGTGTAGGTAGTGTGGAAAATGCTGCCACCGTGGGGAGTGTAACCCTGGGACCTCCCAGTCAGAGGCACTGCAGGGACATCAGTTGATGCCCTGAGCCACCTCTCCCAGTAACTCCGCTCGTAACCTAGCTGTGTAGGTAGTGTGGAAAATGCTGCCACCGTGGGGAGTGTAACCCTAGGACCCCCCGGTCAGAGGCACTGCAGTGACATCAGATGATGCCCTGAGACTCCTCTCCCTGTCCCATAGATCACTGACATTTAACCACTAACATCTGCAAACTGAGGTATAATCCCTGGCATTTACATTCTCAGATCTGCTCACTGACCAATGATTGCTTGATTAGTCCGTGACCCCTTTGTTATGGTACTGCTCCGGCACTCGCCTGGGAGAAACCAAGGAAAACTATCTATCAAAGCAGCAAGCCTCTAGAATTCTCCAGTCATCAACTAAAAATTGATCAAGTCGGGTCGAGTGGGGTCGGGTGGGGTCCTGTAGGGTCGGGTGGGGTCGGGTGGGGTCGGGTGGGGTCGGGTGGGGTCGGGTGGTGTCGAGTGGGGTCGGGTGGGGTCGGGGGGGTCCTGTGGGATCGGGTGGGGTCGGGTCGGGACGGGTGGGGATGGGTCGGGACGGGTCGGGACGGGTCGGGACGGGTCGGGACGGGTCGGGACGGGTCGGGACGGGTCGGGACGGGTCGGGACGGGTCGGGACGGGTCGGGACGGGTCGGGACGGGTCGGGACGGGTCGGGACGGGTCGGGACGGGTCGGGACGGGTCGGGACGGGTCGGGACGGGTCGGGACGGGTCGGGACGGGTCGGGACGGGTCGGGTCGGGACGGGTCGGGACGGGTCGGGACGGGTCGGGACGGGTCGGGACGGGTCGGGACGGGATGGGTCGGGTCGGGTCGGGTCGTATCATGTCAGGTCAGTTTCGTCGCGTCGAGTGCAAATCGACGGAATTAGCGGATCGTCGACTGGTGAACCACGGGGAGACGGGTCGGCTGTAGCCCAGCGAGCCCCTGCACAGCGCGGCTTGCCGCAACACAGCGAGGTGGCGCGGGGCGCGGCGAGGCGAGGCGGAGCGAATCGCTCCGGTGGAGCCCAGGGGGGGCGAGCGGGGCGGGGACGTCTTAACTCAATGGCCGACGTGCAAGACGCTTAACGTCCGGGGCGTGGAGGGGGGTAGGGCCGAGGGTTCGCTCTACCGGAAGCGGGGTGGGGGGCGGAGGCGGGACCGGGCGGGGCAGAGTGCGGCTGATAAGACCTCGGGGGCGAAAGACGATTCTGAGAACCCCTTCTCTGCTCTCCCTAAGGAAAGCAGATTTCCTCCGCTATGAGAGAAGGGGAAAACAGGCAGGGAGATTGCTTTGGTTTCGTAAGAGATTGCGTAAAAAAAGAGAAAAAATAATTAGTGACGCGACAGTATTCAACGGGGTTAAATAAATAAAAATGATACAATGTTGTTTAGATATAAACATAAAGATAGAACTTGTTTCCAGGACAATAACAACAAGATTACATAGGTTTGCTTTCATAAACACTTCTTTTAAAAGGAGAAAAATAATTGGAGAGCATTAACTTTGTAAAGGATGTTCTTATTAAACGAACCGATGAATAAAATTAATCAAAAATTAAATTATATGTTACGTTATTTAGAAGCACTTTGAAGAAGGGATCCTCGTTTGCGTGAAATAATGTACTACGAGAATATATCGTGAAGAGGGGGATAAACTTGTTTTTGTAAGTTATTGTTTTAAAACAGTATGAGAAGTGAGTGAAATAACAAAATTTTCATAACCTTCTTACCTGAACATCGCGATACAATTAAACATTTATAAGAATTGTTTGTGACATTCAATCTATAATTTTACTTGTCAAATATAACAAAGAGGTAACCACAAAAACCCAACCCTTTAAACTGTTTTAAATAACGATAAATATCAATGTTTTTCAGTAACTTACCAAAATCAACCTTCTTTAAAAAATTTCGATTCCATAATAATAATAATAATAATAATAATAATAATAATAATAATAATAAAATTCTAGATTTCCCAAGATATTGTTCATCTAACTTAAACATTTAATTGTATCTTAAAAGTTTCATTATTATTAAATTAATTAAATATTTAATATTTATATGAACTATATTCATGGAATTTTAATCATTATAAAAAGTAAAAAATTACCCTACATAAACTGCTTATATCTTGCCTCAATATTATTGTATTAAAAAAGTATGTTCAACACCTTAAAAAATTCTTGTAAAAATTGATCAGGAAGAAAATAAAATTAAAAAATAACGATAAGCATTAATTTGCTGTTATTAATATGCTTAAGTTGCAGATTGAGTTTTTAACTAATTATAACTAACTTTATAACTAATTATTCTTATTTACTTTTAGTTTTGATACTCTTCGAACCGCTTTTGATTTTTCAAATTAACATACGTACTTTCTAACATTTTGTTTGAACCACATGTTACCAAAGTACGTGAAAGATATTTGTTAATTTTTATAGAACAATTTGGGACTATGTTTGATGAGTTAAAAATGAATAGTCTTATTTTTGGGGAATCAGGTAAAACAAAAGAAAATATTTTGTCTTTTAGAGTATCTTAAAAACGTTCAGAACCTCGGGCATATATGGCTCACACAATGAGTTACTTCACAAATTCAGAGTAAATCAGCCTAAATTGCGAATAACGAACTGCATTATTGCAAAATTACGAAGATGATTAAAAAAATGAAGCCTGATTTATTCGCTTACAAGAATGTTTTTAATTAAAAAATGGCTTTTTCGATTTAGATTTCTTCAATAAAACAGTTTTTACCAGTTGAAATTTCAGTTTCACGTGTTGCTATGAACAAAAGAATTAACTGGTAACAACAAAACAACCATATCATTTTCATTATGATTCCAAAAACGTAGTACCGTGTGAGTCCTACGTATTTGTGATAGCATTATGTTTACACATTGCGTCCGGTGGCAACGATTCAGCGAGAAAGCGAAGAAACCAAAAGAAGTCGAACCAAAGAACTCCGATAAGAATCCCCAGCAGTGAACGACAGTTGAATTGCCCCAAGAAGACCTCAAATTTCCTCGAAGTTCCCGCAGAGTGGAGACAGGCAGTATTCACGAGATGGTATCGTTTTCGCTCGGAGGGAGATACCGACCGAGGAAATGAAGGAAAACTCGGAGATGTCGAGAAGAAGAAAGGAAGAAACAAAGTTCCTCCGAGTAATTTCGAAAATATTTTACGAGACAGAATACAAGGGTAACGACTTCCCTTTCCGAGTGATAAATTGTACAAACCACACCAAAATAAATCAGCGTCAGGTCATGATGAGAACATATTGTTAGGCCAATTTATGTTTGTTTATCAAAATTGTTTCTTCTTTCGAGACAGTTACGACGAACTGGGCAAAATTTGAACAAGACAGACTCCGTAAGGGCAACCAAGTATTAAAAAGAAGTTCGCCAAACAAACGGAAAGATGTGGGATAAAACAAAACATGAAACGTAAGAAATTTAAACTCTTTTCCCGTTTTCTTATTCTTCTCCTCAGCGCCTTTTCCCAACAAAACTAGTTGCCCGCCCCACACCAAATTACGTGCATCTCAATCTACACACGGACGTTAATACTCTTGTCGGCATGCAGTTCCTCAGGGATCGACATACAAAGCTTTGGTTAAGTTGAGTGACTATAAGCCCGCACACTAAAGAAAGTATTTGAAGTTCAATGTAATTTCACCCATTTCATACGATGCGTTAAAATGATTTGAATATATTATTTTCTCAACTTTGATGAGTTTTAAAATGTTATATTTTACGTACTACCTTTTAATTTATTTAAAATGAAATTAAAATACGTGCACGTGTAAATAGCCGAATCTTTTTCCCTTTTCCCAGCGCCCATGCCTTCGCAACATTGTCAATAATTTTGCGTTTATCCTATTATAACTTCTCCTAACTCCCTTCTCAGGAATTGGAGGATCTGTAATGGACCTGAATCTGTCTTAGCCATTTCTTGAGATTTGTTTCTAGAGACAAAAAAAAAACAACAAACACGACAGATGTTTTCTTCTTCGACAGCAAATAGCTTATGTTTCGCACTAATGAAAATGTGCTTGGAATACTATCATTAGTGCTCGCAGAGAGCTACTTTCAACTGTTTATTGCACCAGGAAGAGAAAAATTAACCCACCAGTCAAGATAAGTTCGTGGATAATACAGACGCATGAGTTCAAGACGGCGCTCTGAAGAGAGAAAAAATAATTAAACGATTTCTTAGAAGAACGAAACTAGTCCAAATTCGAGATTTTTCAGGAAGCACCACAAACTTGTAGACTAGACTTGCATTACTTAATGTATGATTGTTCCTCGCCTTACATCATTCAATACATTGCCGAATGAACACGTACCAGCAGATAGCGTCAGTTGAACGGAATAACATGGAGAAAAATATCAAAATATGGAATTTTTAACTTGTTTGGTTTTTATAATAACCCCCTTACTTAACTTTCTTCAACTTTACGCTATGCCTCTAAATACATTGACGTACGTAGAAATGTTATAATCTTTTTTTATGGTTTTTGAACTCTTGGAATAACTCGATTTTTTTAATAGCGGGATGTGTACAATGACCAGACGCATTGCAAATGCTTAACTTTGTTTTTTCTTTTGCTTACCGTAGTAGTCAACCTGCATATGATCAATATAATATTGCAATGCGAACACGATCCCATAAAGTTGAAACGAAAGAATTAATACAATTAAAAATTTAACTTTATGACTTGTGCACTGTAGATTTCTGATTTTTCAAGAGTTAATTACTGATTATTCACTTTTCCGAGTATTTGAATATTTAACACGAATATTGTAATAATAATAATAATAATAATAATAATAATAATAATAATAATAATAATAATATGCCTTTATTAATATGGCGAGGCTCGGGCCATCAGGCCCGCTCTTCCGCCTGACCACATGTCACAAATATACAGGGTAATGTATTAAATAGTAAAATTACTAAAAAGTAATGTTATCTAAAAATTTAAATGTAATATAATCTACAAGTTGTAAGTAGTTAGTGGAAAGCAAACGTTATTTAAAGCAACTTATAAATAGACAACATCAGAGGTTAAATGGATAAAATGTTACAATAATAATTTTGAAATAATTTTAAAATCAAGTCTGAGATTGAAAATACAATTTGAATTAAATAAGATTGTGTGCTTTAAATATCTGCGCGCTACGCGGCAGCCTGGTATTCACCCCGAGCGACTGTGATCTATTAATACAGAAAGACACATCACACGTCGCTCGATCCTGGAGGAAAACCCGCTAGTCGGGGAAAAACCCACCAGGCAGACTGTGTCCTAATACAATGGAAAATGTACACATGTACACAAATTGTTCACATATTACGTAGAACTTTCATCAAAAACTCAAAGCGGATTACGTTGATTAGTTCATGCTCGCAATCAGGAAATCTCAACTGAACTCAAGTTGAAAACCAAATTTCCAAACCCAAACAAAATTCGTGATTCGAGGACTGCTGACTCTACGCATCGTATAATCGAAATTTGGTAATCGTTAATTCAAGAGGGCGAACCTGCTGGTTTCGACAACTTCACATTCCAATCGCTTCCTCTGTCAGCCCCCAATTCCCCTGAATCCGAGGCCCTCTGCAGATCACGGCCCCCTGAATGCATATTCAGAACTGGACGTTCGTGGCACTGCTGTCGTCGGGAAGACTATAGGACGAAGAAGAGGTCGAAACGAAACGAAAAACGACGGCATTTCCGATAGCATGAATGTCAACAGTTTAAGTTCACGCATACTGGCATAGGTGGTTCAGGGCATCAATTGATATCCCTACAATGCTTTCGACACGGAAGTATTAGGGTTCGAGTTCTGACTGTGACAGGATTTTTGGCACTGGCTTGCGAGCTAGGTCGAATTCAGTCGCTGTCTGGGGGAGAAATCTAATAATAATAATAATAATAATAATAATAATAATAATAATAATAATAATGTCTTTATTAATGGCGAGGCTCAGGCCATAGGGCCTGCTCTTCCGCCTAACCACTGAATTTACATACATTTAGAGTAGAAACATTTTAAGAGGGGAGGACAAGCTGTACATTTACGTCTGGGAGAACAAATCTAGGGACCATCCCGGCATACGCTTTAAGCGATTGAGTAAACCCAGAAAAACCTCAATCAGGATGGCGGCTTAGGGCCGAACATTAATAGAACGGGCGGCCGGCGAAAGGAATCTAGCGGCCGGCAGCTCTGATCGGCAGTTTTCCCTGGTTTCTCCCATCAACACCTCTCGAAAAAAATGACTTACAAGTACAGGTCTTCAGCAGTTGCCGTCCCCGGAATAACTAATCAATCAATCAAGTGCAATCATAAAAACCAGTGAACTGGAGAATAGTCCCAAGCCAATGATATGCAAGAAAAACGTCGCTGGTTCAATCATCGTCAGAGTCATGTGCAGACAGGAAGACTACAGAACAGGAAGTTTAACTCCATCCCAATGATCTCCCGAAACACGTTATCATTTCAGATGGCGTAGATGATGGTAGACGTGAGTTGCAACAATAAAGACTAAGAACAGTATGTCGAACCTCATGGCATTTATGCGTACAATGTTTTTGTTTTTTTCACATTTGCGATTTATTCGAAGAGGAATCCATGATTACCTATAATGTATACAATTGAATAATTTGATGCTAGTGACGGCCATGGATGGCATTGCGTGATTACTTGATTGATTAATTAGTGATTCTGGCGCGTTCTGATAAGGTGATTGGTTCGGTTAGTGTAGTGCTTGTTTTTTATCGCAAAAGTTGGATCAACTGGATGACGAGATAAGTCACGTAACGACCTACCTACCTAACGACCTAACGACCTACCTACCTACCTACCTACCTACCTAACGACCTAACGACCTACCTACCTACCTACCTAACGACCTAACGACCTACCTACCTAACGACCTAACGACCTACCTACCTACCTAACGACCTAACGACCTACCTACCTACCTACCTAACGACCTACCTACCTACCTAACGATCTAACGACCTACCTACCTACCTAACGATCTAACGACCTACCTACCTACCTAACGATCTAACGACCTAACGACCTACCTACCTACCTACCTAACGACCTAACGACCTACCTACCTAACGACCTAACGACCTACCTACCTAACGACCTAACGACCTACCTACCTACCTAACGACCTACCGACCTACCTACCTACCTACCTAACGACCTACCTACCTACCTACCTAACGACCTACCTACCTACCTACCTACCTACCTAACGACCTACCTACCTACCTACCTAACGACCTACCTACCTACCTAACGACCTAACGGCCTACCTACCTAACGACCTACCTACCTACCTACCTACCTAACGACCTACCTACCTACCTACCTACCTAGCGACCTACCTACCTACCTACCTAACGACCTACCTACCTACCTAACGACCTACCTACCTACCTACCTAACGACCTACCTACCTACCTACCTACCTACCTAACGACCTACCTATCTACCTGCCTAACGACCTACCTACCTACCTACCTACCTACCTAACGACCTACCTACCTACCTACCTAACGACCTACCTACCTACCTACCTACCTAACGACCTACCTACCTACCTACAAACCTACCTACCTACAAACCTACCTACCTACAAACCTACCTACCTACCTACAAACCTACCTACCTACAAACCTACCTATAAACCTACCTACCTACCTACCTACCTACCCACCTACCTACCTACCTACCTACCTACCTACCTGACGGCCAGCGGGGCTTCCCCCAGCCAGGTACCTCCCACTAGCAGGGCACCACCCCAGCCGGGAAAAGTTCTAAGTTCCGGCCTAGTCTCCCGACACGTGCGCTAGTGTAGTGTATACTAGTGTAGTATGTAAGTGTATGTAGAATTAAGAAGGAAGGATAGACGGAAGAGGAATGAAAGATCCCAGGTTGTCTTTGGTCTGTTTGTAACGGTATTGCTCCGATATTAATACATACATACATACATTTTATTAGAACTGCAATTGGGTATAACCCGGTGGCAGTTAATGACAATAATTGCAAAAATTACAACACTTACATTAATAATAATACTAAGAATGATAATAATATTAATATTAATAATAATAATAATAATATTAATATTAATAATAATAATAATAATAATAATATTAATATTAATATTAATAATAATAATAATAATAATAATAATAATAATAATAATAATAATAATAATAATAATAATAATAATAATAATAATAATAATAATAATAATAATAATAATAATAATAATAATACCGCACAATACAGTACAAGACGATAAGCAGCATTGAAAAGCGCATTGATCACGTTCACCGCACTTCACTTCACTTCACTTCACTTCACTACACTACACTTTTTTGCTTTGAATTACACCGACCAGCACTTCACAGCACTTCACCGCACTACACAGCACATACTCATTTAATATCTTGTTTCTAAAACTTCGGACACTGAGAGGAAAAGCTTTGAAAACTGCTGCAGGTAAACTGTTCCAATCTCTAATTGTTCTGTTACAAAAGGAAAACTTCCCAAGATCTGAATTTTGTTTCCTTTCTCGAATTTTGTGGGTGTGATCGCTTCGGCCGAAATAATTTGGTTTTTCTAGTCTAATCTGAATTTCCTTCCAAGCTGTTTGACCTACGTACGATTTATAAAGGGCGCAAAGCCTCGCCTTTGTTCTTCTCGTTTCTAGAGGTTCCCATGACTTTTTTGTTGCGTTACTTCTGTAGGTAAACTTATTCGCTTTTCTCTGTATTCTATCTAGGTTTTTCCGGTGCGCCTTTCTGTATGGATCCCAGCCTGGAGTTAGCCTGGGGTTGAGCGGAGAAACGACGGATAACTACCAATCAGAGTTACTACTTATTTAAATAGGTTTGTTTTGTAATAGTTTGCAGATGCGTTTTCTATTAACACTTTTATAAACCTACGTTTCGAACCTACGAGTTTTCTACAATGCCATGCTAGGGCAGTTTGTTGACAGATATTTGAAGTCAATAAATTCTGATTCAGCCAACTTATTGTAAATAACTCATCAATACTACACTCAGTGACGAAAAACCACCTCTCGAAACCTAGGTCTTCACGATCAGAGACGCTGCAAGAGAATTAATAGTTCTCTCTCTCACACACACACACATTATATATATATATATACATATATATATATATATATATATATATATATATATATATATATATATATATATATATCGGCGAGAACGCTGGTTGTGCACGAAGTTTGGTTACGTGATTTTAAAGAAAGGTGACGAAATCCAAACCTACTCAAACTTGAAGAGGGACACCTTGATATCCTACCACTTAAGTTCAACCTCTTGGTCCGTTGTCCTCGTGGCTGGCGTCACCGTAACTGGCGATAGAGTAGTGCTGAGTTTCCAAGAGCTGCTGTCAGGGGCGCCGGCATAGGCCGTAAATTCGGAGAGGAATATTTCCAACTTTATAAAAGGGCCTTGGAGCGGATATGGTGGAGTGGGAAGGGCTCCTTCTCTCGGTCGAGCTTCCAATCTTTGTTTCACAGTGAAGCGAAACTCCGGGAAAGTGGTCAGAAAGTCTGTCAAACGTGTTTGAGAAGGTAAATCTTGTAGGAATAGATGAGATTATTACGTTAGTCACGAAATATTTGCATCCAAAACAACTAGTAATTTCATCCAGGTCTTCCCGCTCAGTAATTAAGAAAAAGTATTTTCGGCAAAACATGAAAGATAACTCTCGTAGAAATAGATGAGTTCATTACGTTAATCACGAAATATTTGCATCCAAAACAACTAGTAATTTCGTCCAGGTCTTCCCGCTCAATAATATAAAAAAAGTATTTTCGTCGAAATATGAAAAAAAACAACAGATACCGTTACTTAACTTTGTATTTACAAGTAAAGTTTTACAAAATCAATAATCGCTCGATGAAATTTCATTTTGGCTCCCTACTTACCCCCCCCCCGAGGCAATTCAATCATTTCCTCTCCATTTTACCTCTGAATAGGTTTACTTTCCGTAGATTGTCTAAACTTAGAAAAAGTAATAATTCAAAAGATTGAATTGTTTCCAAAAAATTGCAAGACTAAACCTTGACTAGAAAAATTGGAAATATTAGTATAAAAAATAAAAATCCTTATGTAAAATGTGAAACAAAAAGGGATAAAGGAATTATTGAAATAAGAAAGAAAGAGTGAACACAGTTCAATTTTTTTTATTTGCATCTCTGCAACTAATCGTACAACAAATGGTTTACAGTTATACTGTCGCTATTTACATTTGGAACACATTTTATTTGATTTCGTAATAGAGAAACTTGCATGGAAATTCAAGAGTTCCTTCCTAATTATTCCGTCTTGAATTCATTTCTCGTTAGTGGTGGTTTCGTTTCCTCTTCTTCTTCTTCTTCTTCTTCTTCTTCTTCTTCTTCTTCTTCTTCTTCTTCTTCTTCCTTTTATTCCTTTTATTTTAGGCTAGAGTCTGTTTCTTTACAAAGGATACTTAATTAATTTTTTTTTAAAACCTGGTACATTACATTTATGTAGTCATATTTATAAATTGGCACTATATTCATGCTGTCTTGTTTCACAAAATGTCTTTCCACCTAGTTCTTGGACGTCCTACTCTTCTCCTTCCTTCCGGTCTTCTATCTCTAGTCACTTTCACCAGTCTGTCTTCTTCCATTCTGTCTATAAGGTCGTTCCATTTCTTTCTTCTTTCTCGAACCCAGTCAGAGATTATATCTATTTGGCAAGTTTGTCTTATATTAATATTAGGTTCTTTATCCCTTAGCGTTTTATTTGTAATTTTTCTCAGCACCCGCATCTCCGACACTTCCATCATTCGGCATACTTTTTTGAGTCTGCTCTCGTTTCGTTTTTTAATTGTATAATTTAAAAGATTCGCGATGGTCCAAAGAATCGAGAATGTTAGCATTCGAGAAAATTTAGGATTCATCGTACTTAAATTTCTAAATACAAATAGTTTCAATGAGATTCTCCCCATCTATAGCACATGCTATTACATATTTTCATCTACCTTCACTGACCCAAAGGAACATCTCGTTTACTTATAAACTCCTTCAGACTACGAAAGCAAATCCATGCCAAAATACTTGATTTACATTCCCGATCCTCCATTCGCTTTATTCACAGCACCACAACTTTCTTTGTCTAATAGCACTCACTACTCAAACTAGCATGATAGGAAAAAATGAGAAAGAGATAGAGAGAAAGCGAGAAGAGTCATAAATACAAAGAGAAAACAAAAAACAATAGAAAGAAGTTAAGGAAGTCGAGAGATGCACCGGGAGAGAAGAGGCAAACAGAATAGTTTTAGTATATTTTCATTTCCCCTAACGTCTGTAGAACTGAATAATGCAAACATTTTCATATTTATCACGTTCTTTTTCATTTTGAAATATGTTTTATTATGGTCAAATATTTACGGATTCCCTCTTAATACTATTGTCTTAAATTTGTCCTTTGGACCGCACCATTACGTGGCATCTACCCTCCAGCCCCGTAAACAACCAAACTGTTTACTTTGTGAACTCCCGCATGAAATCCTACGACCGAGCGAGAGCGAGAGGGAGAGTGAGAGAGAGCGAGAGAGTGCGAGAGAGTGCGAGAAAGTGCGAGAGAGAGAGAGCAAAGAGAGAACGATAGAGAAAGAAAAGATGGACGAGTCACGAGAACAGAAAGATGGAATGAACGAGAAAGACGGAGAGAAGGAAAGAACAAAAAGAAGGGGCTGAGGAACCAGTTTCAGTAAATTTCTCTTCCTCTGATCCCGGTATAAGAAGCGCTGAAGTATGTTAATATAATTTACCGCTACTTATTTTTCACTGTTTTCATTTCACAAACATTTTCATATTTGATTTGCTTTCATTTCAGTGAAAGCCTCACAATTAATTCAAGAATACACTCTCATTGCTTTGGCCTTATTGTGCCTTATTTAAAGATTTATCTACTTTCATGTACGTACAATTCGAAAGACGTCAGGAACTCCAGGGAATCGAGAAATTGTATTTAATTTTGACATCAATGGATATAGTGAACCTCTGATATAGTGCACCGAAGATATTAGTCCCCACAAGTTCAAAATTGCCGGAGTCGACTCTAACTTCAACAGGATTCGTCCCATTTTTAAGAAGTGTAGAGCATCTACGCATCTAACCATAGTCTACGTCTATACGAAAAGAACGCGTAGTCAACGTATAATGCTTAGACAATGGTAATTTATCTGCAGATAACGGAAATATATATTTATTGTGGGACAGGGGCGAATCTACGAGGGACAGGCTCCGCCCCTAAAGCCAACATTTATTTATAATTATACTCGATTTATCGAAAACACTAGGAGGAAAAGAGTGATGCAGAGTGGTTTGATGTGTAAGTTGAAACAAGTTCCTACTAGTTTCTTGTGGTGGTTACGGTGGCCGTCATTTCTTCATCAGGAGTGGTATATTTTGACTTAATGATTGAAAATAAAATTTTAATATTACATTTTAACATGCTTCTACTTTTACTTCCTTTCATAAACTTTACAGGGTATTTTGATGTGGAAAAATTAATAGTCTACATAAAATACCTTGTCTACGTAGTCTTCACGTAAAAAGAATCCTGTAGACTTCATGAAGATTACGTGTAAAAACACGTATAGACGTAAAATTAAACTCTACGGCACAACTGTGTCTTCAAGACAGTACAATTTCGCCCCGTGTATCTCAATCTGCGTGTACATATATCCTGTTTACTTCTCGATTGATTGAAATGACTAGATTGAATAGACCTAGCGTATCAACGATCAAGGTCATTAGTCCCGTAAGTGTAGTACATGTTCTTATCGCGGGATGTGGCAATGATCTTGCATCCCCCACGAGAATGGTGAGATCCGACACTGACCTACACGGCCGTAAAAATGCTCTTTGACACAACGCCTGAATTCGATCGAGCGACGTAGCTAGTATGGAAAACCCTGCCACCGTCGGACCTCGAACCCTAGGTCACTGCAATGTCTCCCGGTCAGAGGCAATGCAGTGACATTAGTTAATGCTCTGAGGCACCTAGGCCAAGAACTGTACGTCACTGCAGGGAACTAGGTTGTGATTTTACGTAACAGCTTCAGCTTCTATAAAGTTAATAATTGTACAAAAAATAATGTATTCAACAGGATCCATCCCACCTTTAAGTTCGCACAATTTCGGCCCGCGTACCTCAACCCACGTTCACAGACATCCTGTTTACTCCTGGCCTCTGCGCCCGGGAACCCGCGGAGCGGAGCGAAATATATAGTCCCGAGGCCGGAATACTTGATTTCGATTGCCGGTCCTCCTCCATTCGCTTTGTCCGCACCGCCACTTCCTTTTGCCCGATCCGGGGGACATTCTGAAAGCGAGCCTCCCACCCCCACCCTCACCACCACCAACCTTGCCACCGCCGGCGGGCGGAAATATCAGAGAGAGCGGGCGGGCGGGCGGGCGGGCGGGCGAACGCTCGAGGGCCAAGACGCTTTCAGCATTTGTGTCGCCCGCCCCCGTCCCCGCCCGGCGGCCAAGCAGCTTTAAGATGACGTCACAGAATCAATTCCTCGTACTTCCTTCCCGAACCGCCGACCCTACCCCCTTGCGATCGCGCGCGGGAATGAAAAGGAAGCACAGGGTCGAAAGGATGTACGTGGAAAGAAGAAGAAGAAGAAGAAGAAGAAGAAGAAGAAGAGGAAGAGGAGGCAGCGGTGGTGGAGGAGGAAGAAGAGGATGATGAAGAGGCGGAGGCGGAGGCAGAGGCAGAGGCAGAGGCAGAGGCAGAGGCAGAGGCGAAGGTGAAGGCGGAGGCGGAGGCGGAGGCGGAGGCGAAGGCGGAGGCGGAGGCGGAGGCGAAGGCGGAGGCGAAGGCGGAGGCGGAGGCAAAGGCGAAGGTGGAGGTGGAGGCGAAGGCGGAGGTGGAGGTGGAGTCGGAGGCGGAGGCGAAGGCGGAGGCGGAGGCGGAGGCGAAGGCGGAGGCGGAGGCGGAGGCGGAGGCGGAGGCGGAGACGGAGGCGGAGGCGGAGGCGAAGGCGGAGGCGGAGGCGAAGGCGGAGGCGATGGCGGTGGCGGACGCAGAGACGGAGGCGGAGGCGGAGACGGAGACGGAGGCGGAGGCGGAGGCGAAGGCGGAGGTGGAGGCGGAGGCGAAGGCGGAGGCGAAGGCGGAGACGGAGGCGGAGGCGGAGGCGGAGGCGAAGGCGGAGGTGGAGGCGAAGGCGGAGGTGGAGGTGGAGTCGGAGGCGGAGGCGAAGGCGGAGGCGGAGGCGGAGGCGGAGGCGGAGGCGAAGGCGGAGGCGAAGGCGGAGGCGGAGACGGAGGCGGAGGCGGAGGCGAAGGCGGAGGCGATGGCGGTGGCGGAGGCGGACGCAGAGACGGAGGCGGAGGCGGAGGCGGAGGCAGATGCAGAGGAAGAGGAAGAGGAAGAGGAAGAGGAAAAGGAAGAAGAAGAGAAAATGAGAATGAGGAAGATATGGTAACTGTAGGGATGAAAGATTTCGATGATTTGTTTTTAAGTAGAGGTGATGGCAGGTGCTGGTAAAGATGGCCATGTTAGTAAAAAGGATGAATGCGGAAAGAAGAAGAAGAAGAAGAAGAAGAAGAAGAAGAAGAGAAAGATGAGTATGAGCAAAAAGCAGTGACTGATTGTGGGGATGAAAGAAAGCGATGATTTTTTTAAGAAGAGGAGGTGGCTGGTGAAGATGGTCATGTTGGTACAGGTTGTGTTGGTTGAGAAGGTAATTTCTGAGATTTGATGGTTGAGGAGGTGAATTTGAGGATGAAGACACGGAGGAAGGAGATGGTGCTTCTCGCAGCAACCTTACGCGAGAATGAAAAGGAGGCACGGGGTAAAAAGGATGAAAGCGAAACAGATAAAAGAAAGAAATATAAGAGATAGAGAAGGATGAGGAAGATGCGTTGAGTGTGGGGATGAAAGATATCGATGATTTTTTTACGTACAGGAGGTGGTAGGTGTTGGTAATGAGGGTCATGTTGCTAGAGTTTGAATTGGTTGAGATGGTAATTTCCAAGTTTCGATGGTTGAGCAGATGAATATGATGAGGGAGATGGGGAGGAAGGAGATGGCGGTTGCAAGTTATGCGCCTTTCAATATGTCATAGGTATTTTACTGCGCTTGGCGATAACTAAGCTGTTAACTAAATAAAAATTTTATACACATTCATTGTACAGCATTTTTCCATTGTCGGTAACAAATACAACACGGCACTCTTTTGCATATATCAAATCCCTTTCACTTGACAATTTTTAAGATGACATGACAGAATCAATTCTTCATATTCCTCAGCAGACGTCCCTGATCGCAGCGATCTCGCGCAATAATGAAAAGGAGGCACGCGGAAAGAAGAGGAAGAATAATAAGAAAAAGACGAGAATGAGGGTGAGGAAGATGCGGTGACTGATGGTAGAGATGAAAGAAATCGATGATATTTTTTTATTTAGAGGAAGTGATAGGAGCTGGTAAAGATACCCATGTTAGTAGAGGTTATGTTGATTGAGAAGGTAATTTTTGAGATTTGGTTGAAAAGCTGAGGAAATGGAGGCACGGAATAAATAGGATGAATGCGGAAAGCAGAAAAAGAAGAAAAAAGAGATAGATAAGGACGAGGAAGATGCGGTAACTAATTCTAGGGATGAAATAGATCGAGTTCTTTTTCCGTAGAGTAGAGGAGGTGGTAGGTTTTGGTGAAGATGGTAATTCTGGTAGAGGTTGTGTTGGTCGAATTGTAGGTAATTTCTGAAAGTCGATGTTTGAGGAGCTGAATTTGACGATGAAGACTTGGAGGATGGAGATGATGGTTTCATTAATAGAGAACTAATTAATGCTTCTCCTCCATACGTCCATAGAGATTTTACAATGTTTGACGGAAAATAAATTAATATTTTGTAACCATTGCCACAGTTGTTACCCTTAGCCATTTCAGATAGTAGATCTTCTCTCTTCAAATTAAAAGAGGGCTAGGCGATTCGTTTTTTTTAATTGACCATTCTAGTATTTGAATGATTTATAGGAAATCTTCAAAGAAAAACAGTTCAACCGACATTTTAAAGCCGAAAAACTCACTCGGACCATAACATAAAATAAAGTGGTATACAAGATCTACGAAGCAAAAGCCGCCCCGAAATTTCTTCACTCCCAGTGAGTCCAAAATGAGACAAGAAAAATTACTGCACAATAATGCAGTATGCGATGTATACTAGGCTGTGAAAAGAACTTCTGCGTTTGCAACCCATAAATCTCACTCTCAGTGAAAGGCTAGAGTGGGCTTAACGCCAGGGGCGAAAGTGCTTTCAAAAAGTCGCATCGAAGAACTTATGATCTCATGTTTGGAGGACACTGCAGTGAAAGATGGATTCTATATTTGATGTCTTATAATGGAATAATTGGAAGTTATTAACACGTAAAATGTAATTCGACGTAAAAGGCTGACATGTCGCAACTGAATTATCAAAAGAAACAGTTGAAAGAGTCAGGAATATGTGGAAAATGAATACTTTTTTTTTTTTCAAGTATTTTACGCACTGTCTGTATACCTAATAATATGCCTTTGTTTTGAAGTTTTCTACAATACTGTACACTTACCTTGTCCTCAACAGGCGAATACTTGTTTTTAAAATTGGTTGGAAGTTCCTTTACTATCCTACAATCACATATAATAACTATTTATTATTTTTACACTTTTCAGATATTTTCACATTTCCGTGGTGTGAAAAATGTAAAAATTAATAAAAAATAATAAAATTGTATTATATGGAATTGTCTGCCTAAGAAATTAAAGAACTTTCCAATCAATTTTTAAAAAAATGAAGAAAGGCAGTTTTTGGATTTATTCTTATTTGTGTAATTTAAAATCATAACGTACACTTGCTCCCATCTCGGTCACAAAGTCCATCAGGGCATTTCTTACTTTAAAAGAAACGGTTTTATTTTGACATAAAAAACGTTACGACGGTATTCTGGTTTCTTCTCCCGAAGAAAACATTGTAAATAATGAGTCAATTCCTTCTACACTATTTTGTGTTACTAAGATCATTCAACATGTGTGCAAGTAATCGAAGAAGAATCTTCCTCCCAGAAAATGAACATAATTTAATTCCTAAATTACTTAGTACAAAATTTTACCTTGAAACAGGTCTGAAATACAATAAACATCATGAAATACAATGAATAGAATTAAAAATGTATTCCTTGAATGTCAATTGAAAAATAGACATCGGATGTTGATATAAATATTTTATTAAATAATTTACAGATTTTCACGTTTTTCATTGAAATTGTCGTAAGGTTAATAGGTTCCTCTGGGGAACAGACCATCATACCCTTGATTCGAACAGTTATATTGTTAAGATGTGGTTCTTTGTTTTATTATTAGAAATGTCTGCAACTCCTTGTATGCTGTTTGTAAACAAATTTGAATTTCTACCATATTACAACTCAGAGTTTGTAAAAGAACAGCTTTTTCGTTCGCAAAATTACTTATTTTATTTTATAAAAGAAAACAAGAGTTTTCTACACCAGACGCGCATTTTTTTCTAATAGTTCCAAAAATTTCAGTACGGATTCAATGACACCAGCACATAACGAATCTGAATAAAAGTATCATTGCCTTTAGAGAATTTCAAAGGACTTTTGTGGCCTTTCACAGAGCGGACTACGGTTAGATAATGAGCTTGGATTCACTACGGCTACATATATTGTATATATGACGAGTTACAAGAGACCCTGTGTGTTTTGTTCTTCTACTATTATTCCATCTCGTGTTACGGTGGTCTGCCAAATTATAATACTCACTAGGAAAATATATTTATATAAAAGATATGTTCAAAAGAAAGTATATCTGATGAATGGTTTTACATTTTCATTATTGTATGAAAATTATGTAGACTTCCTAACAAATCTCCAAACAAAAATCTATTCTTGAATACAAATTTCCTTCGGAATACTAATAGTGAATACATCCTTAGTAGTAATACGTGGAACGATCCTTACTGAAAAATTTGACGTTCATTTGCGTGTTAATTCTTCTAAGTAAGGGTTTTTTCCAATCTTACTTACTCTTTCTAATAGAATATACTTAGTGAAAATGCTCGTTCTTTATCTCATTTTACGTGTATTGAAAATGCAAGTCAACAAACATTCGATTTTTAGGGCGTACTAACTTTTTATAATGCATTTTGTAGTTCTAACAATAAATTACTCAAGAATGGACAGGTTACAGTGACAATTAAAAGAAATGGAGGTTTCTCTTTCACAGAAGGATTGCCTTGCACTTAGAATAATACAGCAGACCATTGTACTTGCGGTGCTTACATTTGCGTGTTTACCACCTCGTACTGTGCTAATAACTGTTCGTTGTATTGGCACATGCAAATTTCAAACACTTTCGCTGGCGGTAGCATTCATGGCGAGACACTTAACAGTCCGTCATTTCTGTACAGGATGTTGCAGGAGTCTCACAGTACCTCCATTGCGTCTGATTGATTGAAGTGTTTCCACATTACTTTTGAACACTACATGTAACCTGGGCCATGTATCTTCCTTTTTAGGTACGGCCTAAAGCCACCATTCTGGTTGAAGATTTTTTTCTGGTGACTTGCACAAGTATTATGGAAATTATGAGACTAAATAAATAAAAAAAAGTAAATAAAATAAAATAAAATAATATTGTTGGCAATGACAACGCATATAATTATTTCATTAGAAATGCCAACGATAACTCACCACAACACCTAAATTATGAGACTACTCATTTCCAATACCAGAAGGCAAGTGAAGAAAATTAATGAAACCAGTACTTAATTGAATATTCTAGTAGTAACCACAACACTTCCTAGTACAGCAGACAAATGTACTTCGAGAAACTGTGATGTTCTATGAATGGACGAGCATCGTAAATTACTCAACCCATTCTCAAGAACATCTGCGACCACTGATTAACAGGTACTCTTACCGCTAGTGAGCAAATCAGCATTTCACTGAACAAGTGGTGTGTTAAACAAAGAAGCACGCAGGTGCTAATAATTGCGAGAGTTGCTGAATGCTGCTCTATGCATGTTTTTTTTAAACCAGCTTTCGTGGCCACTGCGATTTTTCAGCACTCTATTAAGTTAGATAATGTTGCAAGAGCCTTGTTAAATTTATATTACTGGAGATTTATAGTGTAACATTACAGCGGTAAACATTCAGTAGTAACAGAAAAAGTAGTATTTTCTTCGAATGGATCTAAAAAGTATTAATCACTAGCTTTAGGCAATTTACGTTTCGCAATACCGTTCTCTGGTAAAAAATATTACAATTTCATTTCGCACACCCGTGATTCATTTGTATGGAAACGCTCCATGTTTATTAAAACTGCAAATATGAAAGCAACGTAAAATATTATCTCTAAAATAATACACGACAATATAAGCTTCAACACATTCAAATAATGATTTTGCTTTATCAACCATTCAAAATTAAAAGAAAATTCATTAAGACATCAGAAACGTTTGTCTTTATCAAACGACAAAGCAATTCCAATAGAAAGAGAGCAATTCCCGTTCAGAACTGAATGGAAAAATGTTTGCATGTTAACATAGTTTAAAAACTGATTTGTATTGGTGACTGCAAGTACAAAATACAAGATTTACTTGTATATTTCATTCGTGATCTGTTCAATTTTGCAAGGAATATCAACTAATCGAACTGTAGTAATTAAAAACACATTTAAATAAAAATAAAGTAATGGAAGAACAACACTACAAATATTGAGAGGCTAATGGCTAATTAAAATTTACCAAAGAAGATATTGCGACAGTGGTCTTCCATATTAAATGTCTTCCGATAAATTAACGAAGGTGTGCACAGGAACAGAATTAAGAAACAAAAAATGTAAAATCAGGAGTTAGTTACTGAAGCTCGAGTAATCAAGATTAATGTTTTTGCGTAAGAGTTAACGAGAATAAACGGATTCGAAATCTGAAATTAAAGTTATTGGTATTCGAGTTATTAATTGAATTGAATCAATGCCTTATTTTACGTGGCGAGACTCGGACCATCAGGCCCGCTCTTCAGCCACGCAAATTTCGGTGCATCAGCAATTTGCGTGGCATCAGCCACGCAAATTTCGCTACGCTCCTTTCACTAAAAAGCAGAGGAAGGAGGTATTTCTTGGGCGAGAAACAGGCGATTTTTGAATTTAGCTCAGAGGCGTTATTTAGGCTTGAGGATCTTTTACATGCAAGTAAATCTACTAACATGGGACAGCCGGCTTTACTTCCCCTCCGAAGGAAGTCGTACGAAGGATTTTTTCGCCCTTAAAAATCCACGGCTTCGATCGGGTTTGAACCCGCCAACTTGGGTACAACAGTCCCGTACGCTCATCGTCATACTATCGCCGCGCGCATTAAGAACCGACATACTCAGGATTCGACTTATCGAGGTTCCAGCAATCGAGAATTGCCTGTGAAGATCAGTGCAGCCGAATAAAATCAGCTCGACGTGTTTGCAAAGTTCATCCGCCTGCGTGATGTTTCTTCTCAATCGATGCTTATCTTCTTGAAGGGACTTGCTGGATCCAACGGCGAATTGAATCCTCTCATTACCCCTCTTCAAACAACTACGCGTATCCCCCATCGTAAAGTCGAGGAACACTAGCATGTTAATCTATATAGATATTCTAGAATTCAACGTACGATACGCCAGGCAGTATTTAGTAATTCGAGGATCATGTTCCCGAAGTTCTAACTATCGCGGTTTAGTGATCAAGTTTCAAATTGCAAATAAAGACAATGTATCGGAAGTCAAACCTTCAGCAACACGCGCACGAATTCGAGCAAACGGAATTTGAGGTAGCTGAATTCGAGATACCGGAATACGAGCTAACAAAATTCGAGCTACTGAAATTAAAGTTTATAAAATTCGTTCTCACGGAATTCGAGCGAACGGAATTGGAGCTAGCAGAATTGGAGCTAGCGGAATTGGAGCTAGCGGAATTGGAGCTAGCGGAATTGGAGCTAGCGGAATTGGAGCTAGCGGAATTGGAGCTAGCGGAATTCGAGCTAGCGGAATTCGAGCTAGCGGAATTGGAGCTAGCGGAATTGGAGCTAGCGGAATTCGAGCTAGCGGAATTCGAGCTAGCAGAATTCGAGCTAGTGGATTTCGAGCTAGCGGAATTCGAGCTAACGGAACTGGAGCTAACAAAATTAGACTTATTAAAATTTATGTTTATAGAATTCGTGCTAAAGAAATTCGAGCTTACGAATTTCAAGCTACTGAAATTGTCTTTATGGAATTAGAGCTACAGTAAGTCGAGCAAACAGAATTCACGCATTCAGAAAGGTTCGAACCATCGAGGTTCCATCCACCGACGCCCACGCTATCGTCGTCCCAGGTATCGAGATTCGAATTATCGAGGTACGAAATTTTCGTGATCCGACCTTCCTGGATTTCTAGGATCCGGGATCCCACTAATCAAACTCCTCCTCCAGAGAGAACAGAGCTGGAAAATAAAAACCAGCCTCCCCCCAAACCAAAGCCCTCCCCGGTCCATCCGGGCCCGAGCGGCTCCTTCACAATCGATCCTAATCCTCTCCAAAGCCACCTGCGGTGAATTCAATCACCGCGCCTCCCTTCCCCTCCCTTCCCCTCCCGCGGGTGGTGTCCGGGGCCGCCGCTAGGGTCGCCGGGGCGCTCGCATGCTAATCCGGGAGCGTGCGGGCGACGTACTTTAGCATCCCACGCACGCCGCGCGGCTAATAGGCCGCGTGTGCGGGGCGTATTTTAGGAACCGCCGCCGCCTCCGCCGTCGCCGTCACCGCCCGGGCCGGCCGGACGCAAGGTAGGGGGCGTGAGGTGTGGAGAAGAGGGTCGGTGGACCGCGGGCGAGTCGGTGGGCGGGCGTTCGAGCAGACTGGTCGGGAGACGGGTGGGTTGGTGGATAGGTAGGAGGAAGGTCGGGCGAGTGGACGAGCGGGTGAGTTATTCGGTGGGTGGGTGGGTGGGGGTGAGTGGGTGAGCGGGTGGGTGGTCGGGTGGATAAGTTATTGGGTTAGTGGGTGGTCGAGCGCGTGGGTGTGTGATTGGATGGATAAGTGTGTGGCTCAGTAAGTAAGTAGGAGGGTTCACGGGCAGGTATGTGGGTGGTCGATCCGGTAAGTTATTGGGTGAGTGAGTGGGTGTGTGGGTGGGTGGTCGAGAGATTGGATGGATAAGTGTGTGACTTAGTGAGTACGTATGTGGGTGGTCGGTCGGGTATGTGGATGGATGGGCGATCGGGTAAGATATTGGATGTGCGAGTGGGTGAGTGGGTGGGTGGTCGGGCGTGCGGGTGGGTGATAGGACGTGGGTGATATCCGCTCTCGGGAGATTATCCCCTGCAATTCTCAACTCCACACCCCGGACATTCGGCTTGTGTGCGTCGGAGAATCCACGGAATACTACCGTTCAGAGCACGTAGGCTCTGAACGGCCTCCGGACAGCCTAGAAGTAAAGTACCGTTCAGAGCAGTCGGCTGCTAGGATTCTTCTCAAAACCGCGTCTGAATTCAACAAAACTAATGAAAATCCAGACACCGTCGGGACTCGATCCTAGGACCTTCCAGGCAGAGGCACTGCAGCGACATCGGCAATGCTGGCACTGAGCAAAGGAAAGAGCGAGGAGGTCGATGGGTGAGTGAACGTGTGAACTGGTCGTCGAGCGATTGGGAAGTTGAGCGATTGAGTTGTTGAACGATTTGTTAGTTGAGCAAGCGAACGAGCGGTTGGACGCGCGGGGAGTGATCAGTCGGGCAGAGAAGCAGACGGGCGGACGGGTGGATGGGTGGGCGCACAGACGAGCAGGCAAGCGGATGAGTGGGCAGATGGGCGGGTGGGCAGGCGGTAGGACGGACGGAATGATGGACGGGCGGGCGGGCGCGGGGCCGGGCGGGGGCGGTGAGGCAGGGAGATGGGCTGACTAATGGGCAGGAGGATGGGCACACGGATGGGCAGGCGGATGGGCAGGCAGATGGGCAGGCAGATGGGCAGGCAGATGGGCAGGCAGATGGGCAGGCAGATGGGCAGGCAGATGGGCAGACGGATGGGCAAGCTCATGGTAAGGCGGATGGGCAGACGAATGGGCAGGTGGATCGGCAGGCGAATGGGCAGGCGGATGGGGAAACGGATGGGCAGATGGATGGGCATGAGGATGGGCAGGCGGTGGGCCGGCGGATGGGCAGGCGGATGGGCAGGCGCATGGTAAGGCGGATGGGCAGACGAAAGGGCAGGTGAACAGGCAGGCGAATGGGCAGAACGGGCATGCGTGTGGTCAGTCGGATGAACACTCGGATAGACAGGTGGATCGGCAGGCGGATGGGCAGGCGGATGGGGAAACGGATGGGCAGGTGGATGGGCATGAGGTGGGCAGGCAGTGGGCCGGCGGATGGGCAGGCGAGTGGACAAGCGGGTGGGCAAGCGGGTGAGCAAGCGGGTGAGCAAGCGGGTGAGCAAGCGGGTGAGCAAGCGGGTGAGCAAGCGGATGGGCAGACGGTTGGATGGGCGGATGGGAAGGAAAATGGGTGGGAGGACGGGGTGAAGAGGGGTAGGCGGGAGAACGGCGAGAGGGCCGAGCGGGGTTCGGGCGTGCGTTGGGCGTGCGTCGGGCGCGCGGGGGGGGGGGCGGGGGGGGGGAGCTGCTCCATGCCGGTCGCCGGGCGGTGAAGAGGGCCCGTGGTGCATATTGAATCCTCTCGGGATTGAGTTATCCCGGCGCCGAGCCGGGCCGGGCCGGGCGGGGCCGGGTCGGGCCCAGCCGGTGGGGAATTTTGCAAGGTGCGGCGCACGTGAGTGCAATTTCGACTTGCTTACCCGGCCGAACGGAATAGATGACACCGTCGTAAACTCGAGAGGCGATGCTAAAATCGGTCGCTACCAAGATGCTCTCGGGGCGCATAAAATAAGAAGCAAATATGACGTTATGTGTCAAAAATCGGAGAAGTGTTTTGGAGGCAAACTATGTTTAAAGTGTGTAATGCATAACATTAGCTCATTTAATCTCCAATTTTATCATTCCATTTATAAGTTGTGTTTATTCTAAATTCATTATTCAATTAAGCAATTGACTTGTATTTTTACTTTTGAAAAAAAAAATATTTTGTCGTGAGGTATAGAAAGCGGTATTTACTCAGTGACAGAACAGACGTGGCTAGGAGAGACAGGGAGGGGCGACTGAGGTTGTATGGCACAGAGAGTGTGGGAAAGTACACGGAGAGAAAGAAATATGGAACACATATACTATTACTTTTTTAAAATCTAAATATACGTTAAAACACTTAATTTTTGGGGCCAATACATACATGGGAAAGACCGTCTAGTTTCCCCATAAAACTCAAATTTTATTATGTTTATCCTACCACCAATCAATAATGAAATAATGAATGACTTAGACAAAACTATATTCTCTCAGACTCTGGGGAGAGAAACATTGAGAGAGACGAGTGAGAGATGGCTTCAGTGAGAAAGTGTGGGAAACAAAACACCGGGTCAGATAAACATTCCGATCTACGAACACTATTACTTAATATTCTTCTACATATACGTTTAACATTTTCATTTTATGTCACCCACCTACGTCAAGTTACCTACAGAACTGAAGTTTTTGTTACATTCTCACATCACCCATCAACAAGCAATTAATGACTTAGCCAAAACAATATTCGCTCAGGATCAGAAGTGACAAAAATGAAGAGAGAGAAGAGAAGAGAGGAAAGAAGAGAGGAGAGAGAAGAGAAGAGAGGAAAGAAGAGAGGAGAGAGGAGAGAAGAGAGGATAGAAAGGAGAGAGAGGAGAGGGAGGAGAGGGAGGAGAGGGAGGAGAGGGAGGAGAGGGAGGAGAGGGAGGAGAGGGAGGAGAGGGAGGAGAGGGAGGAGAGGGAGGAGAGGGAGGAGAGAGGAAGGAGGAGAGAGGAAGGAGGAGAGAGGAAGGAGGAGAGAGGAAGGAGGAGAGAGGAAGGAGGAGAGAGGAAGGAAAGAGTAGGGAGGAGGGAGGAGAGAGGGAGAGTGTGTAAGAGGGAGAGAGAAACAGAGAGACAAAGAAGAGATTGTGTCAGGCGGAAAGAAAGTGCGAGTAGCAAAAACATCCATCAAAATATACGCTAAATCCTTTAATTTAGTGCCAATTCCCACTTACAAACCCCGTCTAATTCCCCTTCAGAACTCTAGTTTTTATTACTTCCCCCCCACACACACACACACACGCGCGCCCACCCAACTCCCTTCCGGTGTCGAGCAACACGACGCGCTAATTTCCACGTCTCGTGCCGCGGCGGTGGCCGACTCCAGCAGGCAGCAGGCGGCAGGCGGCAGGCGGCAGGCGGGAGGCAGCGCGGGCGTCGCTGCGTCGTTGTTTTGACAAAGCGCTGGCGGCTCGCGCGCACACCTCGTAAATCTCTTCCGCCCGCGCCGCCGCCGCCGCTGCTGCTATCTGGCGGCGGCGCGCGGAACTTGCGCTTATCTCCGCGACCCCCCCCTCTCCTCTATGCTTGTGTTTGCCGCGTTCTTAACGGGAGACGACGACGACGCCGACGCCGACGGTGGCGCTAGCCGGTAGTGGGAGGAACGACGGTGCCACCGCCAAGGAAGCCGGGACTTATGACGCTGTTCCGTCTTTATCCTGAGTACAAAGTGTGTGTGAGAGAGAGGGGGAGAGGGAGAGGGGGAGAGAGAAGGGAGAGACAGACGGAGAGAGGGACAGAGACGGAGAGTGAGAGAGATGGGTAGAAAGGAAAAAAAAGAGAGAGGAAGAGGCAAAGACAATGAAGACTGTCTGAGGTGTCTAATGGCATCCACTGATGTCACTGCAATTCTTTTGACCGGGAGGTCCTAGGTTTCCTTCCACGACAGTGGCCCAGGGATTTTCGACACTATACTAGGATTTATCTAACCGTGAATTTTACGTAAATCATCAGTTGACGGTTTCATCCAATCAGGAGTTTAAACATCCCCATTGTGACGTCACGATATATAAGCTCTCGATTGAATGAAACAGTAACAGCTGATTTATGTCAAGTGCACGACTAAATAAATCGTACTATAGTCTGAATTCAGCCATTACATGGACGAGAATTCTAGCGGCTAGCTGATCTGATAGGCACTTTTCCGTGGTTTCTCCGATCAATACCAGGGGAATGCTGGAGCAGTCCTCTGTCAAACGGGTCACAGACCGCGCACGATCTGTCCTTCCTCTTCCTTGTCCTATCCTCAACCCTTACTTACACACCCCTTACGCTTACATTCACTACACTACTATACTTATAGGAAGACCAGTCGGGAGCTTAGAGCTTGTCACGTGTGGGGGTGGTGCCTCCTGGTGGAAGATACCTGGTTGGTGAAAACCCTGCTTTGCGAAGTGTACCTCGGCGCGGGCTCGCCAACCCACGGACGAAGATCGCCGTCACCGCCCCGTGATAAAAACATGTACTACACATAAGGTACTAATGACATTGGTAGTTCATGCCCTTGGAAACACTAATCAATCAAAATAATGTGGATGAGGATATAAATAAAAAAAAGAGGATGGGAAGTGTTCAATTTCTTGTCGCGAAATCTATTCAGACGCTTGAAAACGTTCAGGTCTTCTCAAGTCTGTAAATATCCTTTACACTGTTCCAGCACAGACGTAATCAATGCTTTAAGATATTTAAGAGTATAAGTGTGTTTGTTCTCCATAGATTGTTTCTTATTTTTAGCAGAGGGGGGAAGAGAGAGGGTGATTGGTAGATAGATAGATAGAGAGGTAGATAGATAGATAGATAGATAGATAGATAGATAGATAGATAGATAGATAGATAGATAGATAGATAGATAGATAGATAGATAGATAGATAGATAGATAGATAGATAGATAGATAGATAGATAGATAGATAGAGTTATGTGAGGTTGGCGAAGAAAAATATATAGAATGGAACGGGAAGTATGAGATCTGTCCTCGTTAAGGGAACAAGAGGAGGCAGCATTGAAAATACCGACGTAAACAATTTATGAGTTTGAAAATGGTTTATACCAATCATTAGAGAGGATGGAGTGTAAATTCAGACTTTGAGATACACACTGTTGATACACACTGTGATCCTGTACGTCCATATTCTTAGAAAAGAGAGAATGAGAGAGGAGAAAGCAAAAGTGATGTCGGGCACGGAGAGAGATAATGAATGGGACAGTAAGAGTTGAATTTGTCCTCGTTAAGGAATCCAGCAATAGGAAAACTTTGAGAAATCCCGTCGTGGAAGTTAGATAAGTGAGAAAATGCATAAACATTGTAAACACAAGTGATACACGTATCGGAAACAAGGAACTAGTGTGTACCGAAACTTGTGCCGTCATTTTTTATCCTGGGCAGAGATGAAGAAGAAGAGAGACAGCAAGAGAGAAAGAAAGAGAAAGACAGCACGAAAAAAAGAGAGAGGGATGAGTTTTGACAAGCCCAACGAGGAAGAGGAAAGAAGGTGTTGAATTTGTCCTCGTTACGGAAGTCATCTATGTGGAAGATACAACACGCAAAATTTACGACGAAGAAAAACTTGTTCCTTTTCAACAAAGGAGGGGTGATAGCGCCCAAACAGCAGTACACTGTGTTTAAGTGAAGGGGGTTGGAAACCATGTAATCTAGAACGTAACCTACCCACTATTCACCAGAGAAAAAGAAGGAAGTAAATGTGTTGCTGAACGGCAAGAGACACGAAGGAAAAATAGTTTAACATTTCAATGCTAAGGCATCTCCGGAATCCTAAAAGGGCAATACAAGAGGGAAAAAACATGAATGTGATTATTATTTTTTTTTTTGTATTTAAGGTAGCATCAACTTCTAGGTCATTAGCGACCACTATTGCTTGTAACGGTATGGTAACTGTGAGGATGACACGATATGATGATGATAGGGGAGGAGAGGACGAACACAATACAACCATGTCCGAGGCGGGACTCAAACTCGCGATCCTTCGGTCCGAGATCGCTACGGTACTACTGCCTTAGCTATTTTGGCCATCGGATCGGCTGAATGTGTTTATTTCCGCTTGTGGAAAGGAAGAAAATGGTTATCGAAAGAGGTGTGGAATTTCTAGAGAGACCAGAAATTAGTAGTGTTGAGATATCGTTGCTCTGATTTCTGTTGTGCTGAAAGAATTATATGCGTCGTCATTGCCAACAATATTATTTATTAAAAAAGCAGCTCTCGATAGCTTAGTCATCATCATCAGTTTTCTGATGTATGGAAGCCACAAAAACGACTACAGCTTCCGACTGGCTTCCATACACCAGAAAACTGATGATGATGACTAAGCTATCGAGAGCTGCTTTTTTAATAAATAATATTGTTGGCAATGACGACGCATACAATCATTTCATTAGAAAAGCCAACGATAACTCACCACAATACCTATATTCTGTTGTGCTGTTCGTCTTGAATTTGAGGAAAGAGAGAAAACAGAAATACGGCGTTAGACGAGGAGAAAGGAATGGAGTATTAAATTTGTCCTCGTTAAGAGATCTAGAAGATCCACCACACAAAATTCACGAGAAGAGAAAACTTTCGCAATTTCACTTCTGGTGGTGGTAGTAAAGAGACTAAACTGCATGTCTGACAAGGAAATCAACAACGTTGTATACTGCGCCGAGGTTTACCTCCTTTATTCTGAAAATGAGCGAGAAATGCGTCCGATAATGAGAGAAGGTGAGAAAAGAGAAAGTGGTGTAGGATAAGAGGAGAGATGGACGAGGAAGTGTTTAATTTGTCGTCGTTAAGAGATTTTAAGAACTGTGCACGGAAAACACGCGAGGTATGATAACTCAATTCGTCTGCTTATTGAAACACGAGGAAACGCTTATGAAGATACTGGCACACAAGAAAGTAGTTTATATTTCCGTTCAGCTAGGACGAATGGCGTTGTTTTAGAGAGATGGATAGAAAGTGTTAAAGTCCTCGATGAAATATCCACAGAATTCACCACATAAAATGCACTAGAAAAGCAATGTCTTGCAATTTCGTGTCTGGTGGTGGTAACATGACTAAACAACACGTAATATTCTGATACGTATACCAAAAATATGTCTGGTGAGTTACTTTTTACCAAGATTATTTTTGAAAAAAAGCACAAGTAGGGTCAAAACGTAAAATATAACATGAAATAAATTGTTATAAAAACCTCAGACTGTTTTGTTAACGTCTAGAAAAATTACAATAAAATAAACATTATAAGAAACGTTAGAATATTCATTTTAATAAGTTAAAGGGCATCGATCTACCCGTGCAGTATCGGGAAATGAATTTTACATCAATAATAAGTGACTTAATAATTAAAAATTATTTGGGATGTGCGGCATACGGGAACATTTAATGCTCGTAGAATTATTACTGAATAATTATTCAGGTTTTTAAAAATGTTAACGACAATATTCAAAGATAATAAAATTGAATCAGATAAATCGAAATTGATAAAACACTTGTATGATGTTATAGAGAAAACATCCAAGCTTCGGAAATGAATATAGTTGAGAAATAGCTACGGTAGGTGGAGTATAACTTAAAATTTCGAGAGATATGTGTAACATGTGGCTGTAGAAATGTTAGAAAAGGTTTAGATATTCACTTTCCGGAAAATACGACCACCCCCCCAAAAAAACATTATTTTCAGTTGTTCAGTTTTAAGTTTTGAAGGCTAATCAAATGAGTTTGGTTTACAAATTCTGGAACCATACAATCACCACCAATCGTAAAATCAGAGCTGAACATGTTTCTGAAAATATAATGGAAATGTTTTATATATACCAATATCTTTGAATGTATATTGAAGGGAACTATGAAAAAGAAATTCTCATATTCACCTTATGTTACAAAAGTAATGTACCACATCTAATTATAATAACATAATTTTCTGTAAAAAGACATATGTGTGAGACTATTCCTGGACATTGCGTATTCACACACACACACACACACAAATCTTCGAATAAAAAAACCAAATCCATCTATTGCCTGTCCTCAGCTGTGACGAAAGCAGTGACATACTGTGTGTGAGAATTTAATCGATGCGCGTACTATGCGAATAGTCAGAAAAAGTCAATCAAATATGTGCAATTTGCAGTCAAAATCGAAATTGAATCATTGTTTTGTATTTTTTGCAAGCTCTTGGTATTTGATGAAATCATAGCCAAATTTCTGGTCTCATAGCTCCTTGTTGATCAGCGTGCTCGCTTTCCACTACGCGGTCCCGGGTTCGATTTTCTTTGTGGCAAGATTATAGAATGCGTTGTCCTTGAAATGTCTTTGCAATATGTTGCTGTGCGACGATGAGAAAATCCACTTCTCAGGTTGAGAAGACCGGAATACGGCGTGGGGATGTCTACGTGCTAACCACACGTACCCGCGTAACCCATGGCCGCGAGCCAGGGACGTCGCCGGTAGGCCTGAGCCCGTTCACGGGCTGTCGCGCCAAGTACATACACACAAGCATGCATAGACACCTTTCACATGGCCAAAAGTTGCTTTTCTTTTTTTTTGTGCAATTTATCCGCACATTGGAAATTAAAAATACTGATGCTTGCGTATTTTTTCAAAGTTTGTGGATATCGAAAAATTAATAGACAGTAATTATTCAAACAAGTTATCGAAATGAAACCTTTATTGCACTGGTAACTACGGTGAACATCACATGTTGGTATAGCAGTAATTTTTACTTAGAGGAACTTGCAAAATCGGTAACCTCCTTTTGCCACAAGGAACTGAATCTGCTTGACGATGCAATCGCTACGCTACATTGCCATTTTCTCACATCACACTCTACATTGTATTGGGTCTGGTAATCATATTAATGTTCTTATATATATATATATATATATATATATATATATATATATATAATTATGCATATACATACATATACATATATATAAATATATACACATACATATATACATTTATATATATACATATATATACATATACATATGTGTGTGTATAGATAGATAGTACATTTTTGCGGATAATCCGAACATTTCCGAACCCGAAAAGGCCCCCTCCCCCCCAACTAGTTCGGAATACCGGGGTTCTACTGTTTACGGATGATTATTTCGTTTTTTCTTCGCTTGGCTAGTTTCTGGAATAAACGATTAGCTTTGCGGGAGAGCCGCAGCGCGCTGAGGGCGTCGTCCTCCGCCATCCCCTTTAATGCGGCGGCGCCGAGGACGCGCCCGCGGCCATGCGGGCGGCCCGCAGCGCAGTGCGGCGAGGACGCAGGGAGGACGGGAGGACGGGACGACGGGAGGACGGGACGACGGGAGGACGGGAAGTCGGGAGGACGGGAGAGCGGGAGGACGGGAGAGCGGGAGGACGGGAGAGCGGGAGGACGGGAGAGCGGGAGGACGGGAGGGCGGGAGGACGGGTGGACGGGAGGACGGGAGGACGGCACTCACCACGTGAGACAGCGGGCAGGGGTGAATAGGGATAGAGGCTGAGATTTTTTGTAGTTTACTCCCTTCTCATTTGATGTTGTTTTTTTTTAATTCGTTTCATTACTTCCTGATCAACTCTTTCTTTTGTCGTTTGTTGACAATTTTAGGAAAGAGAAGATCAGAGAACGATGGAGTAAACCCCAACCTATCAGTTTTAAGAGCAAACATTTTTAATTGTTACATGCCCACATTTAATTATAGGTTGTACACAAGCTGGTTGTAATTTACTTCTCTTGATCTTGAACAGGCAGTATTATAATTGCATAATTATGCATAATTATAATTATTGCATGTAATAAAATATTTGTAAATAAATCAATTTAAAACTTTTATATTTGAAACCTGATAGGAATTTTTAATTTCCTCTTAATTACATTTTTTTACTTAAGAAGGAAGAAATATGGCTTGGGGGAAACGGGAAGAAATTCGTAAGTTTTGACAATATTTCATCGAGTGAATTTTTGAATGTGAGAGTCGCAGGGGAATTTCGAAGATTATTAAAGAAAGAAATCGTGAACTTGAACAACGCAATAACAAATATGACAATATTAAGGAAATAAATTGTAAATTATTTTATTTAACATCAATTGAATAAGTCAAACATCGTTGCAACATTTTACTTTCTGGCTAAGGCGGTATATTCTTACAGAATGTTAAATAATACTCATAAAAATAGATGTAGAAATTGTGAAGGAAATTAACGTTTTTGGGAGGGGAAAGTGATAATTTTAAAACGTCTGAATGTCTGTGTCTGTACGTCCGTCTGGGCACAACACTTGCATCTAAATTGAACTTAGAATTTTCTCCTATATCAATATTCCACTGTCAATCTGCCCCGACAATTTCAAATGGTTTTTTTAAATTTTCGAGATACTTTCCTTAATCCATCTAGGACATCTGATGTATTTTAAATAAGGATACAAATGTTTTCTTTAATTTTTTTCTCTATTACATTCAAGTGAGTTTATAAAATGGTATAGGTCCGACTTATAAAAAATACTCTGAAAATTTGAAAATTCCAAAAATTCGCCTATTTTAACCATTGTCAATTTGTGTTTATAAGCTACAGATTTGTTTTTTAAATAAATGTATTCATAAATAGTAGATCTGAAGATTATTTTGATGCGAGTTGTTTTCTAAAATTATAAATAGATATAATTTTAATAGAAATAACACGTATACTAATACAATACAATAACTAATATAATAGAAAAAAACACTTGATAATATCTAAAATTCGAACTCGCAATACCAAATTCAGTGATATACATTTATTTGACATAAAGGCATCTGTCAATATTGAAATAACTCCATTCTACTTGATGTGCATCATACAATTAATCAATGCCTATTTTTATTACCAACTAACTACAGTGTCGACACGAGGAAGTATTCTTTCATTGATATTCAAAAAGTGAGTTATCGCTATGCGAATCGCCTTACAATCGCCTATCTTCCTTGAGTCATTAGAAATATTACTTTCATTGCAGTTAGTGGCTGCTAAGAGGCGGTGACAATTATTTCTAGCTAGAAAAATACTCATGTATGCAGTAACCAATGAGAAGTTCTAGGATCCTGAGTTTAGAAGGCTGTTATTTAGATGTAAGACCCGGAGGGTCGAAGGTAGTCGATGCAAACTCACACAATAATTCATTGAAATATGTGGGCTTTTTTACTCAGATTGAGCCTCTAAACCCTAGGAATGTGCAGTGGACAATTTCACATATTTCTTTAACACAACGTAACTTCAGCCAATACGAACGCCATACCGCCAGCTGGAGCTAAACTATCGGCATGTGACGAAGGCTGATACGACTGAAACACCGCTAAGCGCAAGCTGTGCAGTGTCATTCTTGATCTTCCAGAAGAAGGGAATACAGCAACAGAAATTCACAAAAGGATGAGCCCAGTATATGATGTAAACTTTCAAACAAATGAAAAACGCTGGCATCTGGAGATGTCCTCATTCATGTCAACGTCGACTATGGAGTGCTACTGTAATCAAACATCTGGGGGCAGATGGATCATCTTTCATCATTCGGCGACTTAGCAGCGAGTGATTTTCCCCTTTTTACTCAAGTTGAAGACATGGCCAGATGGTTAGAGCTTTCAGATCAATGAGCAACTTCAAAGCAAAGTTCAGGCCTATCACGCATCAGTGGCGGCGGCAGCGTTCGGCAACGAGGGAGTCGAAAAGCTTGTTCGAAGATGCGATGAATCATCAGGGCGATTGTGTAATAAAACCTCTGAATTTTTGAAAATTGCATAAGTTCACCATTGCAACTTCTTGTTTATAAACTACAGATTTCTTTTTTAATTAAATGTATTTATAAATTGTAGATATGAAGATTATTTAGATGTGAGTTGTTTTCAAAAATTGTAGTTTTTTCAGTAACTAGTAAATATTAGTATATATTTTAGATTTGGAATCAAATCCTTTTCCTCAAATCCATAAAAATAGAATTTCTTTTAACGAGAATTTAACCCGAATTACTAGCAGGGCTCGGATTCTGATGAACTAAAATTCTCTGAAAATTACCTATAAAATGACTTGAAAATCAGGGGAAAGCGACGTAATTGTTTTAAAAATACTCAAACATTTGTTTCAAAATGTTTATTTATTCAAAGAAATTTACAATTTCAAATAACACGTAGTTATATTAAAAGTATATTGAATATAGACTTTATTTTAGGAAAAAATATAATCCTTAGCTCCGATCTTCCAATCGCCAGTTTTGAAAAGTCGAAGACGTTAATGAAGATCAGCGTAATTTTGACAGTTCGAGAAACAGAATCAACTGCAGTAATGAATTTCGTCATAAAGGAATGATACATAAAAATATTTTTTAATGCGTCATTGTAAATTCATGAAACATTCACTGTTTATAAATAACTATTGTCAAAAAATGCATTTGTTCTTTACTCTTGTCCTGTTATCATATGCCATTTATCATACTGTAGTAAAAGTAACACAAGTATTTACATGATGTTAGTATGATATGTACATGTAAAATAATACATCTGTCGTATAGTGTATGTTATTGTTGTGACGATCTCACCTCCCAGAAATATTGAAATTAACAAGAAATGTAATTCAATAATTGCATTGAGCAGGTAAGTGCTTTACTCTTAAAACAAATCGCCTAAGTAAGACTAAAAATGCAGAATGTTCAAGGAAACAGTAGTAATATATTATAAAGCAAATGGCGCCCAGCGTGGAGACAAAACATACGTACAAATTGTTATTTTTACTTTCCCGTATACGCACGAATAAACGGAGTATTATATGTATCCCGGAAAATAAAAATCCGTACGTATGTATCCTATAAAATAAAAGAATCGTGGGTCCAAAGAATACCATGAGCAAATATGAAACACTTACAGGACCAAGATAGGACTGTACGATGTTCGTGGCGCGTAAAGGTGATCTTTACTATACCGCAGAAGAGGCGGTACGTAGAGAGAGAGGCCCTGGTAATATTTTAGACGCCGAAATGAAAAAAGAAGCTTATTTGTTGTAGAAAATCTACACCATTCTGTAACTAATACAAGTTTGAGAATGTAGTCAGTGAACATCGAGACTTACAGTTACGATTCGAATGTGCATTTTCGAAAAAAAAATCACAGTAATAAGATCAGTACCAATCAGTCCCTCATCACACACCCTCCTTGATCATCACAACAGCGGTACGCATTCAAAACCAAAACCCCGAATATCGCTCTCCCCACCACTTCCCGCACACCGACACGGGAGCGGGGGCGCTCTAGTACGATTTACAGCCGCAGGGGCGCGCGGCAGCGCGGTCACGTGCGCCCAGGGCCGCCAACCCCGGCAGTTATAATTGGGCCGGCCTGTGTATGAAAACAAGCCACGATCGTGACATGCGTACCAACCTCGGGCCAGGGTGGGTTTTTGCAGTCGTTTGTTTGCAGGCGGACGGGGGGTGGATGGAGGGGGGTGAAGTGGGGGAGGGTGCCGCGAGAGAGGGGGAAGGGCTGGGAATATATGCGAACACAGGCAGAGACTGCACCAGGCGGCAGCCGGCTTAGCATAGAGCTGGAACGCGAGAGGAGAAAGAAATGTTTATCATTATGCGGGTCCGCGATACGTGCTAATACAGAGGAAAAGTTATTAAAGCTTTTTAACGAGTTCTAAGTAAAAAAAGGGATGTACGAAGAAAAATAGCCTAGAGGGAGAAGCAGTATTAGAATTATTCGTCTAGGAATAATTAACAAGCGTGAATTTAAATGTTTTGGAACTGATAGTGCTTAGTCGTTTCGTAGAACTAATTGGGTTGTTTTCGTTATGCAGATAAACGGTCATTACGAAGCATCGGATTGTTAGGTTTCAACTTATCCCTATAACACACATGACACTCAAAATCTCTGTTTGTTCTATTCCAACCCATTAACCCACAATTAATATTAAGTTACCAAATAATCGTAAACAACGTAATTCAAACGTATATTTGAAAATATCTACTTTACACAATATTGCGATTTTTTCAAAACTGAGATTGGATATTATAAACTAACAAGTCCGTGTGTCCGTCTGACAGTCCGTTTGGCTGCAAAGAACACGCAAAAACCATACACAGGATTATCACCAAAACGGATATTCTCCAACTCTTGATATCTTTAATTTTTTAGATCATTTTACATGACTAAAATTCTTTTCTAGACGTTTCTATAATACGTCAACAATTTCTCAAAAATGTTTGTTTTTTTGTTTCATTAAATTGTTTGTTTAAAATGTGATAAAGTTACACATAAAATGGTGTAGGTGCGACTTTCGTTAAAACCATATTTTCGAAAATTAGGGAAGAATACAATTTTTAACGCCCTGTGACATTGGTGATGTGATTAATACTTCTTCAAAATTAAATTTTTAAATTATATCGTTTTAGCTCCCTAAAACTGTACCCAATGAAGCTAACGAAGTAAAACTCCTTAACAGTACGAAATTTAACTGTACTAATTAGGCCTGGTAAAACGACGTATTCTTTATTAACTAGAAATTGATAAAATGATGTTTTTAGTTATTTGTTTTGACGTAATCATAAAACGTCAGGATCACATCGTGGTGACAAAACTTTGGAACACAGAACACAGTGTTTAAATTTAAAAAAAGCTTTCAGGTTTACCTGATTTTCCCTACTAGTAGCGTGTATCCTCAAGGTTTGACGGTAATCGTGCATTCTATGCACTTGAAACATTTGTTGATTTGTTTAACACCAAGGAACAGTTAAAATATGTTTTGACGTAGAATAGGGAGAGTGAAATATGTGCACGATTTCTTGAAAAATTAAATCTCAATCTTAACTTATTTACATATTAAGTTTAATTATGAATACAGATAGCAACTAGCGTTTTAGGGAAGAATTGGGGGAAAAATATTCGCTCCCGTGAAATAAACTATTTCCAAAGGCCAATCACCTACAGATGTAGACTATTTTCTTGTTGGTGAGCAGTATAGCTCTGAAGAAGGCCACAGCAAGATGGCCGAAACGTCAGCACTATTGACCGAGACGCGGCTCATCCCGGAGAGCCAACAATGTATTTTCTTATCAGACCCTGACGGAATTGACTTATAGAACATATTGTAATAACTGCATTGCCCTCGTAAGTTCGACAGAACTTACAAAGATAGTGAAGCTGCATGCTTGATGCCAAGTCATGGGTGAGCTATTGTGCAGCCTCTACGACTTCAGTCAATAAACTTCATGCACCACATTGCATCACAGTGCAAGCGGGAAATTTAAATACAACTAGACACCGAAGTTATCTGTTTGTTGGAAGTCTTTGAAATAGATGTCTGAAACATTAATTAAAATAGTGCGTATTGTATTTAAAAATATATTGCGTATTTTATTTAAAAAATATTGCGTATTCTATTTCAACCACATGTCCATCGTGCTAGAGATGGTTGGTCACCCTTGAAAATTCTCACTTTAACCTCTTTTAAAATGTTCCTCAACACTTCCCACTCTCCATGCATCATGGCGGTCAGCGTCCGGCCTGACTTTTCACACGAAGTGCCCGTGCTGTGGTCATGGGTTCATGTCACAAACTGGTGCGATGCAGAAGTAGCAAAAATAGATTCGCCAGTCCAGCTCACCTACATCTTCTTATCATGGCTAAACTCAGGTTTAAGCGCTGTGGCACATGAAGGTTCCGAACTGGACGGAGAGGGGGTCACTGTCATTCAAACGCGAACTTTGTACCGGGAGAGGTGGCTCAGGATATAAAGTGAAATCACTGCACCGCATCTAACAGGGAGACCTTAGGTTCGATTTCCGACGGTGACAGAATTGTCGTCACACTGTCGAATTCAGGCGCTGTATGGAGAAGAATTCTAGCGATCGGCTGTTCAGATCGGTAGTTTTCCGTGGTTTCTCCGATCAATTCTAGGCGAATGCTGGAGCAGTACCCTAACAAATGGGACACAGACCGCGCGAAATCCTTACGTCCTCTTTGTCCTATTCTCTCCCCTTACTTACACATTCACTCATAAGCATTACACTAACACACATACCGGGAGACCAGTCGGGAGCTTAGAGCTTGTCCCAGGTGGGGCGGTGACCCGCTGGTGGGAGATACCTGGTTGGAGAAACCCAGTTATCCAACAGTAGGTCGGCGCCGGATCTCATAATCTAATGTGGGAATATCACCATCACCTTCCGGTGAAAAACGCCCACTACACTTACGGGACTTATGACGTGCCCGAAATCACTAATTGATCAGCAGGTATGGACACGAAATTTTAGTATTGGATCCCCCGATTGCATGACTATATTCCCCATCTCCTTCCAGCTCGTGACCTACAAGACCCACTAGGTTTAAATCGGAGTATACATGTCAGAGGTCGGCGGCGCACCCGGAGGCTCAGATCGGCCACCCGTCTGCCTGCGCCATTCGACTTCAAGGGGGCCGTGCCTTTTACCCGTCGGCTGTGCCGCCGGCGAAGTCCCTTTCGCGTCTGTATTAATAATGCAACAGTCCCGCCTCAGCCTTGGCTGCTTGCGAAAGGCTCGGACCCGGAGGCCGTTGGGGTCCAATTTCGAACCCCGAAGCACGAAATGATAAAAAAAACTGTTCATTTCGGGCGACGCGCTACAGGGTGGGCCGAAATATTTTTATTTGTGATATGAGTGGGAAGTGGTGTTTTACTCTGCGAGGAGGAACGGTTGCGACACGACGGCGATAAGCCGAGTGGCGGAAACCTTCGAGTAAAATTATAGTTATTTACGTAACTAGGACGTTATAACGGTGGTAAACCCAAGGACTTTTGACCCGAAGGAATTTTATTACTCGAGATCATTATGATTGTTGATGCTCTTGGTACAGGCAAGATTTTATTTTGTATGGAATTTTGATTATTTAATAATTAACATTTTCTTATTTACTACTTAAAAAGATTAACTTGACTTTGTTTGACTAAATTATTTTGACTCAGTTTCTCTTGTCATACTTCGCTCCCATGATTCCTTTTCATATTTTTCTCCATAAGAGGACATGTAGCCTCGTTCAAATATCTCGTAGCCTCGTTCAGTTTTCAAATTTCCCTCGTATTCAAGATCCGAGGGAAGATAACTTATGTAGTGTATATCGAATTAATTAACAAGCAACGTATCAGTAAAAACTAAAATCAATTGTCATACGCTATTACAGCCTTACAGAGTTTCATTTTAATTACAATTTCAAGTTCACAAATTACTAAGAGGTACACTAAGGTCAGTAATAACTGATGTGGCGGGGCAAAAATATTTTGTTTCCTTTATTGCATTCGCAAATTTATCTAAACATTTAAACATAATCACTTTTACCTGAACGTTTAGTGCACCACGCATGCCGTGATAGAAACGCTTTTGCGAGTGACTGTCTAAAAACTATTCTTAAAACAGTTAATTTACTTCTTATATTTTTATTGTTTCTTCATTTTGGTTTAACCTGAACTTTGGTTGGCAATTAACGGTTAAGAAGTCAAAAATATTACATTTTGTTTCATTATTTAAATAGTAATTAGGAGTGTTTTGGAGGAGCTATGTTCAAAATTTTATTAATGGATATTATTGTAGTTTAAAAAAAATCATTAAACTTATAATTTAATATTAATTGAATTACTGCTAAAAGGGAAATAAATAATTGAATGTAAAACGATTCTGTTGCTAGATATTTAAAATAATTAAAATAACCAAAATTTCCAATCTCAAAAATGTACCTATCCGCTTAAGGCAACCACACCTAAACGAAGGACAAGAATAATGTTGACACTCCCCCCTTGAAATGTTGCGGCCTAGAAAAGGGCCCGTTCATAATTTCAGTTTACTCAGTAAAGCAAGCAAATTTACGCCACAATTTCTGCATAACTGCACAACCCGACAATGTTTGATGTTTCACTTACTAGCACATGCATTATCCACAGCACCAACAACCAACCATTTTTCTCTCTCATCCAAGGAGGCTTCCATAAATATGCTTATGTACTAGCCTTGTTTTCGGAGTCTTTCTATGTAGTTATTCACTTAATTTTTGAGTGTAAAATCTAACTGCTATTATCCTCTGTTCTTGTATAAGACAATTAAAAAGCATTGTGTAAATAGAAAAAAGAAAATAATCGTTTCTTCAGAATAAAATATATTATTGGAACCTGTAAGAGCATTTTACTATGTGTGAATCATTGTTTTAAAAGTTAAAAGTACTTCATACTGGTACCAAAAATTGAAAGATTCTCAAATCCCATGATAAGGATTGGAGAGACTATTCAAAAATGTAATTGACCGCTCAGAAGAAGCTCGTTTTATAAATTACAGCAAAGAGTATTCGGGTGCTTGAAGAATAACAAAAGTTGTCCTTTAACAAGAAGTATCCTTTCCAAATAATTCACGATGGTAATATTGTGTTGCAGATTATTACGTATTGCGGGTGGTACGCAAGCCTACTGGTTTTATAATAATTAGCAAATAGCTAATTTCTTCGTCTTAAATTCGTTTGATGCACCTTTGGGGGCTATTTTTCTCTCCGCAAGTAGAGGCATTTTGCGTAAATTATCTTGTAAATAATAAATCGTTTAAAACCACCATCTTCCCTTACCACAAAAATCCATACTCATTCTAACATAATTTAAGAATAAATTTGTTTTAAACAACTTAAAATGTGTCTGCATACAGGTAGATACATAGATAAATATATAGATAGATGGATAGAAGGTAGATAGATATATAGGAGATGTTAAAGATATATATATATATATATATATATATATATATATATATATATACATATAGATAGATAGGTAGATAGATAGATAATGTAGATAGATAGATAGATAGATAGAGATACCATAAGACAAAATAAATTTTCATTCACATGACTGCTCATTGCAAACTGCACTGAATTTGCATTTAGCCCACGCGTCACATTTGAGTCGTAAATTTCGGTGATATAATAGTAATATAATAACAATAATAATAGTAATAATAATAACAATAATAATAGTAATAATAATAATAATAATAATAATAATAATAATAATAATAATAATAATAATATGAAGTACAGTTATTCAGCTTGGAGTAAAAAACCCATCACTGTCCAACAATCGCCTCTACCTACCTTCTCAAGAGACAAACCACCCTCACCCCCACCCAAATCCCTCCCCGCCACCCCGCCTCGTCCGAATCCCCACCGGAGCCCATCCCCGCTCCCGCCCGCGATCTGCGGACAGGGATACGTGCGTGGCCGACGTCGTCCATTGTTGACTCGAGGAACGGCGACGTGTTTGTCGGCACCCGCGGGTAAATTTGTCGGGCGACGGTTGGCGCCCCTGCTGCGGTTTGCACCTCGCCTGTTGACACGGCCGCGCGCGAGCGCGCCAGGGATGGATAGTAGGACGGGTCCGTCCCGTGAGGTCGACTCGGAGTCGAGAGTTCTCGAAGTCGAGAGTTCTCGGAGTCGAGAGTTCCCGGAGTCGAGAGTTCTCGGAGTCGAGAGTTCTTGGAGTCGAGAGTTCTCGGAGTCGAGAGTTCTCGGAGTCGAGAGTTCTCGGAGTCGAGAGTTCTCGGAGTCGAGAGTTCTCGGAGTCGAGAGTTCTCGGAGTCGAGAGTTCTCGGAGTCGAGAGTTCTCGGAGTCGAGAGTTCTCGGAGTCGAGAGATCTCGGAGTCGAGAGTTCTCGGAGTCGAGAGTTCTCGGAGTCGAGAGATCTCGGAGTCGAGAGATCTCGGTGTCGAGAGATCTCGGTGTCGAGAGATCTCGGAGTCGAGAGTTCTCGGGCTGGGTGAACCGCTTCGCGCAGAAAAGGAAGTGAAAAAGCTTCAGAAACTCTTTTAGTGAGCGAGTGAGGTAAATAGTGAGTGAAATGAGTGAGTGCGAGATGAGTGTGGGTCCTAGAGGTGAGTAGTTGAGTGAGTGTGAACGATTAGCAAATGTGGGTCTGAGTAGGTGAGTGACTGAGTGACTGCGTTTGTGTGAGGCGAGCAGGTGCGTGAGTGAGTGAGTATGTGAAATAAGTAAGTGAGAGCGTTTTAAAGACCAATGAGTGCGAGGTGAGTGTATTTGCCTTTCTTCTCTTCGTTTATTTAACTTTGGTAATAACATAAAAAAAGTAATGATGAAACGAAAAAGAAAATCTTATGAATTAAAAATGATACCCTTCAAATAAACAGAACTATGTTTCCCGGTTAGAGCATATCGCTATCTTCCCCATTTATACCCAACTTTTGAAGTCATACAAAGACCTACAAAAAATATTTGATACGTTAACATTACAGAGGGTCATGGAAGTGGATAGTTATCGAAAAAGGCAATAAGAGATTTCTAACGTCCTCAAACCCTCAGTACGAAATATACCTGCAGTACGTAAAGTACGAAACAAATCTGTGTATGTTGTCAAATCATACCGGAAGCTCACATAATATTATGATGAATATTATCGATTCAAAAAATCTTCAACATCGCTTCAGTCCGTAATATCGCTATTAGTAGGAGTTGTTGACATAATTTAAATACAGCATTTATATATTAATTCGATAAATTAATGGAACTAATTAAAACAAACCTACAACTAGATTGCTACTAATGTTGCAGAAAATAAACCAACGAAATGATCTCTGTAACGTGTAACCCCTAAACAAGTCAATAAAACAATCAAAATACGAATTATTCAGTTAGGGATAACAACATTGTCACGCAATATTACGCAAAGTAGACGTCTATCTGCAATCTACGTTTGTACACAAATGACAGACGTTTTTGACAAACGATTGACTCGTTTATTGCTATGGCAATGATTGCCTCTGAATTAGTAATTATCCTTTGCCGACGGGTTGATTGCTTTTTGGAAAACGCATGTCTAGAAATTACCTTCCCTAACTTTCCCTTGAATATCATGTCACAGAGTGAATAGGATTTCGCTTCGTCGCGATTTTCGTTGTTAATTAAAAATGTATATACATGAGTAATTAAATTTATCTACGTCCACTTTAGGTATAAGGAGATCCTCGTGCGATCTTTAAAAGTTTGGTACTCTTGTCCAGATGTTTGGAAATGAAAGAACATAAAAAACAAAGAATACACAGAATTGTTTTCGAAAGTTTGATCAGTGGGAACATCCGATTGTGAAAACTACAGCGTTCGTATCCAAATAAATATTTTCTGTTCATCAACCAAACTCGTATAAATAAGCATCTGTACTTTAGAAAACAAATATTTCATGAATGAATTGCTATTATATTTGAATTACAAAAACCTGTCTCACTGTTGACTTTTGCGTATGTTTACATTTTTATAACCTCTATTTTGCATCCTGACAATTCAGTGGAAAAAATCAAACATTGAAAAGCGCACCAACAATATAAAATACAAACGTGTGTGATAGTGAATGATAATTCTAACAATAACTCTAAAATTGCATAGTAACACACGAAGACTTATCAAAGAAAAATGTGAAGATTAAAGTAAACACAAGAAAGACACACACATATACTCGTAAGTGTGTATATTCTGATGAGTAAGCTTACATGTATTTCGAATACGTAATTATAATGTTTTATTTAATATTCGCATGTAATTAATCATGTCTTCGTCATTCACGGGAAATAGTATGCATTTTTCCCCCTGAGGTAATTATTCTCTTTATACCAACAAATTGGCACAAGAAACAAAAGAAAATAACGTTAATGTGATTTTTAGAAATAACTACTACATTATCAGTAATAGAGATGGATTTTAATAAAATGTCATCTTTTTTCTTTTCACTTTAGAACAATGACGCTTAGTATAGACATTTATTTTATGTTAAGGCAAAACAAAATAAACCATTTTCATTTGTCATTTTTTTGCATTCTTCGTCGATTGCGACTAGTAAGTCATTTTTACCTTTTTACATAATTTTTAATACATTTTCCCTGATTTCATCCATTTTAATATTATTTTAATTGTAATTGCTTCAAACAATATTCATGATGTGCAACAAATGTTCACCACAGAATTCCTGTGTAGCCTATTCCAATTCTTCGCTCATATATTGTAATGACAGGCGTTTTGAGTACTATGTAATCTAAGATTCCTGTGACGCGTAACGGTGCCATTGTCAGTTCGGTCGATTTCGCTATAAATAAGGCAGAGATTTTCTTTTAAAGAACAGCCCAAAATCAAAATTTGCAAGGTGAGTCCACTTGAATAAATGAAAGTGGCCTCGATTACATCAGTAATATATCCATCAGTTTAACATCTGAAGTGGTTTTCATCATTTCTTTCTTTGTTTTAGGGCATTTTTAAAGCATTTTAAGAGCATTTTATTTGATCATTTTTGACAATATTTTAGGTCATTAAAATCTGCCTACTAATCATTAATATTGCTTACCATCTTGCGTGTGAACTCTTCTCTTATGATAATGATAAATTACGAATTTCGTGTCTTGCGACAATTTCGCCTGCATGAACGTGTTCATTATCGTAAGCTATTCAATATTTCTCCTTTACGACCTTTCGGGTTGCACGAAATACGGACTCAACCGTGTAATTTTTAGTCTTCGCCAAGAACTAAGTATTAATAATGTGTAACTATGCTAACTAAATATATAAAGAGTCGTTCTTTTTTAGTGAACTGCAGGTCATGCAAAGTTTATTACCCAACTTCATCTTCCAGAACATTTTTGAGTGGAAAGCACGTAAAATAAATAAAATATTTTCAGATATAGTAGATACCTATAAGAACTAAAAAAATATTCCATTTAATAATTACCTTTCACAACCAGCATGTATAATAATTATAAATTTGGTTATTTTTTTCTTTAAAATTATTTATTATTACTTATTAAAACTATTTATTATTTTTTTAATTATTTATTATCATTTATTAAAATTTTTATTAATTATTTGTTGCTAATTTTGAAAAACAAGTCAATAGCTCACACAGCCCAAAAATAACCAAATCAACTTTAAGCACAATCGCCATTATTACTGAGTTAGTGAGGTCATGTTTTCCTCATGTTCCACTACAAAATATCTATTAATTGGTTTAATTAATTAACGTTTCTGGGCACATCAACTTCTATGGTCCTGTTAGTGTAGTAAATGGTTTATCCAGGGAAGTGGCGGTGCTCCTCCCTGCGAGATGGTGACATTCGACACCGACCTACGTGGCGATGTGGAGTTGTCTCCACCCAGGCACCGCCCCAGATCGACACCAGCTCTAAACTTTCGACAGGTCGGGATATATATGCGGGCGATATATCGGGAGATATATGGAGTAGTATAGTGCATGGAAGTGTATGTGTATGTGTGTGTATGTGTGTGTAGAATGTGAGAATAAGGTAAGGAAGAGGAAGGAAAGATCGCGCGCTATCCGTGTCTCATTTCTTACGGCACTACCCCGGCATTCGCCAGGTGTTAATCGGAGAAAACTACCGATCAGAGCAGCCGTGATCTGGAATGCTCCTCCAGTCAGTGGCTGAATTTGGCCAAGCTGTGCAGAAAATCTGCCCCTGTGGGGACTCAAAACCCGGTCAGAATCAGCAACATTTCTGGATCCGAGGGAAACCCAGCCGGTGCAAAATTTCGACAGCGCGTAACACGCAACCAGGGCAGCATTTTCGCCTCCCACCCAGCCCCGCTCTCCCATCTGCGTGGGAGGGGAGGGGGAGGTGGGTGGCGTCCTAATCTCAACAGCGATTCGGGCCCGCGGGCCACGCATGCAAAGGAGCAGCCATACCTCTCCCTCTCCCTTCTCCTTGGCTCCCATTGTTGCGGCGCGCGCTTTGATGTCGGCGCACAAAAGACAAATGACTCGCGCTCCAGATTGGTGTGGTCTCGGTCCGTCTCGTCGGGCCCGCCGCCGCCGCCGCCGCCGCAGCGAACTAGCGAGGAGGCGGCCAAAACGCGTACGAAGCCCGGCAGGGATGTCGGTCAACACGCCCACGCAACGGAGTTCCCCGCCTTTCTCAGTTTAACTGTAAAATATGACAGAGGTACTTCCGTAGAAATAAATGAGGATTCCGTGGGTGCTTCTTTCTTTGAAATAATTACATAGTCATAAAATTGTAAGAAATGTGTAATGAACTTTTTAAAAATTGAGAATGAACGAATCAAGAAATTGCTTCAACCATTGACTCCTTCCAGAAATTACATATAATTATTAAAAATAAAGGAATTAATACGTAGGGAAGAACGACCCAGAACTTTCAGAGGTTTGTCGCGTATTCGTGATGCTTTTTACAATGTACATAAGGTAACTTTTTAAATTTAAAAATATTGTATACTTCAGGCAATCAAAAAACCAATAAGCAAGTAATAATATTATTTAAATGGGGGTGGTGAGAATATCAGGGTCAACACGCGCACGAAACCGAGTTCTGTGCGTTTATTTCTTTCTCGGTTTAAGGGTGAAATATGACAGAGGTACTTCGGTGGAATTAGGTGAGGATCCGTGGGTGCTTCTGTCTTCAAAATAATTACATAGCCATAAAATTGTAAGAAATGTGTAATGAACTTAGACAAGAAAATACTTTAACCATTGACCCCTTTCACAAATTACATATAATTATTAAAAATAAAGGAATTAATACGTAGGGAAGAACGTCCCAGAACTTTCAGAGGTTCGTCGCATATTCGTGATACTTTTTACAATGTACATTAGGTAATTTGTTTAATTTAATACTATTATATACTTCAGGCACCAATAAGCAAGTAGTAATATTATTTAAATGGGAGTGATGAGGATGTCGAGGTCAACGCGTGCACGAAACGGAATTCCCAGAGTTTCTCGGGGTACAGGTGAATTATGACGGAGGTACTGCAGAGGAAATAGATGAACAAATGTGTGTGCTGCTTTCTTTAAAATAATTAAATAAGCACATAAATCTGACAGGTCCTTAATGAACTAGGCAAGTGTGTCTCATTTTTGTGGTGAACCCATCATTCTAAAATTATTACAAGAGAGAGAGAGAGAGAAAGAGAGAGAGAAAGAGAGAGAAAGAGAGAGAAAGAGAGAGAAAGGGAGAGAAAAGGAGAGAAAGGGAGAGAAAGAGAGAGAAAGAGAGAGAAAGAGAGAGAGAAAGAGAGGAGAGAGAGAAAGAGAGAGAAAGAGAAGAAAGAGAGAGAGAAAGAGAAATAGAAAGAGAGAGAGTGAGAGAGAGTAAGAGTGAGAGAGAAAGAGAGAGAGAAAGAGCGAGAGAGAGAGCGAAAGAAAGAGCGAGAGAGAGAGAGCGAAGAGAGAGAGAGAGAGAGAGAGAGAGAGAGAAGGGGCCAGCAGGCCCAAATCCCGCCGTCGTGCCAGGCGCGGTCTCGCAGAGAAAAGACGGCGAAATTTCGGTTAAATTTAATCAAGCATTACGCGGACGAGCGACTGCTGCCACAGAGAAGGGCGGGCGGGCGAGGGGTGAGGTGGGGTGGGGTGGGCCGGGCCGGGGCAACGGAAGAAGCTTTGGCGAGAGGAAGGTTTGGGAGGCCACGGCGCCGGGAGTAGGAGGGTTGGAAGGGAAGTCGAGAGGAAGTAGAGATTGTGAGACAAATCGGGAAAGCGTGGAAAGGAAGCGATGGGAGTCCGAGAGATCGGGATGAATGGGGCGACAAGAAAGGGGAAGGAAAATGCAACGGAAGCTGCAAGACCGGAAGCGGATTAATTGATTGGTTGGTTGATTGATTGGTTGATTGTATGATTGGTTGATTGATTGGTTGATTGTATGATTGGTTGATTGATTGGTTGATTGTATGATTGGTTGGTTGGTTGCTTGATTGCTTGATTAATGTTTTCGGGCACGTCAACTGCTATGGTCCGTAGTCCTTTTATGCAGTGAATGTTTTATCGCGGTTGTGGCGGTATTTCTCCCCTGTTGAAAGGAGAAATCCAGCGCCGACCTACAAGTCGGTTTGCGGGTGTTTTCCCTTTCCTGGTATCATTCCCAATAGGGCACCACCCTACAGAGAATTGTGTGTTTTACGGGGAGAGACTAGCATAAGGAAGAGGAAGGAAAGATGGCGGTCCGTTTGTTAGAGTAGAAATCAGGAATTCGCCTGCTACTGATCGGAGAACCCATGGAAAACTACTGATCAGAGTATCCTGCCATTAGAATTGCCTTCCAGGCAACTGAATTCGACCTAAATATCTAATCAGTGTCCAAACTCCGCTTTCATTGGAACTCGAAACCTAGTACAGCGCGGAAGAGATGCTGCAAAGACCGCAGCATTGTTAGCTCTGAGTTAAACTCAGACACTATCGGAAACTGAGATTGAGAAGAGTAAGAAAAAAGATCGGATGGTGATGGACGATGAAAGATAGTTAAGAGCGAGAAGGAGGGTGAAAGGGAGGATGATGTGAGAGAGTAGTATAGCGTGTAAGCATGGAGGTGGGGATGAGATTCGGTGGGTCTCTCTGCGAGTTTCAGAATGTTGAGGAAGGTGGCACAACGTGGAAGGTGACGAAGAGTAAAACAAATGGTGTAGGACCGTGACGGAGGGTGGAAGATGGCAAAAGAGGTTGGCAGAATAACAGATTGAAGCAACCGGTGAGAGAAAACAGCAGAAAGTTAAAGAGGATGGAAAAAGGTAAAAGAAGGAAGACAAGGGTATCAGAGGGTGAAGAAGTACGGGGGAAGGTGTGAGAGTTTGATTATGTCGGCAGATGTTGGTGTTGGAATTGGAGTATGTTAGGAGGTGTCGGGGATGTCAGAAGGTATCGGGGAGTGTCAGAAGGTGTCGGATACTGTTAAGAAGTGAGGGAAAGTGTCTGAAAGTGCCGGAAGGTGTTGGAGAGTGTCGAGAGGTGTCGGAGAGTGTCAGAGGGTGTCGGAGAGTGTCGGAAGGTGTCGGAGAGTGTCGGAAGCTGGGAGGGCCATTCTGACGTTCTGAAGGAAGCGGAGGGCGGCGTGACGAGGAAGAGGACGGACGAGGTCAGAGGAAGGAGATGGGAGAAAGTGGAGCAAAAGGAGAATAGCAACGGGTGTCAAAAGAAAGCATAAGTTAAAGGAACATATGAAGCGGTGTAAAATAGTGGCGATGGGTCGCAGCGGTAGGACAACGGTAAAAAAAACGAGGATACGAAGTCGAGACAGCGTCGCCTGCAAAAGACTGCAAGCGGATGCAACCGCTGCAGGTAACAGGCGGCAGTGGGCAGGCGGGGCGGAGCAAAGCGGATTCCTTGATTCCTCCCGCATCCCCCGCCCTCACCCGTCGCCCGGCGAGGACGGAAGAATGCCGCTCCGAGGGTCGGCCGCGCCCGGCCGGATGTCAGGGGTCACTCCGGCGCAAGGTGGCGGGATGGTTAAGGCCGCGTTGAAGTCGTTTCGGCGCCGCTACCTCCGCTCGGACGAAGAGCACACAACACAAATGCGAACGTGGCGGAGCTAAGCGGTAAACGCGAAGGAAACTGGTGGTGCTATAACAGCACATACTTTTTCGCTCGCAGTTTCACGCAAAAAGTAATCAAATTTTTGAAAGATTATACATGAACTAATATCAAAATCTATCTTTATGGAACAGATTTCGTTAAAGGAAATGTCTCTACATTCATAACTGTAGTTTTAGGAAGGCGCCGAAAAGAGCTTGAATTTTTGCAATTTTCAAAAAATTAGAGATTTCAACGGAAAGCGCAGCGGCAACGAGACCTTCACTATTCTCTGAAAACGACCTTCACACCATCCAAGAACAAAACGTAATCAAAAGAGATGAAGCCATTTTTTTGAAAATTTAGGAAATGTCCCAGGGGCTTAATACAAATTCCCCTCAAAATTCAAACACCAATTTTAAATTCAAAATGCCGCGACATCAGCCACATCGATTGGGGAACATCAATTTTGAAAAAAATGGACTAAACAGTTTAGTTGCTAGCGTGGTTCATAGACGGGCAGACGGACTGGCATTTTGCTGCCACTCAGAAAACATGGATTCTGGCTACACACGTGTTAGAGATTTTTTTTTCTAAATTTACTAGCTGGATTTATCCAATTTATCGTTACAAGGGCCCCGAAATAAGAGTTTTTATACCAAAATTTTCGCAGCTATTTCGCGCATAGCTTTCTCTCTACTGCGTAAGTGATGGCGAGAAAGTAAAAAGTAATGTAGAGTTCTGGAAACCTCAGAAAAGACCACAGGAATTGTGCTATCCCGTTAAAAATGAATAAGATTGCAAGACATGAAAAATGTAAATATACTTTAAATGATTTATGATATTTCTAAATGTATATAATATCAATATTTTAAGTATTTTTAAAACAGCTTAATATTTCAAATGCTTTGCTCGAGTTTTTAGAGCACTTTGGTGAATTCTTTTTATAAATGCTTCCAAACCATCATCGTACCGTATTTTTATAGCCTATTATAATATACAATATAGGACCCTTTGAAATTAAAATAGCACGTGACAAATCGACAAAGAATTATTCAATATTTCGAAATGACACTTAGACATTGATTCATTTTGTAACCATGTCGTAATTTTTTTTAATGTTCATCAAACATGTAAAGTCTTCTATTCGTGTATACAATTAAGGAACTCACTAGAACAAGGAGAAATTCCACATTTTTTATGAAACTAAGTTAGTAGCATTAAATATACTTCGAATGTTTATTATTTTAGTGTAATGCGTAATTTAAATACAAAATAGAATTACGTATATGCAAGTGTACTTGTTTTAAAACTTAAAAAGTACTATATTACTAATTTCGTAAAAGCACTTTATAACTTATTTTATGTAAGTACTACTAACATAACCTCACAAACAACACAAGTAACAAAACCTCAATAACTCCAAAGTAAGTCAATGTGGGATAGCCCCTTGTCCTATCGAGCTCTTCAATTGTTATTTATTACATTGAGATTAAACACACATGAGATCGTAAGATTTACTCTTTTTTCGAACTGACATTGGTTTTGATCGCATGAAAACAAATACATAAATTTGATAGCATAAGATTTAAAACTGATGAAATATTATTATAGAGAATGTGGAAGACAACCCCTACGAACCAGTACAAAAGAAGACAAATATGTAGAATAGGTATTATAGCACAAATGCTTCAAAATACTCGTATCCTACGAAAACATTGTATACTTTGTAAGGATTGGCGTGATGCACAGACACTATTTTAAGAAATGGACACAGTGATTACCAAAAATCCCGAACTTCACACGCAACATTGGTTCTATCCGTATCAAAACATCAAACCGCAAAAGGCTATTCAGTATCTGTTCCAGGTGAATGTGATGAGCAGACGTATTTGTCGCAGGTAACATCGCCGCTCCAGCGGTCGCCGGTGCCGAGGGATGGTGTAGGAGGTGCGGAGGTCGGGCGGAGGGAGGGCGGAGGGGGTGCTGGGACCCGCATGCTTCGCCCGTCACCCGCAGTCAAGTGCAGAGGGCGCTAATTACTGGACGTTCGCCCCGTGATACTCCGTGCCTCTGGGTGCGTTGCCCGCTCACCCGGACACACACATTCACACACACACATTCACACACACACACATTCACACACACACATTTACACACACACATTCACACACACACATTCACACACACACATTCACACACACACATTCACACACACACATTCACACACACACACATTCACACACACACATTCACACACACACATTCACACACACATTCACACACACACATTCACACAGACACATTCACACACACACATTCACACACACACACATTCACACACCGGTCGAGGTGGCTCAGGGCATCAAATGATGATGATGCAGCGCCTCTGATCTAGAATTCGATTCCTCTCGGTGGCACGATTTTCGGCACTAAATAGCTGAATCGAATGCAGTCGCGGCGTGGAGAAGAATTCTAGAAGTAGGCTGCTCTGATCGGTAGTTTTCTGACGTTTCTCTGATTAACAAACACCAGGCGAATGCCGGCAGATTTCGGTTTTTTTAGAGCACATTTAAGTTGACCAAACACATGATAATTGCACGTGACAATATAATAACTGTATCCGGGATGCTCTGGTACCTCGAAATGCAGGTTTTGAAGAGATTGGTTGGATGTGGTATGTGGATGTCTTGGAACAAACAAATATACTTCGACAATCCCTCTCAGAATTTTCAAATACCGTACCTAACTAACGTACGTATAGTTTGCCCCTTGATCTCTTTCAAAATATTAGAGAAACAAAAATATTACACTTACGTTGTGCTGAAAGTCTTGTAAGGATTTTGGTATATGGTATACAACACATTTGTCATTCAACACAATACTCTTAAAAGGTATTAAGAAAATTATTTTATTTTGCCCAAGCAGAACTGATAGTACTGAAACGTACCACATGCAAACAGAAAAATTGCATCTGAAGGCAAGTAAATGCACAAAATCCGTGCACTCGATCTGCTTAAAATTAGAATGAATGTGAAGACACAAATTACTACCCTCGCAAAATTTTAACATGATTACAGCACGACTATTAATGTATTTATTAAAACATGTTATCAAAGGTTTCTAATACTTTATTAGTGACGAGGTTAAGTATTATCATTTTGTCTTATTATGCCACATTAGCAATGGTTATGTTACCAAAAAATTAAAGAACGGAGAAAATAAAATCCTTCCAATTAACAAAATAAAGAAAATGAATTGGAATGCAATTGATTTTTAAGGTTACTAATATAATAATAATAATAATAATAATAATAATAATAATAATAATACTGAATTAATAATTGTCACAGTAAAAATATAATAAATAATTTAACATTTGTTCCTATGCTTCAATATCCATATGAAAAGTCCCCTGCAGGGAAGCGCTCCTTCGTCCCGTAATACAGGAGTGTATTGCAGATTGCATACCCTGTCTGAAGGTCATGCCAAATGACATCATGGACGCTACCACTTCCTCTCTGTAATTACGTAAGATATTGTCGTGTCTACAACATAACATAGGAGGAGGTGCAATTGAATATCCCTTCTGGCATTTCTTCTAACTTTTACAGTTTTCTAAACTTCACGGAGTTCAACGAAAACTGGACCTGCTCCATTTGTACAAGCGTACTTCGATATACCCAAGAAAGGAATTCAAAGAATTTTGAGAAACCTTTGCTTTAAAATGTTCTTTATTTCGCATAACTTTACGCGAAAACTAATCATATTTTCAGAGTATTGTACGTTAAATAAGTTAAAGATAGAATTGAGAAATAATTGAAATATTTTTGTGATTTTGTTTCTTTATTATTCTATCACGTATAAGACGTTTTATTGGTTTTATGTGTGTTGAAAATATTGCTTCGTTTTAATTTAACTCGCACAGTAACAACCTAGATGATTATGTCACCAAATAAGTAAGTGTGTTTACATCATACGAATTCCTAATTCTCATCAACCCACTTTCATGTCAAAACGTCCAAATCAGAGTGACGTACCCTTCGACCTACAGTTTATCGTTACAAACCGCTTCGATCAATCCCCCCAAAATCACTCTTCCGCCTCCTTTGAGCCAATACCTACCCCACCTCCGACCCTTCACACCGAAACCGCAACCTGCACGCCTATTGGCTGATCGTTAGTTCCCACAACCGCCGCCAGTCGCGTACGTTCGTTCACCGAACGCCGCCATAGCACGTCTTCTTACGCGGTCGCGCCAACCGCACAGGGCGGCCAACCGCACGGCAGGAATTTCCCCTCCCCTCGGGCCCGGAATTTCCCTCTTCCTCCTCCGCCGCCGCCGCCAGCCCGGTAGCTCTCGGATGCTCCCTTTGTCGCGGTGGGATTCTGCGGCGGTGGCGGCGGTAGGAAGTGCAGACGGACAGCCGCTTTCAGGGGTGCTCGCTCCGGGAAATCACCCCCACCCCCGCCCACGCCCCCACGCCTGCGGGCTGTCGCGGATTCTCCGGGCGGCGAAAGTTCTTCAATTACTGCCCCGAGAAAGGAATTACTACCCCGAGAGCAACCATCGATGAAAGGATTACGGAATGGAAGATTATGAGGAAAAGTTATGAGGCGATGCACGGACAATCGATGACGGTTTTCGTGAGCAACTGGTGGATTATTTCGTGTTTTCGGACGCGTCAGCTAACATTGCTTACTATTCCCGTAAGTAGAGTACATGTTTAGCAGAAAATATGGCGGATGGTGAGATTCGGCGCCGAACTACACGTCAATTTGCGAGGTTCGCCTGATAACGGCCCCCAACGCGGCCGAAGCAAGCTCTAATCTCCCGACTGGTCTCCTGGCATGTCTGGTAATGTAGTGGATATATGTGTAAGAGTGTGCGAGTAAGGTGTGAGGATAGGACAAGAAATAAGAAGGGAAGATCACGTATGGTCCGTTGCTCGTTTCCTAGGGTCCTTCTCTCGCATTCACCTGGTGCTAATGGGAGAAACTACAGAAAACTCTCGATCAGAGCAGCAAGCCGTTAGGGTTCTCCCCCAAACAACGGCTGAATTCAATCTACCTGTCTAGCTAGTGTCGAACATCCTGCCACCGTCGGGACTCGAACCCAAGGATCTCCCGCGTACAGGCACAGCAGTAACTTCAATTGATGCCCTGAACCACCTAACTAGATTTTCATGTTTAATTATGACAGCGTTTCGCGATGACTTACATACAAACGAGCCCATGGAGACTTGTGAACCATCATAGGATAGGAATTTGTTTCCATTTTTATACCAGTTGTGCAGAAGGTGTACATTCTCCCTTGCCTCCGGTCCAGATATATATTTTTCTCAGTTGACAACATAACTGTTACAAAAAACGCTCATTTTAATATAGAAAGTCTAACGCTCATGCGCATAAGCTGAGCGGCATTGCCAAAGTTCCCGCGCTCCCGGACAAAAGTAAAACGGAAAGTCAGTCTACCGGTGGATGTCGAACGAAGCAGAACCCGTGTGCTCTCGCCATTCTTTGCAAAACATAACTCCAGAGAATAGTTGTCGTAATCAGCGATAATGTCAAACACGTCAAAATCAACAAACTTACATACTTTAATGTTGTTATTTCGTGGTGAAAGTGACGATCAAAAGCAAGCCAACAGGGAATTTCGTCAACCGTTGTGGCGCCAAAGGAACGAACAACGGATTCTACCTTGAAGTCAGCACATTGGTTCTGTATCTAAATTTAAGCTTAAAATATTGGTACCAAAATATAAGAGAGCAATATAAACATTTACACTTAATGTTATTCGTGTACAAATTAGTTTTATTGATTACGTAATAAAAATGTGTTCACAAACCTGTACAACACATGTTCATACATTAATTATAATCATTCATTTCACTCCCATTCATAACCTTCCATACAAATTAGATAGTTCTGAAGTGTAAAGGGAGCTACCAAAAAATCAAAATTACCATCGCACTTCAGAATAAATCAATAACATAATAAGATTAAGTTTAAGATCCAAACTCACCAACTTTTAAGATGCAATTGCGATTAAAAAGACTCACCTAGAACAAGAGAAAGAGAACAAACAATTAGAATACACATAAATAACGCTTTGAATAACATACATTAGACATATCACATTATTTATTGATAAAATGTTGAAAGTAAGATATGTGAAGAAAATTTTTGCAACTCCTGGGAATGTTTTAAGATCTTACTACGAGTGAATTATTGCCCCACGCGAAGCACTACATTGTATACAATATGAATTCACTTGTAGGCATCTCATAATGGGTAAATGCATATATTATGTTACAAGTGAATGCGATAGTATACCTCTATTACCGTCCATAATCACATGACACGTATCGTTTACAAGTCACGAATACATGATAAATATTTATTTATATCTGTGCCGTCAGAGTGAGATAATTCATGACGGAACATCATGGTTTTGAGAAGCTCTAGTCAAACAAATGCGAACCAAGAAGTTGTGGCATTATACTTTTCCGTTACATATAGAAAATACTTCTATTTATCGATAGAACTTTGCGCAAAAAAACGTGACTTATCTTTCCTAACATAAAGAGATTTTTGTTTTGAAAGATAAAAGTCACGTCATTTTGTCTAAATTGGATAAAATCTTTTTACGACATGCCGCACGCAAAATAAGAACACTAGCCAACTTTTTCTAATAAAATCTAACCGCCATGGAACAAGCTACGCTTGTCTAATTGTACGTCCAATTATGTCTCACAAGTCACAGTGACGCGATGATCGGCGAGACTGGCGGGTGGAGCGATGTATATATCTTTTTTACCGACCAAAACGCACATCTCTATCACATCTGTTGACATGTCGCCAAGACTACTTTCTCTAATAAAGATTATTTATTTATTTAATAGGTAATTATTACAAACAAATTAGATTATTTGATCCTATGTGGCTAGGCCGAAGGCCTTTAAGCCATTACAATACCTACATCCTTTCGCGTTCTAATCTTTCGAATTCTGGTATTCACCCCAAATGGTTTCTCCATCGCATCAAAGCCGCGGAAAAGAGACCATAAGGTACGGCTCAGGAAAAAAACCCTGAAGGGGGAAAAACCTGCCGTCAGAAGCCGAGTACATACTAATCTATCCGACGTTTATTTTAACTATTTATTTTCTGGCGTGGGCGTCCCGCCGTCTCCTTCCAGTGCTTGGCCTCCTCAGCACCTGAAATCAAACGGCGCCACAGAAGATCGTCCGCACCAACGCCTCTGCCCTTATATTTTCGATCCCCCCTTCACTTAACCCCCCTAATGTGCTTATTACTATGCCAGTTTTATTTTATTTATTATATTGACCTGTTATTTACCAATTGACTACGACTTATGACTTACTTCTTAACTGTTTACTTACTTAACATAAACTTACTGATTAACTCACTTATTGTTAGCTTATTGACTTATTAATTTCTCTCCAGTCTAGGCTCCGCTCAAGCTAACCGGTGCTGTTTTCCCACTCCTTAATTTCAGTTTCCCTAATGGTCCGGACCTTTCCTAAAAATGTTCCTAATTCTTTCATAAATTTAGATCTTTTGTCACCTAAAATGTTTTGGGCGAGCGTTACGTTCCGGTTTAGGAAGTAGTAATTCCCCATCTAATAAAGATTAAGCGCAATGAAATCACGAAATACGTGTGTCCAACTGTACGTCCAATGCTGTCATCTCACGGGAAACTTTGGAGCCATGGATGGAGAGACTGGCAGCTGCCACCGTGTATACGAGTATATATTTTTCATTGAGGAAAACTCACATCTCTAACACATCTGCTTACATGCAATCTAGCCAACTTACGTTAATAAAAGTCTAAACATGATGGGCTACGAACTACGTTTGTCCAACTGTATGTCCAAATTTAACTCAGGAGCTATATTCATTCTATAGATAAGGAGACTATCAGGTACCACGGGAGTATACATGTTTTTTCACTAAGGAAAACGCACATTTCTATCATACCTGTGGATACGTTTATTTCCAGAGTTGACCCAAAGATACTTCAGTAAATACTCAACAACATATATGCAAGCTTAATATTGACATCAACAATTTCTTTAAGAATGGCTGTAATTTATTTACGGAACACAGTATTTTGGCAGAGTGATTAAGCAATATTACTCTGTAACTACCTTTGACGGCTATTAGGACACATTACTTTATGCCTGAACACCTCTCATACGTATGCACGAACCGTGCAGTTTCGCAACCCCACAAGCACCACAACACATTTGGAGCACTGAATAAAGCGATGTGGGTCGATTTAGTGTCAAATTCACAATGACCATCATAACGATCTATGTCCTCTATCGACACAGCCACATGGAGATGTATGGCTGTCCATCTGCCGTCTGTCTCCCGATGTTCACAGACTGCAGGGATAATTTGAACCCCCCTAATTCACATTTGATAATTACCAGTCATTGACGCGATGACATAGTATGATCGTGATGGCCGAATGGCAAAATGACCAACATCAAATTCGAATTGGGACAAATTCCAGAAGATATAAAACTGACGTAAGAAAAAAGTAATTAATGCAATGTTGGCATGTTGCAGATATACGAGTGTACTAAAGGGGGCGTTTCGAGCAACAGTAAATTTCATAGCAACGTGGAGTGTTATTGAAACCAAGAGAACGATAAATATACACACATACATATTGTTCAACAGAAAAATATTTTAAATGATTCAATTCTGCAGTTGTTTTTTTGACTAAATTAAGAATGATATGACGAATTATTTACACATCGCGACACGATCATATTTTCACAAAAAATTACGATTTATTCCATTTCAGCACATTTTCCATTCTGCGTTATTCCATTTTAGCAACTTCATAATTCAAAAATTCTCAAAGTCTCTGGCGTCACAAAAATATCAAATAATGTTAAAATCTGTAAACACGTGTCCATTTTAAAAGTTTGACATTGAATATTCAATAAATGATAAGTAAATATTAAATGCCAATCTCATATTTTTTGCTCTACCCTCCTAACTTTTCTTCGAAATAAATCCACTTTCTTTTTGAAGTTACAAAAACCACTTCCAATTACAACACATTTATTGCACTGCCTATCAAGTACAATACTACAAAGCGATATTAACATCACAAAACGTGCGAAAACAATTTCGAGAGCATAAACACGTCTCTCTTAACGCGACAGATATGCCGTTTTGAATTGTAGCACATTTAACAGCAGTTTCCAAAATTTTCAGTTGATTGATAAATATGATTGAAAATACACGTCTATGTAAAATAACAAAAAAATATATTAAGACACACACAAACACACATGTTGAATATTTAAGAGAGCTTCAAGATATACTGGTTTACTCGAAAAAATCGTACGTTGAAAAACTGATGTCAAGTATTCCCATTTCCTGAATTTTCGAGTGTCATCTTTTTTAGT
>JAZDUA010001423.1:0-77591 GCA_038098605.1 Gryllus longicercus
CTTTAGGCAAACTACTTCTGGTATAATTAACCCACTTGTTTCGATACAATAGCACATTTGTTTCGAATTGTGAGAGAATATTTTAATTTCTACAATAAAATTCTACATATCTTATTACATTGCTACGTTTAAACTGATGATTTTCAAACAAAACTTTTCATATCATTAAATTTACATGGAAAATATTGCTTAAGAATGTTTCTGCAAAACGTAAAAGAGATTAACTTAGTATGGTGTAGCCAAATTTATTCTGATGTGATTCTACATTTAATAAAATTCTAAAAGGAGTCTATCAAGATTTCTTTTCATCAAAATTTTGCTTAATCGTTTATTTGAAGGCGCAACTAAAAATGAAAAAAGACTTCATTCTGATTTAGAGATGTGTTGAACAAGAAGATATTGATCACTAAGCAACAAAAATATCTGCAGGTATTACACAGACACACACTGAGTATGGTGAATTGCTTTCGGGCAATTGCACTCTTCGGACGTTTCATCTTTTCACGCAAATGACGCTGTAAAAAGATGAAAAAAGGTTTAAACAGTTAACATATTGAGAGAAACATTTCTTCAGTTCGGGTGCAAGCAAGAAAAAAATACCGCAAGACGCGGGTAAACAGTTTCAAACGGCCAAACAACGACTCAAAAATGTACAACTCGAGCCACCACGTCACAAAAATCTCTCTCCACATCGTAAATCTTGAGACGTCTCGCTGACCGAAGATCTTCGTCCTTTCTCATTAGAATGGTGAGCCACCTCGCACCACAATAAGGTGTTGGGTTCGCCCTCTTACGTTTAAAGACGCTGGACTAGCGATCGCCTAACGGGAACCCCGGCGCCCGTATTTTTTGGGCTTCGCGACGAGTTTTGTGACAAAAGAACGCGAGCAGTTTCGGGGGAGGGAGGTGGGCAACTGTAAGTCCTTGTGTAGTTTTTTGGGTCAACGGGACTTCCTGGCAGACCAGTGTTGCGACAGGGCAATTTCAAAAGAAACGTTATGTTGTGGAGGTTGTTGACACGAAGTCTAAAGAATCTGCGGGAAACCTATTTTTCCTATAAATAGATTTTTCGAGTAAATTATCTAGAGATTTACAAATAAACTATATATTATATATATTTCAAAAAATATAATTTCATAAGCCAGACGTGTTTCCATATTTGTGTTTCTGTTGAACTCTTCAGAAGCAAAGTAAGCAACGGTTAACTATGGATAATAATAAAAAGGTGCTATAAGAAAACTTACACAAATAGTTATTAGTTCATTTCAACCAGAGGAAGGTCGCAGAATGGTGGCTGATACGTTGGCACCTGTGCCTAGGACAACGTAATAAAAACACTAGCGTGTAGTAAATGTTAGGGGGAATAAGCATGTGAAATAATATCCAGAAAATGGCTAAGGCAGCAAAACAACAGCTAAATAAACAGAGTAATAAAATGCATTTCATCTTATACGATCATCTTTTTAACATTCTAATTTTTTTAAATTGTATGCCTGCTTTTATAATTATACAATTAAACTATTTATTTTATCGGGACCATTTATTACATCGGATATAATAAATTTTATCTATCCCAGGAACCTTAATTATGCTGGATGTAATAATGAGACATGTAATTCATATCGAACACTAATTAAGCAGCATAGAGAGGCGAACAATTTGTTTTCAAACAGATATAATCATTATAGTGTCTAATTATTTAAAAACAATTTTAATTGCATTACTTATAATAGAAATATTATATATAAGTGCTCGTCTAATGAAATTATTTAATAGTTTCATAAAAGTAAGATACGAATAATATTAAAACATAAGTTACATAAACTTTCAAGAATATCATTCTATATGAACGAAGAATATCATTTTATATGAATTTATTTCACCAAATTTACAACTTTCGATTATTTTTAAGGCGCGAAAAAAAATTTAATTTGCCTGAACACTAAAACACTTTTTTGTGGTCCAATATAGCATTACATAATCACTAGGCCTGAAATTACAATACCAAATGACCGCATATAGTACATTGTACACATTTTCTTTCGATTGCCTGTAACCGAGTTTTGCATTCTGTAAACGAGGTCCGTTACGTCACGTGGCCCAGGTATTGCGGAAACAATATCGTGGTCACAAATGTACCTCGATTCGTCGTTACGCACATACCATACCACCTGTGAACTTCACCTGGCCTTCTAATATTTATTCTCGGAGTAATAATCCTCACACTTTTTAATACAGGACAAGCGTCCCAAATACTACTTACATTTCGTGGTTACACATTTCAATAAGCGTCGATAAATTTGAAAAGCCCATTTCAGTCCGGTTTAATTACTCGGATACATTCGTTGAAGAGCGTACAAGCGAACGTGTATCCGTGAGGTTATGTTTGAATGTGACCAATTTGCGGTCTTCAAATATTGCAAAAAACGCACGCCCGCACGACGAAAAACATGTAGAAGGGCAGAGCTACGACAAAAATAAAAGTAGAGAATTAATTGACCGCAATATTCCGACCATGTTTCTTTCGATAATTACTAATCAAGAACATTACATCATCGACAAATTAAAAGAAACAATTTCACGATATACAATGACGAGTATGGAAATTTCTATACTCATTACGAGTGCAAAATTGGTCAATTTATCAATGATTCTTTAACGCACTCTCTCACGTACAATTTAAAATAGATATAAAGATTCACTAAATGGAAAAATGAAAATACTGTTATCAAAGTAAGCATGCGTGCAAATGAATAGTAAACGTTCCATATTGTGGTTTGTTATCTATTTATTTATATTAATATGTCTATTATATATAATTAACTTGTATTGATTTATAGATTTTCGTAGTTTTATATTTATATTTATATTTACTTATAAACACCAAGTCCTCAGAGAAAAACATAATTGACCGGACGTACTCTGTAACTAGAACTTTAACATCGTTGTAGGAATCTTTTCGAATCACGTAGCTCTTTTAACTTACATCAACAGTTTCGTGTGTATCTACTGTACTTTGATGAAAGAAATATCACAACCACAAATAACACAAAGCAGAGGAAACGAACTTAACGATGAAGCGAAAAAGTGTATTCTTCAAATCATAATATATGATCCCTTTACATTTTTGAAAATTATGTAGTAGGAGAGATAATGATTCCAATTGTAATTATATTTATCCAAACATTTGCTGTAGGGACGTTTCAAAAAACGTATTTTATTCTCATCGTCAGTCGGTACTTCCTTTATTTAATATATTTTAAAACACTGCTTACAATTACCCATATTATTTAACAAATAACAAAATCAGACCTCTTCTTTATACTTTGCTGCTTATATCTTACTACACACCTGAAAAAGTATATAATGATGATAGTATATAATATGATATATTGAACTAATAAAACGACAACCAAAATAACAAGAAACACATTGTATTCTTCGTTTATTTTCAATTTGACGTCATTAACTAACTGGAATTATAATCTTTCTTTAGAACTCCTCTTACATATCTTACGGAGGCGGGAAAGTACTAATGTAGTTAGTGTGTGTAGGTAGTCTTCAATAAACTAAAATTATGTTTTATACTGTGTTTTCTTAATTGGAACTTCTCTTAAGAATCAGTCCCTCAAAAACTTGTAGACAGCAGAGAATTATATAATTATTTTATTTCATACCATACAAATTAAAATTTACACCCAAGTTTTGAGCTTTCAAACACGACATTCAGGAGCTTCGTCTCCCCCATTTTCAGGTCAACTGAAAAATACAACTGATCTTAATTAATAAATATTATTTAGCCTAATTTAAATTCTCGATAATTAACATGTTTAAGACAAACTTACTGTTGAGAGCGTAGGCTTGCGCGGCCGGAGTCAGTTTATAAACGTCGGCACCGGACAGCCAATTATATACAAACTTACTGTTGCTTCATATTCGCACTCGCCTGGTGATGATCGGAGAAACCACGAAAAACTAGCGATCAGAATTATTCTCCAGACAGCGACAGAACTCGGTCCAGCTATCTGGGTAATGTGATAGTTGTGTGGTAATTCCTGCGCTATCGGGACTTTGATCTACAGGACCTCCCAGTCAGAGGCAGTGCAGTGACGTCACTTGATGGCCTCAATCACCCAAGCCCGTCGCGATGAAGGTTGAGGTGTTGGCCGTGGCACTGTCAGAGGCAGACGGGGAATAGGTGGCGATAGATTTGGTGCTCGTGATAGTTGTGGCGTTGGCGTAGGTGGGGGAGTAACAGGTGTTGTAGGTGATGGTGGTGGGGGAGGTGATGATGGTGGTGGTGGTTGGAGTGTGGTCTGCGACGGCGGTTGCGGTGGTTGAGGTGGAAGCGGTGGCTTTGGCCGACGTGATGGTAGTGATGATGGCAGTGATGGCAGCATTAGTATCATTAGTAGTGGGATAGCGGTGCGGTCTGTGGTAGCAGCGGCGGCTGAGGCAGATGCGGTGGCATTGGTGAAGGTGTTGGTAGAAGTGATGCCAGCATTAGTATCGTCAGTGGCGGTGTTGGTGGCGAAGGGAGTGAGGGCGAGGGGAATGGGCAAAGGGCAGAGGGAGGAGGGCGGACGACGGAGGGCGGAGGGCGAAAGATAGAGGGTAGGGCGGAGAGCAGAGGGCGGAGGGCGGAGGGTAGAGGGTAGAGGGTAGAGGGCAGAGGGCAAAGGGCAGATGGCGGGGGCAGATGGCGAAGGGCAGAGGTCGGAGGGCGGAGGACAGAGGGCAGAGGGCGGAAGGCAGAAGGAGGACGGAGACGGCAGATGTGGAGGGTAGAGGGCACATGGCAGAGGACGGAGAGCGGAGGACGGATGTCGAAGGACGGTGGATAGAAGGCAGAGGGAGAAGGGTAGAGAGCAGAGGGCAGAGAGAACAGAGGGCGGCGTGTTGCGATGGAGGTGACGCCGGGGACTGGGGCGGCGTGGTGGAAAGGATGTCGGTGGCAGTGTCGGCCGCGGTCGTGCTGGCGGAGCTCGGCGGCGGCGTTGGCGACTACAGCGGCATCTGCCAGGGCGGGGCGGGGCGAGGCGGGGCGAGGCGGGGCGAGGCGAAGCGAGGCGGGGCGAGGCGGGGCGAGGCGGGGCGAGGCGGGGCGAGGCAGGGCGAGGCGGCGCGGCTGTGGAGCAGGGCATTTACCGGGCGGGGGCAGCGTGGACAGCGCTCGTATTTCTCGGCCGCAACCCTTCCTCTGCGGCCAGCGGTACCTGTGCGGCCCCGTTAGTCGCCGCGACCCCCACCCCCCACGCCCACCCCCACCCCCCTCGCCGCCCTGCAGCCAAAACACTGACCCGCGCCCGTTACTCCGCCGCCGTTGTGCTGTTGGATCGGGAAAAAAGGGAGACCCGCCCTGCGCGGCCCGGAAAAACGCGGTCCCGTTTTTCTTGCGCCACCTCTTCAGCTGCACGCGGCTGATTTGTGTCAGAAACTTCTCTTGATTGTGAGTATCTGGGTGAGCCACCTTCCGTTATTCCGATGGCTGGTGTCACTGCGAGAGGGAGGTCCGTCAAGGATTTCCCCCTCTTATGTCGAAATACAAAGTTGTCCCAGTACAGTTTTCAGTAGATGAGTTATTGTGCGTCACAATATTTGTTTGTATTATCTTATATCATTACCAATGGTGAATGTCTTTTGATATGTATCCAGAGAAGTGGAAGATTAATTCCAAAATGACACGTTGTAATTGTAGAAAGTAGATTCAAAACGAAAACCAAAATTTGTTTTTCAGATACTTTCAACCCCAGTTGTTTGTGTATTTATTTGATGATGGAACTGATAAGTGAAAGAGAAGGGAAAGGATTCAGGAGATATAGGAAACGTATCAATACAATTTTATATATCTATCAAATTTTTGTGTTTTTTGCCGATAAATGAATTAAAATCAAAATACTAAAAATACAAACAAAAATATTGACTCAGACCCGATCTCATCCGATCAGCTTATCTTCTTTATCACTCTATCCTATACCTCTGCTTAATTTATGTCTTTATAACGTCCCTCCTCCCCAGCTACCTGTCCCTCTATTTTTGTTTCTCCCTCTCCCTCTCTCTCTCTCTCTCTCTCTCTCTCTCTCTCTCTCTCTCTCTCTCGCTCGCTCGCTCGCTCGCTCTCTTGCTCACGCACACAAACACACAGACAAACACTATTTTTATACTGTTTTTACACTGTTTTTAGGATTGTTTTCTACGTCTTTATTTTGGGTTTTTCCTCCATCCCAAGATTTTACCCACTTTTTTTATCGCTGCTAAGATTATATCACGTACTTTACTTATTTCCAAATACCACCATTTTCCCCATCTTTCACGAGATCTATTTTGTTTCGTATCTATGTACACTTCTTCCTCACCCTCTCCACACCCCTCTCTTTCGAACTCCCAATACTCCCTCCCCACCTGGTTAGCTCTTCATCCCCCTCTCTCACATATACACTACCGCATACTACCCCTCCTCTCTCTCTCTCTCTCTCACTCTCTCTCTCACTCACACACACACACACACACACACAAACACACGTAGACCTGCGAGTCAATGCCCAGCGCCCCCCCCCCCCCCACCTCGCCGGCGGCTACCGGATTGTTTCGTCAGGTGCTAATTACAGCCGGCGGCGGCGGCGGCGGCTGCAGCGGGGGCGAGGACGGGGGCGGAAGGCACGCTTGGCGCGTGCCCCCGGTGGCAAGACGGCCGTCCGACCGACCGCCACTTCTTCGCCCCCCCCCTCACACCCTCCATCCACCTCCGCCCACCGCCGCTGCTGTCTCCGTCACCTGCGCCGCCCCCGACGCCGCCGCCCGCGCCGAGCACGCTTGCGGCCCGGGCCTTCACATCCCTACCACTAACTCCTCCCGCCTCCACAACCTCCGACATACGTTCACTGCACCCGTCGTTACCACTACCAACCACTACATTGTAAACGCAGCTACCGCTTGTGATTCCACCGCCCCTGACGACCCCGCTCCACTCCAGTTGTTCACATCTTTACCGCTAACTCCTCCCGCCGATCCCGCCCCCATTGCCTCCGACTCACACTACCTGCGCCCCTGCCTGCACCCCTTCAACCCGCCGTTACTTCCACAGCCCACTGCACTGTAGTCACCGCAACCACCTCAGACTCCTCTGCCCTGCTTGCGTGCCGTCCTCGCCCCCCTGCCACTCCCCCCCCCCCCACTCCTGCCTCACGCTCGCCCAGTCGTTCTCCACCTCACCGCTCACGCCCTCACGACCAACGCCTCCTCTGCCACTGGCACCACCTTCGCCCCGCCTTTACCACCGTCCCTCACTGCACTATAGCCGCCGTTATCGCCTCTGACGACGCCGCCCTCGCTTCTCTTGCCGACCCTACCGCCGGCCCCCAAACTCCCATCCGCACAGCTAGCACTACCCCCTCTTTCCCGCCGAACTCATAACTACCCACCGTCACCTCGACACCACAGTCACACACAGCCCCTGCCTCCATTGCCGCCTCTACAACACCCGCCACGGCCACCGCCATTGCCGCCAACCTTGTCGCTCTGTCCGCCTCTTCGCCCCGTCGCACTGCCTCTTCACCGCCGTCATCGGGTCTGCCCTCTCCACAGGCTCCATCCCCCGCGGCCGCCCCTTCCGCCAGCGTCAACACGCCCACCTCCGCCAATCCCGGTTCCCCTCCGCCGTATTCCACAGCCACCCCCACAACCGGTTGTCACCTTCTCTGCTGCCCTCACCGTCTCCACTACCCTCGCCTCCATCGTCCATGCTCCCACCGCCCATATCTCCTACTCCTTCTGCCATCTTCCTCAACCAGTCTGCCACGTTCTCCTTCACCCTCACCCTATATGCTGCCTTCGTCTTCATCGCCCCTGCTTCCACCGCTACCATCTTCCTTTCCCCTACGCCATCTCACACGGCCACCCAACAAGCCACATGTCACCTCCACCGCCCTTACCACCTCCTCCGCTCTCCCCCTTTATCCCGTTACTCTAATGTCACTATCTCCCTTTCCTGCAAAACCATCCCCATAGCCGCCTTCCACAATCTCCGCCGCCCTTACCATCTCCATCACTCTTTCATTTCCCTGTTCTCGGATATTATCTCCCCTTCCTCCCTCGCCGTCTTCCATCGCCAACCCCATAGCCGCCTGTCGCCTCCGACACCATCATCCCTCCACCACTCTCGCTAGCATCGGCGCTTGTTCCATCGCCGCCATCTCCCTTTCCTTCCCTCCCCCTCCCCAGCTGCTGTCCACCATCTCCCCCACCCTCACCACCGCCGCCATCTCCCTTTCCTTCCCTCCCCCTCCCCAGCCGCTGTCCACCATCGCCGCCACCCTCACCACCGCCGCCATCTGCCTTTCCTTCCCTCCCCCTCCCCAGCCGCTGTCCACCATCTCCGCCACCCTCACCACCACCGCCATCTCCCTTTCCTTCCCTCCCCCTCCCCAGCCGCCGTCCACCATCTCCGCCACCCTCACCACCACCGCCATCTTCCTTTCCTTCCCTCCCCCTCCCCAGACGCTGTCCACCATCTCCCCCACCCTCACCACCGCCGCCATCTCCCTTTCCTTCCCTCCCCCTCCCCAGCCGCTGTCCACCATCTCCCCCACCCTCACCACCACCGCCATCGCCCTTTCCTTCCCTCCCCCTCCCCAGCCGCTGTCCACCATCTCCCCCACCCTCACCACCACCGCCATCTGCCTTTCCTTCCCTCCCCCTCCCCAGCCGCTGTCCACCATCTCCCCCACCCTCACCACCGCCGCCATCTCCCTTTCCTTCCCTCCTCCTACCCAGCCGCTGTCCACCATCTCCCCCACCCTCACCACCGCCGCCATCTCCCTTTCCTTCCCTTCCCCTCCCCAGCCGCTGTCCACCATCTCCGCCACCCTCACCACCGCCGCCATCTCCCTTTCCTTCCCTCCCCCTCCCCAGCCGCTGTCTACCATCTCCCCCACCCTCACCACCGCCGCCATATCCCTTTCCTTCCCTCCCCCTCCCCAGCCGCTGTCCACCATCTCCCCCACCCTCACCACCGCCGCCATCTGCCTTTCCTTCCCTCCCCCTCCCCAGCCGCTGTCCACCCTCTTCGCCACCCTCACCACCGCCGCCATCTCCCTTTCCTTCCCTCCCCCTCCTCAGCCGCTGTCCACCATCTCCCCCACCCTCACCACCACCGCCATCTCCCTTTCCTTCCCTCCCCCTCCTCAGCCGCTGTCCACCATCTCCCCCACCCTCACCACCGCCGCCATCTCCCTTTCCTTCCCTCCCCAGCCGCTGTCCACCATCGCCGCCACCCTCACTTCCACCGCCATCTCCCTTTCCTTCCCTCCCCCTCCTCAGCCGCTGTCCACCATCTCCCCCACCCTCACCACCGCCGCCATCTCCCTTTCCTTCCCTCCCCGTCCCCAGCCGCTGTCCACCATCTCCGCCACCCTCACCACCACCGCCATCTCCCTTTCCTTCCCTCCCCCTCCCCAGCCGCTGTCCACCATCTCCCCCACCCTCACCACCGCCGCCATCTGCCTTTCCTTCCCTCCCCCTCCTCAGCCGCTGTCCACCATCTCCCCCACCCTCACCACCACCGCCATCTCCCTTTCCTTCCCTCCCCCTCCTCAGCCGCTGTCCACCATCTCCCCCACCCTCACCACCGCCGCCATCTGCCTTTCCTTCCCTCCCCCTCCTCAGCCGCTGTCCACCATCTCCCCCACCCTCACCACCACCGCCATCTCCCTTTCCTTCCCTCCCCCTCCTCAGCCGCTGTCCACCATCTCCCCCACCCTCACCACCGCCGCCATCTCCCTTTCCTTCCCTCCCCAGCCGCTGTCCACCATCGCCGCCACCCTCACCTCCACCGCCATCTCCCTTTCCTTCCCTCCCCCTCCTCAGCCGCTGTCCACCATCTCCCCCACCCTCACCACCGCCGCCATCTCCCTTTCCTTCCCTCCCCGTCCCCAGCCGCTGTCCACCATCTCCGCCACCCTCACCACCACCGCCATCTCCCTTTCCTTCCCTCCCCCTCCCCAGCCGCTGTCCACCATCTCCCCCACCCTCACCACCGCCGCCATCTGCCTTTCCTTCCCTCCCCCTCCTCAGCCGCTGTCCACCATCTCCGCCACCCTGACCACCTCCACCGCCCTCGCCGCCGCTCCTAATTAGACGCCCTAGGCGGCCGCTGCCCGTGCGGGGCGCGAGGACGGGAGGGGGAGGGGGAGGGAGGGGGGGGAGGGGGAGGGAGGCGGAAGGCGATGCGCGTCTGCGGCGGGTGATCGCCTCGCGCGCCACGTGTGGTATCCGCCGGCCGAGGACAGGTGTCGGGGCGGGCGCGAGGGGCGATCCACACGCCCACAGCGCCGCCCTCGGACACCGCGGGCCCAGCGACAAGGGGACTTGCTGACACACGCGGTGCCAACGAGGCGACGTTTTCAAAGCGCTTTCTTCTGTTATAAAAAAAACTTGTTGTAAGAAACGCAACAAGGCGATGACCAAAGAAGCAGAATTGATGAGATTATGCTTTATGATATATTGGAATAATAAAGCGACAACTAAAATAACTCGAAACAAAGTGTAATATTCGTATATTTCGTTTATTTTCGGTTTGCCTTCAGTCAGTAACTGAACATCAGAAGAAGAGATATAACGAAAATAGTATGCAAGAAGGGGCAGTAGGTATAGAAAAATGTGAAGGAGGAGAAGAAGAAGAAGAAGAAGAAGAAGAAGAAGAAGAAGAAGAAGAAGAAGAAGAAGAAGAAAGAATGAGAACACTGCTCAAATAAGACAATGAAGGTTGAGGAAAAGAAGAGGAATGTAAAGCAGAAAAATAAAAAATCAACTAGAAGAAGAAAAATAGAAAGAAGAGCAAGAACAAGGAGAAAAGTAAGGAGTAGAAGAGGTGAATAAGAATAAAGTAAGGAAATCGGATGACAAGTTCGTATTAAATGAAAACATTTGTATGTAATGGAATGTCTGCCTGGTTAAGGCAAATGCAGGGACGTAGCACTTGGGAACCGAGAAGCACATGCCTAGTACCACCAATCGCATACTTACGAAATACGTCCACACAATACGATTTTCATCGGCATTTTCTTCTCAAAATTTACTCGACGCCCTTTTGGTGTCTCCAAAAACTACTACTACGCCCCCCTTTAAGTACCTTTTTTCTAGAACACTCGTTCTACCTACTATTTTACGAATATTTCAAGATTTATTTAACGAAAAAAAAGCAATGAGTCACCAATTGAAGCGGAGTACAATTTTTCGAAGGAGAAGTAATATCAACATTATAATATAGGAATTTATCGGAGAACAAAGTTTTAAAACTACAGTGGAACAGAAAAGGGGAGAAATGGAAAGTGTATTGCATTAGTAGTACACTTAACATCATATTAAATCTGCGTAGTTGGTTCGTACCCACAAGTACAACAAATAAAAATCTCTCGAGTAAAACACACTACAGTACAGACGAAGACGGAGAAGGAAAAGAAGTCGAGGATGATAGAAAGGAGGTGGAGATGTTCTAATTTACTTTTGGAGTTCATAATATATTAAAAATTCTTATATCTATACAATTTCTTATTTATTTGTTTATAATCTGAATATGCTCTTCTGAATATCAATGAGAATACGTTTATTTTCAATTGGGATGTAACTGGTCGCAATTAAACTTGCTTGCTCTCGACATGAAAATGATTGTACACAATCAGAAAGTGCGATTGTGACTTGTTAAACTGAACGAGCTTGGTCTCCAAATAATTGTTTGTACACAATTTGAATGAGCTTGGTTTCAATTTGAACATACTTTGAGCCAATTTCAATGGGTTTTTTTGTCAATTTCTACGTGTTTGATTTCAATATGAAAGTGATTCTATTCAATTTAAAAGTGCTTTATCAACTCCCTTGGCCTCCATTTCAGGGTTTGGTCCCAGTTTCAACGTATTCGGTCTCAATATGAAAGTGTTTGGACTCAATGTCAAAGAGCTTTGTCTAAATTTCAACGTATTTGGTATCAATTTCAATGTATGTGGTCTCAATTTCAACGTGTTTCGTCTCAATTTCAACGTTTTTTGTCTCAATTTCAACGTGTTTCGTCTCAATTTCAACGTGTTTCGTTTCAATACATTCCGTCTCAATTTCAATTGAAGTAAATACGAACGTGTTTGGTCTCAATTTCCCCGAACTTGGTGCCTTCTTCAGGGTGGGAGTCGGAGAAGACGACCATCTTGCGCTGCCGCGTGCGGTGGCCACCTGGAAGAGGGTGCAGCAGCGGCGGCGGCGGCGAATGGAAAAAGCGGGTTTCCGTATCGAGCGGCGCGGGCGGCGGGGGCGGGGGCGGGGCGGGGGCGCGGGCGAACCCAGGAGCGCTGTGGGCGCGCGGGGCGACCGCAGCGGACGGGCGGCGGACGGGCGAAGGGGCGGAGGGGGGGCGGGGCGGAGAGGCGTTTCGGGAAAAAAGGAGGGCCGCTGCGAATTAACGACGCGCTCTAACGATCGACCGACTGCGACCAACGGCTGCTGCTGCTGCTGCTGCTACCCGTTCGCCCTCGTGGCTACTCGGTCGCGCGGAAGCCCGCCTGCCCGCCCGCCCGCTCGCCCGGTTGCAGCCACCGACGCCCGATCAGAGCTCCCGCTTGTGAAGGTCTTGCAGAACACTCCAGTACGCCAGCCGAATGTAATTCTGCAGAGCAGCATAGCCGTGCGACACTTCCATGCAACACCCCCGTGCGACACTCCCGTCCAACACAACCGTGCAACACTCCTGTGTATCACTCCTGCGTAACACTTCTGTATAACACCCCCATGCAACACTCCTAAACAACACTCTCATACAATACTCCCGTGCAAAAGTCGCATGCAATAATCACGAACCAGGAGAAGTGACTCAGGGTATTAACTGATGTCACTGCAGTGCCTGTGACCGAGAGGCCCTAAGTTTGGGTTCCGGCAGTGACATGATTTTCGGCACCATCTTCTCTACATGCACTACACTACCACACATGCCGGGAGACCGGTCGGGAGCATAGATCTTGTCCCGACTGAGGCGGAGACTCCCTGGTTGGAGATACCGGAGGAGGTAAACCTCACTAGTCGCCGGAGCCAGCGGGGGAAGACCACTGTCATCTCCCGAGGAAAAACACGCACTACACTTACGGGAATTATGACTTTCAACCCTCTGACGCACCAGGAATCGCTAACAATCAATTAATACTCACGTGCAACTCACCCGTTCATTAAATACTCACGTACAACATCCTCGTTTACAATTAGTGTATTTCGTGTTTCTGGGAGAGTCAACCGCCTTTTTTCATTGGACAGTAAATGTAATACTTGTTACAGCCGGAAGGTGATGGTATTCCACCCGGCTGGAGAGTGAGATCTGGCGTCAACATGCACGTCGGTTTGAGGGTTTTCCTTTCCAGGTATTTTCCTCTACGGGCCACTGCCCCGTGCGACATTAAATACTTCCCTTAAACATTTCCGTCAGAGTGAGTCTACGAGTTCCTCGGGAATGTCAACGGCTCATAAGTGCAGTGCTTGTTATAGCCGGGAGGGAGTAGTGTTTTTCCTCCGTTGTAAAGTGAGGGTGGTCGTCAACCTACAAACCGGCTTGCTGGGTTTTCCTTGCAGGTATCTCACCCATCGGAGCAACACCACATTCGGAATAACCTCGATGCTGAGACTAGTCTCTCAAAATGTGCAGTGTCTATGTGACAGTGCAGTACATTCAAGCGGGTGTATAAGGGAAAGAGACAAGGACGGTAAGGGAAAGATCTCGCACAGTACGTAACCAGATCAGAGAAACCGGCCTCTAAAATTTCCTCCAGACAGCGCATGACTTCGACCTGGCTTTTCGACTATTATCAAAAATACGCCACCGTCGGAACTCCATAGCCAGATCTGCTATGGTGGCAAAAATTCATCAGAGGGAACGTTTTGACCTCAGGTATTGAAGTAATAGAGTTATATTATCGTCATTAGGAAATAACGTATCTTCAGACAAATTAGTTTTTATAAGTCGTGCAATCAAAATCATACGTTAAAACTAAGAAATAATTGGATGTGAAAACCTCTAACAGGACCTTACAGCTTTTATTGAACTTCTGTATATCTTCTGAGACAATTTTATCTTTTATAAGGAATACGATATAGTAATACACATAATGTATGAAATTTGATTCTATCATACGACTATGTAATGTATATGTCTTATTCTTCAAAGCAAAATATAGCTTCCTAGGTAGTCTTAGAATGTAACCCAGTAGTTTTACCATAACAAATTTATATTGTTTATATTATAAATGGGAAATAGATAGCAATTAAAACGCCCTGTGGATAAATAACTAATTTTTCATGATAATCAATGCAGACACAATATGCACATAACTTCCAAACGCTAAAGAATTACGTTAGAATATTGGAATTAACTCGAGTAACAATTATCCATTAAGTTCCTTCCATATTATATTGGCCTATGGATATTGTATTTTTCATTATGTTCGTATTCACTGTGTGTTAGAGTTGAATTCGTGTTTAGCGGTAGCGACGAAAACTACGTAAAGTGTAAATTAAGAACACATTTGACGTTGGCAACAAAACAGGGAGAATGACGGGACCAGTTATTCGAAATCCCGTCATTTGTTGTCGGCGCATGCGCAGTAGAATTCTTCCCCGAATTGTTGTTACGTCTTCCAAATTCATGACTTGCATAAACTCTCTGTTATTTAAACGGTTACGATTTAAGTTTCCGTTTTTACGCCAAGGGTAACTCCTACGCTTACGCTACACGATGCCGGTCGTACCTTCGTAAGCACGCATCGCTCAGGAATGTTCGAGCATAGTGAAAAAGAAGCGCTAATACCCGACGGCCCCTAACGATCGACCAATGGAACCCTTCCCGCCCCTGGCTCGTTTCTCGAGCTCCTCCCCGGCCGAGCAACCGCGCCAAAAATGCGGGTTTACCGGCCTTTTCCGGTTTCCGGGCGAACCACCTCTAGACCGGCATGTGTGCGGAATCCGATGGTTCTTATCCTCGATGTAATTCTTGCGTGAGGACGAGGCAGGGAGGACGGTGAGGCTGTGTGAGAAGGGGGTTGAGGGCGAACGGGAAGCTGTATGAAACTGGAGGTTCAGTGCTGTTTGAACGAAAGGTAGGGTATCGGATATTAGAGCAGCCCTCAGAGGAATCGTTGATGGGGAGGGGAAATCGAAGAAAAATGCAAAAGGGAAATATCATGGTATGATTAAAGAATAACGCACCCCTAATCATTGACGTTCAACAGTTATTTATATAACAAGGGCGGTGTAATGGTTCTAATGATCAAACGGTGACAAACCGACCTCGAACCAAAAGCTCCCGGGTCAAAGGCCGCGAGATCATTAGAACCACTTAACACCCGAGGTACATTCAAGATTTGATTTTTAACCTAATTATAATGATTCAGATTTACTTATTTAATAGTAAATTAGACGTTAACTTGACACGGTTGCTCTTTGAAATTTCCTTTCCATAATTCGCTTTCGTAATTCGCCCTTATAATTCACTCTCATAATTATCTCCAAAAGGTAAATTCAAGAACCATTCAACAGTTTTTATATTTCTCTCAAAAGCAGGATTCTCTCGATCCTGTTAAGTTATACAGTGTATTTGGATCTGTATATCGAAAGAAATAAGAAAAATAACGAATTAGTAAAAATAAAATTATTTAAAATATAATAATTATATTACAATAGTCTGATATAATTTCAACACTAACGTTTAATAATAAGATATTAGTGTTCAAAATATATCATATTATTGTGGATTGCTGAAAAAATAATCTTCGAGACACTTATGATAGCGGGTAATACTACAGCGACAGTTACAAGCAGTGTTATGTTCACATTGAAACGGGTGTTCAAAACGTGAGCTACGTCGCTGGATCGGTGCATGCTACGATCTGAGAGAGAGTTTTAGAGACTGGTTGGATTGATACCAAATGTATTACACAGCGCTAAAGAGAAAGAGAAAAGGAGGAGAAGAGAAAAGAGGTGAGAGGGGGTGAGTAACGAAAAATATGGGACGAGAGGGAGCCAGAAAGGGGGGAGAGAGGAGGCAAAAAGACGAGGAGAGATCAAAATATGGCGACTAAATAATATAATTTCAATAAAAATAATTCTTATGTGTAAGAGTTTTTCTTAGAATGTGGTATTACGGGAAGCATTGAATGACACACTGCCAATATCTCAAACAACGGATCTTGGCTCTCACACCTGTTTATAAAATTCAACCGCATCTATGATTTGCTACATAAGTCCTAATGACGAAAATAACATACAACTTCAGGATTAATCCTGTCAGTTCTGAACATTTATATATGCATTTAGCAAAATTTTTATTCGTAGATAACTTTTTAGACATCATATTAGCATTTTTTAAAAATATTATCCAAATTATCGCTACGTCCTACCTGGTCCAAAATATGTGTCCTAATAGAGTCTAAATACGAGGCAAGCGCCTCACTATATGCTTCAAAAAAACAAACACAAAAACGCAAACAAATCCACAAGCAGGTACTATTTGTAAAAAAGTACGTTTTTCAGGAAACCCAACTTCAGGATTCTTAAAAACATCTGAAAAGCGAAAGTCTCTCGAATCTTTGTTTAAAGAGTGCCTGGGACACATATATTTACTAATGTTAGTAAAGAGAGATTGATGTAGGAATGAACAGCATTAACGATTACTGGTTGGCTACCGCTGGCAATACAACTGCAGTTTATGTTCATATACTCAATCCGTCAAATTAATAGTTTGCAGGTGACATACATATAAATGGCCTCCACTACCTCTTTAAATGCCATTGTTCGACCTGATGTACATTTGCTTCCCGACCTGTCAAACTGGTAACTTCTCTTTAAAGAAGGAAGGATTAATTTTATTGCAATAGAAAATGATTATTGCTTTTAGCCTGACGATGGAAATTTTGTAAGTAAATAATAGTTTTTTTTATAATCTAATGTTTTAAATGTCCTCATATTCAAAGTCAGTCAACAAATTGAAGCCCAAGAAGGAATAAAATGAAAAAAATGCTTCAAGTATCATGTAAGTTCGTCAGTCAAAAATTTAAGGCCAAGAAGAAATAAAATGTTATACTTAGGGGCAGATTTTAGTGAAATGTCACTTTTCCCCTTTCATTGTAGAGCAGTGCGTTTTAGAAAATACATTGATTTTATGTTATGACAAAAGGAAGTGATCCACTTTTATATGACACTTTGCATTTTTCTTAGATTCTCGTAAGTCATTTTTTACCTTTTCATCATTACCAAAGGATTTTTCATTAATTTAATCGATTTTAATATAATTTTTGTGGTACCTGCGAAAATAAAACTTTCGATACGCACCAAGAATGTTCTCTACAGAATTCTTGAGTATACTATTCGGTTTTGTCGTTCTGAAGATGTTATGGCTGCCGTTGGGAGTTTTATGTAATTAAAGGTATCTGTGACGCGTATCAGCACCATTGTCGGTTCGGCGGAATCCGCAATAATTAAAGACAGGGATTTTTTGTTCCGGTCCAAACCAAAGGTTTCCAAGCTGAGTTCAGGAAGTAGCCTCAATTACATGAGTATAATATAACATAACATATAGTATAATATAACCAACAGCATGACTTGTTCATCTGAACTGCAATTATCAATTTTTTCATGTCATTTTGCTTTGCTTTTAGGACATTTCAAAAACATTTTAAGAGCATTTTGTTGATCATTTTTGTCGATGTTTTAGATGATCAAAATCCGCCCACTAGTTCTAATTGTAAAGAATGTGCAAGTCTGTTGAGGACCGTCTCGCTGTCTTGCGTGTCCAGTCGCACTCATGCCGCTCCAAACGGGATCCACCATTAGCCCCATCATCCCATCAGCCCCTCTTCAGCCGGGCGGGCGGTCGCGGGCGGTCGCCGCTGCCGCCGCCGCCGCCGCCCATGCATAATACATCTGCGGGCGGGCTCAAGGCGAGCCCAAGCGGGTGGCCTCAGCATTTGCACGCCCCCAGACCTCACTTCCGGCCGGCCACGCCCCCTCCCGCCCGCACCGGAAGATCCTCCGCCGCGCGCGCGTGCGACGAAGGAGCGAGGCACCCTTTGGTGCCGCACGCGCGTCTTCGCGCTGTCCTCACCGACCGCCCCGCACGTCCACCAACCCTCCGACTGTAAGGCCGCCTGTCGCCGAGTCGACACACGGCGTCGACGTACCGAGAGAGAGAGAGAGAGAGAGAGAGAGAGAGAGAGACAGACAGACAGACAGACAGACAGACTGACATACAGACAGAGAGAGCGAGAGAGACAGCAAGAGAGGCAAAGAGTGAGACCTAGAGCGAAACAGAGCGAGAGTGTAAGAGAGAGCGAGAGAGATAACGAGAGAGAGCGAGAGAGATAACGAGAGCGAGAGAGATAACGAGAGAGAGATAACGAGAGAAAGATAACGAGAGAGCGAGAGCGAGCGAGAGAGATAACGAGCGAGAGCGAGCGAGAGAGCGAGAGAGAGCGAGAGAGAGCGAGAGAGAGTGACAGAGAGAGCGAGAGAGTGCGAGGGAGAGAGAAAAAGCGAGAGAGCAAGAGTGAGAGAGAGCAAGAGCGAGAGAGAGCAGGAGATCAAGAGTGATAGAGAGCGAGAGAGTGAGAGCAAAAACCGAGAGAGAGAGAGAGAGAGAGAGAGAGAGAGAGAGAGAGAAAGCGTGAGAGCAAGAGAACGAGAGCAAGTGAACGAGATAAAGTTAGAGAGAAAGAGAGAAAGGAAGAGAAAGAGAAAGAAAGAAAAAAGTGAGAAAGAGAGACAATGAGAGAAAGAGAGAATGAAAGTGAGAAAGAGTGAAAGAGAGAAACACAGAGAGAGAGAGAGACAGCGATAACCGTCCTCGCCGTGTCCTCAACCTCCCCAGTCCTCACTCAGTGCCCAGTGACTTGTTTGACCGGAGACGGTCGCGCCGAAGGTTGACCCGCTGGCGATGGCCTCCACCGGCCCGTTGTCCCCGCGTCCTCACCCAGTCCTCGCCGGAGTTGTTTGACCGGAGACGGCCGGCGCGTTGTCCTCAGCCACCCGCGCGTCCTCGAGATGTCCTCGGTGGGGCTGTTTGGACGGCGAAGTCAACGACGAAGGTTCCGCTAACGACTCTGCCCAGCTACTCTGGTCCGCGTGGTGTTTGTTGACTTGCGTGCGAAGTTAAGGATGCTCGAACTGCCCTACGCTGCTGCCAGGCTGCTGCCTTGCCGGATGGGGCTGGCTGGAGGAACATTCGTACTTCGATGTTCCATTAGCAGCTAAGCTCAAACATGTCCATCCATCCAAAATACGGAAGCTCTCGGTTTAAGTTGTTCATTGCACACATGCTGCTAAAATTTATTTAAACAATTCATTAAGTAATTAGAAACATCAAATAAAATGGTATTACGCGACGTTATTAAATTATAGATTCTTTCTTTGCGAAGAAAACCTACAAAAGATCTAATATTAAAAAAAACAATAATTTGCAAACAAGATTGACCTACTACAAGTGCAGAAGTTAAGCACGCCATTTCAACACGATATGAGTTGTATACAAAGGAAGTATGACTTCTAAAAATAAAGATATTTTGTAATAGTATACGGAGTACTAAATTTGCAACTTAATTCGAAAAAAAATTACTTTTAACGGCCAGCATTCATGGAGGATTTTAAGAATTAATTAAAAAACAATCATAACGAATAAGTTGTTCAAAAGATTGTGAAATAGTGCTAAGAAAGAAGAATTCCAAGAAAAATATTTTCTAATTCCATGATTTTTTCTTATGAAAATGCGGAATTTTTGCTCAATGATTTCCTTTTTCTCCCGTAGAGGTCGTCTATTGCCGACGAGATCCATTCCCATATCCCCGAACACCACTTTTCAGCTCGAATTCCCTTCATCTCCGCACCTGTCGCTCTCGAATGGCGGTAGATCCTCTCAGCGGCCGCGGTCGAAGCGACTTCGATAATCGATAGGCGCCCTCGAGGTCGCTGCGCGAGGTGGTAGGGGGGGAGAGGGGGGCAGCGACCGCCGGCACGCGAGACCTCGGGGCGCGTTCCGAACTCTGCCACCCACGCCGCCCCCGTCGACGGGACGCCGTGCCGTCCCCGCCCCTCTACGCTCACCACCTCTTCACTAGTCGTTTTGGTCATCTCCACCTCCCCGTCACACCGTCACCCCCGTCCCCCCATCGTCCCCGCCGCTCCGGCCACCTCCGCCGTTCTCGTCACCCGCATCGCCCTCATGATCCCCGTTGCCCCCACTGCCTCTGTCGCCCCCGCCGCTCCCACTGCCCCCGTCGCCCCCGCCGCCCCCGCCGCCCTCACCTCTCTCACTGCCACACTAGCCCCCGCCGCCCCCTCCGCCGTCTTCGCCCCAGTCCCCCATCGCCTCCGCCGCCCCGGCCACCTCCGCCGTCCTCGTCACCCGCATCGCCCTCATAATCCCCATGGCCCCCCCTGCCTCTGTCGCCCCCGCCGCTCCCACCGTTCCCGTCGCCCCCGCGGTCCCCGTCACCCTCGCCGCCCCCATCACCCCCACCGCTCCCACTCGTCGCCCCGTCCCTCCCGTCGCCCCCGCCGTCCCCGTCGCTCCCGCCGCTTTCGCCACCCCATCGCCACCCACGCTCCCACTGTCCCCGTCGCCCCCATCGCCCCCGTCGTCCCAGCCACCCCCACCTCTCTCACTGCCACATGTCGCCCCCGCCGCACCCACCGCCCCCGTCGCCCCCGTCCCCCATCGCCTCCGCCGCCCCGGCCACCTCCGCCGTCCTCGCCACCCGCATCGCCCTCATGATCCCCGTTGCCCCCACTGCCTCTGTCGCCCCCACCGCTCCCACTGTTCCCGTCGCCCCCGCGGTCCCCGTCACCCTCGCCGCCCCCATCACCCCCACCGCTCCCACTCGTCGCCCCGTCGCCCCGTCCCTCCCGTCGCCCCCGCCGTCCCCGTCGCCCCCGCCGCTTTCGCCCCCCCATCGCCCCAGACGCCCCCACTGTCCCCGTCGCCCTCATCGCCCCCGTCGCTCCAGCCACCCCCGCCTCTCTCACTGCCACACTACCCCCGCCGCCCCCGTCGCCCCCGTCGTCCCCGTCGCCCCCGTCCCCCCCCCCGTCGTCTCCGCCGTCCCCGGTGCCCCCACCGCCCCCGCCAGTCCTGTCACACTCGCCGCCCCCATCGCCCCCGCCGCTTCCACTGCCTCCGTCACCGTAACAAACCGACCAAGTGCCAATCCCACCGTTCCCTGATTCCACGCCCGCCGTCCCTGCCCCTCCTCGCCACTTCCCAGTCGCTCTCACTATTTCAGTTGCCCCTACTCCTCTGATCGTTCTAGTCACACCCGCCTCCTATGCCGTCCCCGTCGCCCACGCCGTCCCTGCCGCCCCACCGACTCTCACCCCACGCCATCCCCGTTCCTCGTCGGCGCTACTCAGCCGCTCTCACTGTTTCCGTGTACTTGCTTTCTCTTCGCTCTAGTCAGCCCCGCTTCGTATGCCGTCGCTGTTGACCATGCCATCACTTTGTCCCTTCGCGCTCCCGCCGACCTCGCCTTCCTTACCGCCTCATCGACATGACGCCACGCCGTCGCCGCCTCTCTCACCAACCTCTGCTTCTCGTGTCTTTCTCGTCGCACCCGCCACACATGCCGACCCTGCCTCCGCCTCCGTCCCTGATGGCCTTACACACCCGGTGACCACGTCTTTCCTGCCGCCCCCTCCACCCTTAACACCACACCGCACCCGCTTCTCGTACCACCCCACTGCCACTGCTTCCCTCTGCGTCCCCCCCTCCACTCTTGACGCCCCTGTCGTTCCCGCCACCCTCGCCAATATGACGTTGAGAGATTGGAACGTTGTTGGAAAAAAAAGAAACAGAAGAAACCACTTCAGATATTTGTGTAATGATTATGAGAGCTGACTTATTCTATAGAGATCTGAACGTATCAACTGAAAAAAATTATAAATTAAAACACTTTCTCATATGATGCATTGTGATCATCATTGTATGATAGCGTATAAAACATGGTCCTCGTAGGATAACTTACAAAATACACCCCTGTGGTTTGCAATTAAAATCAATTAATTTCGTAATGTTGCATAAACACTGTGTGCCATTAGCATTTTTAGGACAGGTGGTAATAGTTATCCTCTTTTCCTCAAGCCCACGTTGTGAGTGACCAACAGGCACACAAATGTTTATAACCGTATCCTTGTCAAAACGATATCTCTTATTAAATTCTTATTGCCTATGCATTTCCAAAGAATTTTCCATGTCTCTCAAATATTGTTTTGGTAGACGATCTTCCATAATTATTTCAATAATTTCAAAAAACTCATAAAAATCTTTAAAACTTGGTTATTCCACATTGCAAAATAAGGGTTCACTTACTGCTACAGATAAGTTCACATATACGAATAAGTGAATGCTCAAGTAAACACTTAAGAGCCGACTATGAATTAAAATGCGAATTTAAAAGAAGTAAGCACTTAAATGTTCCTCAAAAATAAATGTCGACTATGAATACGGCCCTTAGAGCTTATCTCGACTGGTGCTGTGTCCAGTTGGCGGAAATACATGAAGAGTGAGAAAACTACGTGTAGGACAGCATCCGTCACGGGAGGAACTCCCTACTTTAGCATGCACTACACTGACGGGAGAAGCGACCAAAGTGGTTGCCACAACCAGAAACACAAAACACTCTCGGGTACCGTCACACGGCGAGAGAAGCATCAGCAACGCTGCCACACTGCCACTCCTATAGTCCAAATTGAGCTGTAGCGTCTGGAAGAAAGAAGACGACCGCCACATTCCTTCGGGAGGAGGGGGGGCGGGAGGGGCCGCCCGCCGAAAGAAGCCGGAAGAGTCTGTCTGCGCCGGCAGCGTGCGGTGGGGGCCGATCAGCAGCGAAGCCGCGAGGCCTCGCGAACAAATTAAGGCGATTTGGAGCTCCCCTCCGACGCAGGGAAAAAGGGAGCGCGCCCGAGCTCATTATGGATTACAGGAAGCCCCCGGGGCGCTCGAGGAGGAGGAAGATGTTAAGTGGCGAGCCTTGGAAGCGAAGAAGTCGACAATCCGCAACAATTGCCTCCGACAGGAAGCTTTTTTCTTTTTTTTTCTCAGGGAAAACGAATGTTTAAGCTCCTGAGACATTTTGAACGTTCTACCGAAAACAACTGAATTTAAAAAAGATGTTCTAAATATGCTTATTATTGACGAGATTTTTATTAGCAATTTATTTTGAGTGTGTAAGTAGGTAAGTAGAGTTTTGTTTTTATTTGTGTAAATGAGTGAGCATGTGTATAAGTAGGTAAGTAGAGTTGTGTTGTTATTTGTGTAAATGAGTGATATTCATCGTTATCTGATACCGTTTAAGTACTGCAATATTGATTACAGGAACTCCCATAACGCTCGAGAGGGAAGATGTTAAGTGGCGAGACTTGGAAGCGAAGAAGTCGACAATCCGCTGCAATTGCCTCCGACAGGATGTTTTTTTTTCTTTTTTCTTTTTTTCTTAGGGAAAACCAATGTTTAAGCTCGTGTTCCTGAGACTTTTGAACGTTCTACCGAAAACAACTGAATTTAAAAATGTTCTAAATATGCTTTTTATTGACAATATTTTTATTAGCTATATATTATGAGCATGTGTATAAGTAGCTAATATATAGTTCATAAGTAGATAATATAAGTTGAATATATATATATATATATATATATGTATGTATATATATATATATATATGTATGTATATATATATATATATATATATATATATATATATATATATATGTATGTATATATATATATATATATATATATATATATATTTTAAAATATGATTATTGACAAGATTCTGCAAAGACATTATTGTCTTCTCAAGAACAATAAAAAAAATCCCTATAATAGCTACTTCATTCACTCTCAATATACACTCACACACGTTTGTGTGTACGAGACTGTGTACCAGTAGATAAGTAGAGTTGTGTTGTTGGTTTAGCAAATGTGTGACAGATTCTTCACTACCACCCTTTAGCAATACAATATCGATTCCAGGAACTCCCACAACGCTCGAGAAGAAGGAAGGTGTTAAGTGGCGAGCCTTGAAAGCGACGACGTCAACGATCCATAACAATTGACTAAACTTCATTTTTTTCTTTCTTTCTTTTAGAAAACGAATGTTTAAGCGCTTGTTTCTGAAACGTTCTACCAAAATAACTGAATAAAAATACTTTCTAAAATGTTCTTATTATTACAAGATTCTGAAAAGACATTATTAACATTATTTTCTTCTCCAAGAATAATGAAAAAGATCCAGTAAAATTGTTACATCACACACATCTCAGTATGTACTCACACACGTTTGTGTGGATGAGTGCGAGTGTGTGTGGATGGGTGCGTGAGTAGGGTCGTGTAGTTATGTGTGTAAATGTGTGATACATCCTTCACTGTCTCACTATTTTCAGCTATATCGATGTAAGAGCGCTTCAGAATTTCAACTTTTTTTATAGATTTGTTCTCAATCTCTTAGACTTAAAATGTATTTACAGTTTTACAAATTTATTTATATAAATTTATTTACAATAGCTTTACAAAATTTTGAAGGCTCGCAGATTGAAACACTTACTTAAAAACCACATTTTGTGGTTTAAATACATTTTTGATGTTAAAAGTAGATTCCGGCAAAACTCAGAGAGAAAACGTAAACAGAAGATTCCACTAATGGTCTCTTCTGCTATACGTTGAAATTATAATACCAACTATTTCTTCTTATTATTACTAACAAGAAACTTTTCTAAGGAAAACGTATCAAAACCGTCAAAAGTAAGCGTAAGGAACTGAAGACAATTTACAGAAATTAATTACAGCGTGTCTCTAAGTTACAAAATGTGTCATTTTGAAACTTGGAGACATACATTCATTTTGAATAGTTTAGACACAAATGACCAACATTTTGGAACTCTGTGAACAAAGGACATTAAAATTGGATATACATGTGTTTCTAAAACAATATTCATAAAATGAATAATTTGGTTCGTATCGAAATAAAGTATTCAAATCACGAGTACTCTCAGTTACTTCCAAAGTATAACAAAAAGCCGCAATCGAAGACTAAAACTCCATCCGCAGAACCATTCTTCCCGAGGTCCGAGTAACTGCCCACTCTGTTCTTTGTGTCCCTCGGAACGAACTTATCTCGAGAGTCATACATCAGGGGCTGGTCCAGCGCGATGGGGAGCCGATGCAGGAAGAGGCAGCCTGTCGAGGGAAGTAGTTTGTGAGTCTCGAGGCAGATGGCCAAGATCGGGAAGAAAACACGGGGTGGGGGATAGGAAGAAAAAACTACTGGCGAGAATTCCTAGAGATGCTTTACGCAGCAGTGGGTCAAAATGAACTCAGTGAGTGAGGTCAATTTTGTTTGTGAAGGTTACTACTGTGGAGATGAATTCACATGAAAGTGGAGATGAAATACTAACAAAAGTAGAATTAGTACAAAGTATTTTTTAATTTTTTATTTACTTTCGTTAATATTTAAGATATGCTTTGGTAATAACGTTGCGTGTACCACTGAAGACTGGGAAAGTTTCCCGAAACTAGATTGTTATTAGTATATTAGCGTATAATGTGATGAATGAACCATTTTCTTACTCATTGTAGTCTGATTACCTCTACTGAAACGACGAAGATATATATCAATTATATTTTGATTCGATTGTCGCGTCAACTCTTCTCCCAGGAATTTACTGTTTTTCGCCTTGAGTACTTGAGTGAAGATTAGACAATCTTAGTCTGTTCTTGGTCGTGATTTTTTATATCTGATATCAAACGTAAGAGTCATAGATTTAGCAAACACATCTTCCGTTTATTAACTCTAGGTCGTTACATATTAAGATCTGACTCATTACGTTGACTTTTGCTTTATTTTGGCTCAAATCAAATCAGATTAGGTTGATCTCTAAGATTTACATGGGGAAAACTAGTCTTGCTCCCTCTGGCACCAACTTACCATACCGACCGCCCTCATGGTTTCCCCTCGTAGGTCTCATCTCGTCTCCCCTCGCTTCACGTCTGGTCTTTCTGCCCGCTCTCGTCCACGTCCATGAGATCTATGTTTTCCTTATATACCTTGGATTTCGAGAAAAAAAATCTCTATTACTAATTTTCATTACTCGCAGAAGTTCAAAGAAACCTAGTATGGAATCTCCGCCCATGTGAGAGAGGTTTATGATTTAGTCAGATACCCAGGAATTCGGAAAAAATACAAAAACCTGCATGTAATGAATTTCCAATGCGTAAAGATATGGAAAGAAAACAATGCTACTCTTATTCATGAGGGAGTATATGCATTCTGCAGGTACCTAGAAACACGAGGGAAATACAAAAACAATCAGTTTCGTTCTTAACTGAAAACGGAAATATTGTATTATTCTATTCTCATACTGCGCATATCGACTGAATTCTCCCTCTCAGTGCGTTCTTGGTTACAACACAGTTGACGTTATGCAAGGGCAATACTCCGAGGAAGGGATATCCCTCCCTTAACTATTTGCTATTCACGTGTTGAGTTATGGAACAGCAACATTTTTAATATTCTTGGTAAGTAAAGAACTGATATACTCTAGATATCAGTACATACAATACTACTTAATTGCAGAATTCATGAAGACTTCTGTTGCAAAAAATATATTTAACAGATTGTAGTGTATTAAACTGCGTATTTTATTTGTTGTTTTTGAGCATAGTCCAAACTGCCTTTTGTAAAGCTATTTCGTGCGGTGTTCAGCAACGTTTTCACTGCTGGAGGCCACTAATAACTAGTAGCAAACATTCTAAATGTGACTCTTCATTTTCCTTTTTTCCGTAGTGTAGTGAAATACAATTTTACATTTTTCAAATTTGACCTTAACTCAACGAATAGAGTACTTATAGTAGTGCTTATTATAAGACGTCTCTGTTTTTTTCCTAGAAATAAAAAGCAGAAGAACTCAATTTCTGCCAAATGGAATGTCACCTTTTGAATGTATGCCCATTTCACAAAAACTTAGATTATAGATTAAAATCATAAATTTCCAGAAGAGTATGATAAAAAAAGAACGTATGCGAAAATGCAACTAGACCTGACACAAATCATGGCCACTCTCTAACTACTCACACAATACTATTTCCCGTTTCATTCGTAGCTGCATCTGATGCTACTACAGTCGTCATTGATACAAAGATGGGAAGATAAGAGTCGCATATGCACACGGCCACAATGCGGAAGGAGGTAATGGACGTAATAAAAGCGATGAAAGGAAGAGACAAGGAGAGAGAGGATATACCCGTCGACGCAACCTCAAAAGGGGACGGGACGCAACCCTCAGAGGGTAGCGGGTCCATACAGAAAAACCGAGATGGTTTATCAGCAGTTTCCCGGTGTTTAGTGTCCGTATTGTCACTGGCTGTCTCTTGTGTTGGAGAGAAGCTCTTAGTAGATGGGATTCCTGATAGCGGGAAATTACCGAGTAGCGCGTTCAGGCCGGCTCTCTTTCATGTCACGCTGCGCTGATGCATTAATGCGGTACTTACTAACCGGATGAAGGCGGAACATTGTTGCTATACGATCTGGTGTCATGCTTGCTATGCCAAATGATTGCATATACATATAAGGCGAATGTTCTGCAAGTCGACACAGAGATGCATCCGGTGCTTTTGAAAACATTGTTGCGAAACCGCAGCTGAGATTGGCAGAGAGGTAAGTCCTAAGTTCGAATCGCGTCGTTGTTGATACTTCGTAATCGTTGGGATCAAACTTGGTCACGGCCATTAAACGAATTTTGGAGGCCAACTGCTCTGATCGGTATTTTCTAGGACTTCTATTCAGTTACAGTGGGCTGTATAAACTGGGTCAGACTATGTAACTGCTCGGATGAAATTTACAGAGGCTGACTGCTCTGATCGGTCGTTTCCATGACTTCTTCTGTTCAGTTAGTGTGCTGTATAAACTGGGTCAGACTATGTAACTGCTCGGATGAAATTTACAGAGGCTGACTGCTCTGATCGGTCGTTTCCATGACTTCTTCTGTTCAGTTAGTGTGCTGTATAAACTGGGTCAGACTATGTAACTGCTCGGATGAAATTTACAGAGGCTGACTGCTCTGATCGGTCGTTTCCATGACTTCTTCTGTTCAGTTAGTGTGCTGTATAAACTGGGTCAGACTATGTAACTGCTCGGATGAAATTTACAGAGGCTGACTGCTCTGATCGGTCGTTTCCATGACTTCTTCTGTTCAGTTAGTGTGCTGTATAAACTGGGTCAGACTATGTAACTGCTCGGATGAAATTTACAGAGGCTGACTGCTCTGATCGGTCGTTTCCATGACTTCTTCTGTTCAGTTAGTGTGCTGTATAAACTGGCTCAGACGATGTCACTGCCCGGATGGTATTGCTAAAGCACGGCTACTCTGATGGGTCGTCTATAAGCCTTCTCCCTCTTTTCATTTTCAGTGGATTGCATAATCTAGATAGGATTATACCATTGACAGGGTGAGAATTAGGGGTTAGGTTCTGTCTTTCTCGTGATTTTCTCTGAAGATTCTATACGGATGCTGGAGTACTCCTTTACAAGGTGGTGTAGATGTTAACGCATCCGTATTATCCAAGTTTGCGGGGTGAAACGCGATCGAATTAGGGGCGAAAAATCCTTCGTTCGTTCGGAGGGAAATTTGAATGAAAGAAAGGAGCCTCGATTACATCAGTAACACATCCAACAGAGTTGTTCATCTGAATTAATTTTTATCACATTTTTTACGTCATTTTTCTTTGCTTTTAGGGCATTTTAAAAACATTTTACACGCGTTTTATTGATCATTTTTTCGGATGTTTTAGGTCATCAAAATCCTCACACTACTCCTAAAGAAAAGAAACGTGTTTTAAAAAATATTAAATATAAATTACAGAAATTTTAACATAGACTAGTTGCAAATAAAGCTGATGCATACATTTCAGTACACAAATAAATTGCATCAAACAATACAAAAGGAAATGAGAGTTTCATAGTTCATGCGTAAAAGAAAAGCGAAATAAGCAATAAATGACCTTTTGCTACACGAACAAAAGCTGCAACGCTACTCTGCATTTCAGCTCTCACACAAAGACTTCCCTTAAACGTTGACTCTACTTATGAATGGGCCTCGTTCACATATGTCACGTAGGTCTAAACAAACCTCATTTGTTCTTTTGATCGTCTGAGGCCACGTAAAAATGATGTGTGAAAAGCCCGCCCAACATCCATTCTTCATCTCCCCTTCTTGGCCGTTTCTTTCTGGACAACGCAGCGGGGCCTCTACCCGTTTCAACGCTTTGGGGAGGAATTGAGTCGTCACTTGGCACAATCGCAGGCGAAACAATTGCAGCCCAAGGTACCGCCAGCAGATGGCAACAGTGGTGGCAGCGGGAGCGAGTGAACTGCCTCCCCCCCATCCCCTTGCGGGCTAATATTAGGATTTATTCCTTGCAACCTTTGAAATAACTTATGTGCAGTACACCTACCCACACCGAGCGAGCAAAGTGGCTCAGGGCATAGCGCGCTGACTTCATATTCGGGAGACCTGGGTTCAGTGCCCGTGGCGGCCATCTTGACCGGGGTTTTCGTGGTTTCCCGTGGTCATCCAGGGGAATATTAGGATGGTTCTATTAAAAGGTCACCACCGCGAAAGAAGCGTCGCTTGTCGAATTCGCCAACTACATGAAGGCAGGAGGGTTAAAATTTGAGACATCGCGGGTTCCTGATAGGGTGACCGACTAGGAAACCCCGGGATCTAACGGTGCCGAAGCTAATTGCCCTTTTCGAACATATAAACACTAAAAATTAATACAAATACACCTATCCATATTTTAGTGCCGATCTCGATTGGAGCACATCCATAGAATACATAATCCCACTTGTTCTCAGCTTCGTTTTCTTTGGCTGCGGTCACTCGCTAAAACGTCTTATACGTGGTGTTGCTCTGGAACTTAGAGAAACAGAAATCTCCGCCTATTAGTTCAATACAGAGCTCGAAAGTGGTGTCTTCTGGCGTGTGCCAAGCAGAAGTGAGCGGGAGTAACCTACGTTACCGGTTGGTCTGTTATAAACTTACACCATTTTTTAAGGTGCGTACGAAAGCTGCTTACACTATTTTTAAGCAGTGTCAGATGTGAATGCATGAATATGTCTGAGAGAGTTAAAACAGTTTGTTATGGAATTATTCATTTACACTACAGTTTCATCGATTTCAGTTGTAGTAGTGAAAACTTAAAACTTTGATATCCTGTTAGCAATACTGTTGTTTAGTTTATACCGCTTTATATTACGTGTATCTAGAATGTATGCGAGTAACTCTTAATTGTGCATTTGAAATACATACTTATATCACTGGAGATTTAGATTGTGTGTTGTTCGGCATGAATTCCTTAGTATTTAATGTAATATATAAATTTTAAACACGTGACTTTTAATAATTCAAAGTTGACCATTTTTCAAGTGATTAACTTTCATTCTCATACTTTGGGCAGCATCCCTTGCATTTTTATTGAAAATATTGTATATCTAAGTATTTACTTCATATAGTAAATGGTTAGATGATTCTCTTGAGTACATGGTTAAATGTTCTTCACACAAGCGCACACTCAGTAAAAGTCTTATCCCTCCCCCCGTTGCACAAATTCTGGCTACGTCCTCCGATGGGTGTAAACGTCACGACTGCAGCAAGTACTGCAATTTGGTTGAAGCCCGCACAAAAGATTAACCTTGTACTTTCCTCTTACAAGTGTGACATCCGCCAATAACGCAAGTCTCAATTCTCACCGCCCTCTGTTCCATAAAAGCATGCCCAGTTAGGGCACCTCACATCCTCCCTCCTCGCCACGCCTCGCCTCGCCTCACATCGCCTCCCGTGGCAAATGCGATAATTCCCCTTCCCGAGACGAAATGAAAGAGCCCCGCAAAAGGGTCGCCCGTCACCCGAATCAAGGTGTCACCACCCTCCAGGGCGCGTCACCGACCCTAAAAGCGCGATAGTCGCGAGGAAGAGGGGCGAGCCACCCCATCACCCCGCCCCACCCCGCCCCGCCCCACCCTCCACTCCCCGCGGCGCAACCGGTCTCGGCGAGCCGCAGCTGGCGGCAGCACGCAACCCATTGTGCGGGAATGTTCGTGCGGTGGTGGTGGTAGCCCTGGCGGGGCCTCCCCGTCCTTTTCGTATGGAGATATCGGCCGCGGCGCGGCCCGGGGGCGCGGCGGGCTGCGTACGGTGGCTGTAGGAGGGATTCGACAAAACGCCCCGGGATCCGCTGCCGCCCCTCCCCCGGCTTCCAACCATTCCCCCCCCCCACTCCTCTCCGTTCCGTGATCCTCCCCTCCCTCCCCCTCTCTCGTGCGAGCGGATGGCACAAAGCGGGACGCGGGAGCGGTCGCCTGGAAGTAAAATGGTGAAACACACAGCAGCGGACCGGCGGGCGCGCGCCCCGGAGGGAGGGGCGGTGGGGGCGGTGGCTCGCGGTGTACCGCAGGGCGGATTCGCGGGCCAAAAATCGGCGCGCGCCGCGCTGCAAGGAACGTGGGCACAGCGACGGAAAATACCGCGTACGCTCAGGTACTCTGGTACTGGAACGGAGATACGATTTTTAGGGACTACACGAACGTCCACATCAAGCAGGAAAGTAGTGCACACGTACACATGCTGAATTAATTTTAAAATTTTATATTCCTACAGTTTTCATTTTCATTATTAAGAGGATGTTGGTAATCGCTGATGGTTTCAGTAGATGATGTTGAATTCGCATTAAGGTTTTATCAATCACAAAACTTCAAAAGTAGTATCAGTCAGGTTTAAGATATAAGTTCTGGAAACCGATGAAAAATAAACATAAATTCTCACCATTGCAATTATAAGATATAGGGAAGCCATACTGCATGCTCTCGAAGTCACGTGCCTTTCTTTCGTAGTACATTCAGTTATACCAATGTGAAAGAAAGGCTAATTTGAAAAAGTTCCTTACTTAATTTAAATAATTGTATTATGTTAAGAATTTAAACCTTTCAAATGAACAACTTGAGGAAACTGTTGAACTCAGACTTATTGGTAATATCCTTCAACTGCAAGAGTAACTCTCCAACTAGAATAAATTGCCATTTTTATTATTGGCTTATTTTCTTTCTAAAATTGCGGCAAAGAAATGAAATATTTTATGTCACAGACAATATACTTTTATCCACAGAAGACTGCAAGTCTGCGTCCTTCTAACGTAATTTGAAAGTATTTTCCCTTCGTGAATAAAGTTTAATTTAAACCGTAGTACAAATAGTAACAATTTGCAACAACACAGTGGAAATGGTAGAAGTTTACTCAAAACATTTTATACTAATTATTTTATCATTAGTGTAGCAGAATCTGCAAAAGCTGTCTCACATGAGCACAAAGCTCGGGCTAACAAGAATTTTGTTATCCATTCAGTTTATACAAAACTTTAACTCGCCGTCTACTCGTTTTTTTTAAATCGAGCAAGATGTCGTAAGACTAAAGAAATAATATTAGAAGTAGATCAACCATTACAACACACACTTACAACATCGCTGTCTTAGCAATACAAACACGATGCGAAATGATGAGATAGAATGCCGGGGATAGTTCCCCTCTGGAGATTATGAGGTCCCCTGCTGGGAAAGTATTAATTTTTCACCACTTGCTGCCTTTTTACCTTACATTATTTCTACGCATTTCAGTTATGAAACCAATGACGTAAAATATTAATATCAAGAAAACCAAATTACGGAAACTGGAAAAGAAAATACTCATAATTATGGGATTGTTTATTTGCAGCTGCATTAGGCATCGACCCCACTTTCGCAGTGACAGAAGCAACAACTGCGTGTATTTTTCAGCATATTCTCAAAATAAGTGAACAAAAATGTTGACACCTTTCGTCATCACACCTCTGCTCACAATTTATTTTTTTAAATTTTAAAATAAACAAAAAACTCAACATTTCCTCCTCGACAAAACAAAAAAAAAAAAAAAAAAGAATTCGCGCCCCGAATCCATTGAGACCGGCCCACTGCACAGCCGTGGCGGCGGCAGTGGCGCCACGCTGGGATGTTTTCACAACACATTAGCCCAAGATGCATGGGCTCAGCGGAGGTGAGGCCCGGTGCTGGGAGAGGGGGGGGGCGAGCGGTTCGCCTCGCCTGATTAGACGGTTCCTGGCGGCGCAGGCGGCGGCTCAAAGACACTTCAGTCTCGCGGGGCACGCTCCACGCCCTCGGCCGTGTCCCCATTGTCGCTACGCATCGGCGAAGGAAGCAACTGCCGAAGACGACAAAAAAAATGCAGCGCAGAATTTTAGGCACTTTGGGAGAGAAAAAAATACAACCAAGAAAAGTAACATGTTGGAGAGCATTGTAGAGCAATAAACCCATAAATTAATATTAATATCTGATAATTATTATATTTATTGATTTAAAAAATTATTTAAATTGTCATATTGTTCATATATCTACACGTCTAAAACTTAGAAACCAATTATCATAGGCAATAATCTTTTATTGAAATTTACGTGGTACACTACGTTTCCAACCCTCGTAATTTTGAATAGAATATCTGTCAGAAGTATGAGGATTCGAAACGTTGTACAAAATGTAAATTTTAATAGAATACATTTTGTCTTTTACTGCTAATTTATTAACTTATTAGCGTTCTAATTCATTTTATTGCTTAACGCGCGCTCATTGTTGTCGAACTCTTGTGTACAGAGGCATTGTTGGGTCTATATGGTGACATCTGTTTGCAAGTTGTTATATTACATTGGTTTGCGAGACGTGAAAGGCACTTCAGTCTCACAGAGCACACTCCAAACTCTCCGCGATGTTCCTATTGTTGCAGTGCATTCGCAAGGAAGCAACTCGAAGACAAAAACTTTTGTCGAAGACAAAAACAAACGTGCCGAATTTTGGAAAAATACAGTAATAGCAATAAAAATAATAATATTCAGAGCCATTTATTATAATAAATATTACATGAACTGGTTTAAAATGTAATTTTGTTCCTACAAAACTATTAACACATTAGTGCCCTAATTAATTTTATTACCTGTCACGTGCGCATAGTCGTCGAACTCTTCTGCACAGGGGCATTGTTGGAGCTTTATGGTTGTGTCTGTTTGCAAGAGGTGATTGCGCCTGATGTTCATTGAGTCATAAAAAGTAATAATGATGATTAAGTGAATGATTTTGGTGAACGGAGAATCTCGAGGAACCTTGCTGAGAGAACTCGCTTTCTCCAACCAAACTCCAAACGATGGGGGATCTGCGATAATTTTAAAATTAATTTATTTCGTAACTCTAGGCACGATAAATGCTACGTCATTAGTCCTCGTTGGAACGTAACATTCCGCGCCAACCTACACGTTGGAGTGCTTATTTTCCTTTCCAGGTATCTCCCCCCAGCGAGGCACCGCTCCAGTCGGGGCTAGCTCTAAGCTCCCGTTTGATCTCCCGATGTTTCAGATGTGCATGTATGTGTGTATTGAATTGAATTGAATTGAATTATTGCCTTATTTTACGTGGCGAGACTCGGGACATCAGGCCCGCTCGTCCGTCTGACCACGCAAATTTCGCTACGCTCCTTTCACCAACTAGCAGAGAAAGGAGGTATTTCTTGGGCGACGAAACAGGCGATTTGAATTTTGCTCAGAGGCTTTATTCAGGCTTGAGGATCTTTTGCATGCAAGTAAATCTACTAACATGGGACGCCGGGGACAGGATTTTCTCGCCCTTAAAAATCCACGGTTTCGATCGGGTTTGAACCCGCCAACTTGGGTATAACCGTCCGATACGCTAACCATTGTGTGTAAGGAGAGGCGAGACAAGACTAAGAAATAAATGAATGTCTGCGGTGGTAGGCCAGTTTGTGAAGGTTGTTCTTCGGTATTCGCCTAGTGTTGATCGGAAAAACAACGGAAAACTACCGATAAGAGCAGTCGGTCGTTAGAATTCTCCGCCAGACAGCACTGAATTCCACCTCACTACATAGCAAGTGTCCAAAATCCTGCCACTCTGGAACTGGAAATTAGGACCTTCCGGTTAGAGGCATTGCAGCGACATCAGTTGATGCCCTAAGCCACCTCAGCGGGACCCCTGAATTCACAAGCCGCCACTGCCTTCCCGAGGCAACCCATATCTGCCTGATTTTTTTTTACTGCACATTATATTACGCTTACACATCTCATCACCGCAGTATCTTTTAAACCCCGCCCGGCTGTACCCGAGCTGTGGCGTGGCGACAGGGTCAGCGGCAACACTGGTCGTGTAGTGGAAGAAGGGGGAGGGGCCGGCAGACCGTCGATTCAATTAAAACAGAGTTAGCTGCGTCAAAAATTAATTTAAAACGCGATGCATCGGTAACCAGCTGCGTTGCGTGTAGCGACCGATGTGGTCGCGTGTTCGAAACATGGCGGCGGTGGAGGAGTAGGCGCGGGGGGAGGGGTCGGAGGGGGAGGGAGAGGCAGAAAATGCGTCATCGATATTCATGGCTGCGAGGGTGTACAGTAGGGATGGGACACACTTTCTTTTGCAGGTTTATAATCACATTTTGTATAGAGTGACGTGAAAAGGGGCCTTTAGCGAAGCTGAAACTCTCAAATTTCCAATGGGTAATTTGAGATGAACAGAGGTGTGATTGGCACTGTTAGATCCATTATTCGTAACGTCATAACATTCATGGTGAAACATATTGGCTAAGGTTTTCTCTTATAAACACTTTGTTGAATGAGAAACTCAAATTGAAGAGAGCAATTTCTTTCAGTGTAAGCTATATGTTCTACCGAACATTAATCCTTAGACTCTCGATATTGTTCGTTTTGTTGTCCAAAAACTAAATATGAACCATTGATGTTCACAATGTTCGTAAGTAAATACTGTTTTCCAAAATGATTAAAGAGATATGAATTAATTAATTTTACCAGGAAATAAAATTCCTTCCAGATACTGTTAGTATAAGCATAGTTTATCTTCAAAATGATGTGGAACAAGGAGGTATGGGAGCGGTATATCTCGAAATTTAGAAACTATTTGTGGTTCTAAATTCGAAAAGTGCATCAGTAATTTAATATTTAGTCAACCATAAGCAAGAGAGGGGGGAGAGAAAGAGAGGGAGGAAGAAAGAAGTGGAAATGATGGAAGAGAGGAAAAGTAAGCAGAAGAAAATGAAGAGAAAAGGACAAAGAAGAAAAGAAGGCTAAGAAAGAGAATAAGGAGGAGGACAAGAAGGAAAAGAAAACGAAAGAAAAAAGAGATGGGATAAGATGGTGAAGAAGTAACTGAAGAAGGTGATGGTGACTGAGCTTTATTTATATCGTTTGAATTGAGCGAACATGTCTACCGAGAGCAGGTAATGATGGAAGTGGGGAAAAGTACGCAGCAGAAAATGAAGAGTAAAGGATAAAAAATAAAAGAAGGCTAAGAAATAAATTAAGGAGGACAAGAAAGAAAAGAAAATAAGAGAAACAAGAGACGAGGAAAAGTTGGCGAAGAAATAAGTGAAGAAGTTGATGGTGACCGAACTTTATTTATATCGTTTCAATCGAGAGAGCATGTCTACCGAGGGCAGTTACCATCTCGTTTCCTTTTTCCGGTCCAACTACGAAACACCGCTCACACTCACTCCCCTACAATACAGCCGCGTCCTCCCGTCCCGCCAGACAAAACAAGATGTGCCTTTCATCGAACCGCAACAATTGTCCTCTCGTGACGAACAGCCTCCGCGGCCGCGCTCCCTCCTTCCGCAGGGCGAGGCCGGCGGCCCATCGCGTCACAGGCCATCGGCCGTCTGCGATAACGAACTGCCCGAGCGGCCTTTATGGAGTGCAGCGCCGCCGTTAACAGCCGCGCGGAGCGCTCCCTGCGGGGGCGGCGACGCGATGGGCAGCGGCCGGCGATGGGGCGGAACGGCCCGCGGGCACGGGCGGCGCTAGGGGGCGCTCGCGATTGGCTTTGCTTCCTTCGCCACCACGAGATGCAGTTTGGGGCGCGATTCGTTCGCGCGCGCTGTCGATTCCAAGAATGAGTCACTCGGGCTTCATTCACGATGCGAGCTTTTACGTAAACACTACGTAGCCGCAAAACCTAGAAATGGGTTACTACGCGAGACCATTCATAACGCCTTGACGTAACCTCAGACGCAAAGCCGTAAACTTACGAGTTTTCAAGCACAAAGCTTTTACTTTAAGTGTAAGTCGGAATTCTACCGACTACCAATCAGAGAGTAGCATGAGAGAAACACACATGGTGGATTTCAGGTTGTGTTCAGGTAGTTTGTGGTTATGTCATTTCATTACTGTTATGTACTGAAGTAATTTGCGAACTGTTTTGACGCAAGTAGAGAATTCAAAGTAATAATTTGGGTCATTTTTCTTGTGACTTTAACTTGACGAGACGAATAAAATAATTACGTCCGACGAATCACTCGTGAATTTGGTACAAGAAAATCCTTGTTTATAAAGTAAAGGAAATGCGAGCACTAATACAACAGCACAAATTGAAGAGAAAGCTAAAAAACATGATGTAAATTTCTTTTTCCGGTGCTAGAAGCAATTCGACAATCGATCAAGCTGAACCTGAAATCTGATTGGCTCAGGCGAAACTTACGTTCCAGTTTACGTTTGTTTTTACGTGTGTATTTGACTGCTAAGTTTACAGCACTGCGTTACGTTTAAGTTTGTATTGTGAATGAGGCCTCACAGACCGGCTAAAGTGTGCGCGGCCAACGCACGGTAAATAAGGTTTCTCTACGCCTGCCTACTTAAGAACGGCCCCCACGTTAACCTGAAACATCCTTGAGTCTGTCCAACGCAGAACTGTCAACGCATTTTACGCAAAACTCGCAATTACCAACGCATTTTATGCCAATACTCTCCTTAAAAATCTTCTGGCGTGTAAATTTTCTTACTGCTTTCCAGGAAAGACCATTTCCTGGAGAGACCAATTTCCGATTTTGTTGCCTCTGTTTCCCCTACAAGTCTTCTCCTCCACTTGTACTCGCGCGCAAATGATCGTACGGCTCCGCCCGCGTCAAGGCATCACGTCGCAAACTGCATTTCAACTGATGCTTCTTCTATCCAATGCAGTGCTCGGCAGTGCTGTTCTGAAGTGTGTAATATATTGTAATATTTATTTTCAGTAGACACAGAGATATTTATCCCGGAGAGATTAACGTGTTTTCGCATTGGATTGCAGAGCAATGCATAAGAGTAATCAGGAATTAATGAAAGCCAATGTGAACAAAATAGTAATGAGCAATAAAATAGTAATGCTATTTTGAATGTCTGATGTTGGGATCACATCATGTTCCTAAAAAAGTAATCTATACTAAAAAGGAATTGAATAATCAGTATTGACAAGAAAAAAACGACTTTTACTTTCTCGCTACGGAGTAGCCAGGAAGTTTTGTAATGCTGCGAGAACAAACGGCAAAGTTTCATCACAGAAACTCTTATTATAGAGCCCTGGTAAATAAAAAGTGGATAAATCCAGATGCTAAATTTAGAGAACAATTCTCTAACACGTGGTGTAGACAGAATCAAAGTTTTTTGGGTCCTTGATGATGAAGAACAGAATGACGGCACGTCTACCTGCCTGTCTACCTACCTGTCCGTCCGTGTATGAATACCGCTAGCGGCTAAACAGTTCAACTGATTTTCTTCAAAATTGATATTCCTCAATACATCTGGCTGATGCCGCGGTCCCTTGAATTTGAAATCGATATTTTAATTTGGGGGTACTTTGCACGAAGCCCCTGGAACATTTTCAAAATTTTAAAAAAAATTGTTCCATCGTTTTTATTAAATTTTGTTTTTTTTTATAGTGTGAAGGGTGATTAAGAGAATGGTGCAGATCTCAGGTTCGTTAAAAATTGTGATTTTTCGAAAATTGCAATAGATAAATTCTTTTCGGAGTTTTCCTACAACTAAAATATTAAAGATAGAGGTTTTGTCCTTTATGTTCCTTGTCTGTTTCTTGATATTAGATTTTGAAAAAATATCATGTACAATTTTTCAAAAAAATTGAGTAATTTCGACGTAATTCTGCGTGAAAATACAGGCGAGAAAGTACGTGATGTTTTAACATCAGTGATTCTCTTTGATGAAGGATTCTGATTCTCTTACCGTACCCCTCCCTTCCTGAGATTCTACCACATTCAGAAACACCACACGTTTTGCCGATATCCGGTAGTAAAAGGCGAGTTTCCTTGTACTTGGTTTTGTACTTATCGATTATTTCTAATATCTAGTAATTATGTTAAATACTTGCATATCACATGAAGAAGAAAGCAAAAGAGCTTAAGTTGAGAACGTAATTTTAAGAAGGAGTTTGTATAATAAACAGCATCAATTTATGAAATTTGATTGTTCTTTACTCAAAAGAATAACATTCATTTATAATATACAAATCATTTGATGTAATTGTATAAAATATTTTTAAATTTCAAAACAGTTGTATTTAAGTCAAGAGAGATCATACTTTTGCCAACAAACAAAAACAACGATTCTAACAAAACTCCACAGTATTTATGATTGTTACAAGAACGAATACATTTCAACAAAGACTTGTAAAAGAAACAAAAGATTTCTTTCTTATTCTGTGACTGTCTCGTTTCCTTCTTTAGATCAACTTTCGTCCAGTCGTCACACAGTAGTTCTGTTTCCTCTCGCGTATTTGACAAGGAGATGCCGACTACTTGAAAACTCAAGAAACAGGAAACTCAAGAAAGTTACTAGAAAAGACCGAAACGTTGAAATGCAGGAGCAAGGAATCTGAGATGGAGAAGTTTCGTGATTACAGACGAAGCTACCTGCTCCCCACAAGGGATGAATTCCGCGGAAATACAAGATGCTGCTCAGAGGGACTCGCAAATCTGGACGAGCGGTTCTAGGAACCATTCGTTCAATTGTCCGCGAGGATTGGGGTCAAAACAACTCCAGTTTCAAGATTTCACGAATGAAGAATTACGAGAGCCTCTTTGAAGATGTATCCGCTTAGAGGAGAAAGGAAATGTTCACTCTGCAAAGGAGATTTCAAGAGGGCTGATTTCGAAAATAAGTAGTCGACAAACGTCGTCTTCTGCCTTCAGGTATCAGGGCTTCTCCTGTTCCGGTTTCCCCAGCCATCTTTTTGTAAGTCGCCCAGGTCCTCTCGTGTCCCCTGGTTTATAATTTGACGCTAATTTTGGCAATTTCGCATATGTCATTCTTTCAACACGTTTCTTCAATTTGTCTACGTTATCTTCGATCCGGGATGTTAATGACAAGTTACTAATTTTTTTTTCATATGAAGTCGCTCATTATCCTATCGAGTATATATTTTTTAACAAACCCCCGGAAGGCTATTTCTGAGGCTGATACTGTTGATCAGTTACTTTTTCTTTACACCCAAGAGTCGGTATCACAGAGGAATGTGGGCACTGCCATAACCTAGAAGAATTTCTGTTGTGTGTTATTTTGAACTCTTTAATTTTAAAACGTACACTACTGCTTGTCTGATGTCCCGTTGAGTCAACATTTTATTCTAGATCGAGGAGAGAAAAATAATATCGTGTTGTTTGAAATGAAGAAAAAAAAAGACTGCTCTAATCTACGACAGTATCTACAACTGTAAACTGATGTTTTATTAGTTTTCTCTTGAGAATGTTTTTATGCCGAGGTAATCCACGCCTCATTATTTACTAAGTAAATACGAACAGGCAAGTAAATAAATCCAGCCACATAAATAAATTTACATTGTAATGAGGTTTGAAACTAAACTGTTTATTTGAAAGGGAAACTATTTATTTTACAAATATTTCTTAACAGGACATTTTTTCAACATTCCGATGGACGTAATACACGATTCGTGTATTAATTAGCTATATTTTTTAAAATAATGTTTGAATGGTTTTTTATTATTTCTATTAGGTTTCTGTTATTTGTATTTTTATCAATGTCATTCATTGTATTGATATCAGTGGTATGATTTATTATTTTGTGATTTCAAGTCGTAGTAAAAACGCTTAAAGAATATTAAACGCTAATCTTGCGACTGGTTTCCTGGCATGTGTGGTAGCGTAGTGTATGAAGTGTTGCAGGTATTTTTCTTTATTTTAAAAATATATTTTATAATATTATTAATGTGATACAGAGCTCGGAGCTACATGTTTGATGTTCACGTGTAACATGTTCATACGATTAGGCTCAAAATAAAAAAAAACATAACTATTCACGGGAGAATTATATATGAGGATATGTTCTTTAGTAATACCTCGGTCCACCGTGTGGAGTGGAAAGTTAGAGGATGCAGAGACATTCGTCAATGTTGCTTCTGAGCTAAACTCTGCAGGTGCTTGGATTGATTCATTGATTGTTTGTGAATCCGGGCGAGTCTTCTATTGAGGTCATTGTTCCCCTCAGTGTAGCGTATGCTTTGCTGGGGAGATGGCGGTGGTCTTTCCCCGCTGTATGGCGAGATCTGGTGCCGACCTACCGTCGGATAGCGGGGTTTTCTCAACCAGGTATCTGCCCCAGCGGGGCACTTCTGCAGCCGGGACATGTTCTAAGCTCCAGACCGGTGTTCCGGTATGTGCTTGTTAGCGTGTGCGTAAGAGCTGTGGATAGGAGAAGGAAGAGGTAGGAAAGATTACGCGCGGTCCGTGGCCCATTTATTAGGGCACTGTTCCGGCATTCGCCTGGTGTTGATCGCAGAAACCACTGAAAAATATCTATCAAAGCATCCGGCCTCTATAATTCTCTTCCAGACTGCTACAGAATTCGAACTAGCTGTCAAGCTGGTCTCGAAAATCCTGCCACCGTCGGGACTGAAACCTAGGACCTCCCGGTCAGTGAGACTGCAGTGACATCAGTTGATGACCTAAGCCATCTCTCCTGGTGCAGGTGTATGGTCAATAAAATACAATAAAATAAAACAGTACACATAACACACATAACACAGTACAGTAATAAGATACAACAGTACGTCTACAGAAATGAACACTCTGGGGGGGGGGGGATTAGACGATGCAAAGCAATTTTTCTATCTGCCCTGTATTTACTATTGCAAGAGATTTAAAAAAAACACGTTCTTCTATATTTTCCTTTCTCCGTCTCGTACACAAAAAGTGGATAAACGTATGTGTTGATAAAGCATGTGGGTCGCTTCATTTCACGTCTCCGATCTAAGTTCTTTCTGCACATTCTCATCCGTTCTACCCCAACCCGCCTTCTTCCAAACTTCCTTTTCACAGCTGAAATACGACGTTATCCAATCACAGCGAAACGGATTATCCCGCCTACTCCTCAACCGGAGGCCAGCCTAAGGCGACATGTTTTGACAGCAAAAGACTCTATAAAACGCATTCAACCACAGGCAAGGAAAAAAAATTCATGTGCCCACAGTAACATCGCCTTGGGCTTTCCTTCACCCCGCCCTCCTAACCCCACAATGACGACTCCACCGCGAGCAGTGACCCTCGAAAAAGGATCTCGGGTATCACGTTGTCGATAATACCTTCTTAGGACGCAACAAAGGAAGACCGCGTTAGGAGAAAGAGACTGGGGGGCCCGGATGAACAAGCCGTATAAATACCTGCGATCGGAGTACACAAGGGGCTGGGGAGAGAGGGCGCAGTTTTTTTTTTTCCACCGACTCGTTGGAACCACGCCGATGGCACTGGAAGAAAAGCAGAAGAATGAAAAGAAGGATGAGAAGAAGATGACGAGGAGAAGAAGAAGAAGAAGAGGAAGAAGAAAAAAACAGGGTGCACGGCCTGCTGTGACACAACGCGAGAGATATCTTTTGTAAGTGGGTTCTGCTTTGAGGAGTCGGTGGTGGCGAGTACCCCTTCCTGGTTGCGTCCTGGCGTCCTGTGGATGGTTTCAAAGTTGGCTCAAGGTTGTTCTTTGAAGGAAGTGGTATTCAACTTGAAAGGGAAGAAAAAAATGTGAGAAATGCCGATGAATAGCAATGAGCTCAGAGAGAGTTAAAAGGCTAAGGTAAAAGGCTCTGGCAAAAAAAAAAGAGCTTCCCTAAAGTAACCAAAAAAATAACTATTCTGGTGAAGTAATACGATATTTTTGCTTTGAACCAACATTTATTATAAAATTACTTTTTTCGTAATATTACTACGAATACAATCTTTTAAAATATTAATTGATTTCAAAATTTAACCAATAGTTCCCACATTTAATACAATTTTCAAAATGGTATAAAATTGGAAATTTCGTTCCCAAAAATTACTGAACGGTCTCTCTCTTTCTCATTCACAGTTCTTTTTGGGAATAAACATTTTACAATCTACAAGCACATCAGACAAGAAATTACGGGTAATAGAAACAAAACCTTATACTACGGTGAATCAGAGATTAACGGCTTGTGAAGAAAACGAAAACTATCGTAAATGAAATTTTTACCTATAGTGTTTAAGTGAAGGACACAATTAACTCCAGGTCAGGTAGCATAGTCGATACACGCCGCAAGCAAATGTCCGTACAGAAAATTCTGACACTCAATAATGTTCATGCTTTTCCAAATATAAATTAATTTAAGGCATTAATGAGACGTTTTAATCCATTTTGATTCTTTTTTTAATTGTGTGATGGAGGTGACCGAAGAGTACTTTCGTCAAAAGCGAGTGAACTCCTCAATTGTTTCAAGGCCGAAATATGAAGGTATTTGAGTGGGGATGGTATGTAATCGAATCCACAAACCATTATATTTTGACCGAGTTGCAAAACTGTCATTTTTCATATTTACATCTATCTTGAAGTAGCCATTTCTGTACTATAATGTATGGATAGTTCATAAATTTTCTTTCTGTCACCGTGTACACTCGTACAACCGAGTTTGTTCATGAATTCAAGTCAAAACTGTTAATAACGATATGGGTTTGCACAACCTAACCGATAATAAGGATAAAATGTTATGCCCCTGCCGAATCCCATATATTCCCTTCACTGAAAAGCCATTTGTTACATTACTTACAACAATGTCTCGCTTACAGCGACGATTTTTACTTCGAATGGAGGAGGAATCCTAAAGGTAAAAATAGGAGAAAGGTAGAGAAGTAGTACAACGATGAGCATAAGAAAAATAAGACTAAGAATAAGAGCGGTGATAAGGAGAAGAAAGAGATGAGAGGTGCGAAGAAATTAAAAAGGATGATGAGAGTATGATGACAAGAGATAAAATTAAGAAAATATAACGGAAATCGAAATTTAAGAAATAAAAACCGGAGGAGGGTAATAAGACTAAGAATAAGAGAGATTAACAAGTAGAAAAAGGAACACGGAGGAAGAGATGTAGTACGAGGAGAAGAAGAAATAGAAAGAAAAAATAATCAAAAGAGAAAATGAAAGGCGAAGAAGGAAATAAGACTTAAATTAAGAGGTACGAGAATGAGGAGGAGAGAGAGTAGACGTGTGAGGAGATCAAAAATGAGAGAAAGCAACAAGGAGAAAGAGGAAGAGGAGGTGTAGTGTGAGGAGGAGAAGTGGAAAAATAAAGATATGAAATAACTGAAAGAGGAAATTAAAGAAGTTAAAGACGGTGAAGAAGGGGGGGGGAAGGCTAAGACGGTGAAAAGTACCTACTACATTTCATTTGTAATTTATTTCTCTTCTGCGGAGTCTTCTGCCTGCCCCGTCTCTCCACTCCCTCCTGTGCTTTCCTCCCCCTCTGCTCCGGGAGCTTTCTGGACCGGTCGCCCTCAGGTAGGCCGCAGTCGCGTAACACAGACAACCACTATGGTCTGCTGGCGGAGGGGAGGGGGTGCAGGAAGGGGAGTGGAAGGCGACACCCCCTCCCCAGAAGAAAGCCACCCCTGGTGCGCAGCTTTTTTTACTGGGCCAGGTTTATGTCAGCGTTATCGGAATGTTGCCCTGGAAATGAATGGGTAGTCGAGTTCGTTGACCGATGTGCTGTGGATTTATGGTGGATGGAAATGAAATAGAGTATACTCGTAAGAGAGAACTGTGATGTAAAGATTTTATAGATTTCTTAATCGTAAAGGATCAAACCAATATTTATTTTGTTTTTCGTTCATATTAAATACATTTAACGTCAGCAATGACTCCAATGTCTCCTCCATGTCATATGTTATGTTGGAGACAGTGGTTCGTCATTATAGTAAAATATGATGCGAGAAAAATTTAAAAATAAAATAAGTGAAGATTTTATCTGATAAGACCTGCATAAGTTTCTACTTGAAAACAGAGTCGTATTTCAAAATATTTAAAAATGAACTGGATGAATAGAGGCTCGAATCTCTTCTTACAAGGTCGACTGCCGAAGGCACAAAAGCACGGAAGAAATAGAATTTTCTCGAAACTATTTTACTGAAAGGATCCTGCAAAAAATACCCACATTATCTTTTCCAACGTCCATGCATCTTCAGATATTCAAAAGACCAATTCTTTTGTTTAGTTGCATGCATTTTGGAACGAAAGGAAAGAGGTGTATCCTTATTTCCGTGTCGTAAAATCTGCTAGAAAAAATGAAAGGTTCAAGAAAAGAATACAAAGCTAAAGTAGACCAGAAGCTCTTTTCTTAAATGGAATAATTTACGCAGGATGCTTTGCCACCTACTCAAAAATGCATCCACCGCAGTTTCGTGTTCTAAGAGTTCGTTGGCCTGACAGTGACCTCAGAAATCTTCAGAAAAAATATTTTCTTTTGAAGAGTGTAGCATCTAAAAATGTATGATTGCTTGGCGCATTTCTGGATATAATTCGATTAAAATGTATCATAAAGTGGTTAGGAAGAAAGGATAAAAGTGCAACCACGGTTCAAATTTTTTTTGAGACTTTTCGACATTTTTTAAATTTTATTTTAGAAGCAAAATTATTCATTGCTTGTATAATGATAGAATTGTAACACGCAATAAAAAACTAGACACTTCAAAAGCTTCCTTATAATGTACGTACGTGTAATTATTGTGCACATTGCTACAGGACTGTCTGGAGGGCGTTCATTAATTCGTCTCGATCAACCATTGTTAAATGAATTATTTCCCTATTAATATCTAACACATACACGTACACTTTAAAATGGCTTCCAATTCTAACGACTGAATAGGGTGATTGGTGAACGTACGGATCTTGGGGCTGTCTACACACCTAGGTTGAGTTCAACAGATGTCCGGATAAGAAATTTACGGGTAGGTACTCTGATCGGTAGTTTTCCGTGGTTCCTCCGATAAAAACTAGAAGCAGTACCTTATATAACGGGCCACGGACCGTGCGCGATCGCTCTTTCCTCTTCCTTGATCTATCCAATCCTCTCTCTCTCTTTCTCTCTCTCTCTCTTTCTATCTCATTCTCTCTCTCGCTCTCTCTTTCTCACTCTCACTCTCGCTCTCTCTTTCTCACTCTCACTCTCGCTCTCTCTTTCTCACTCTCTCTTTCTCACTCTCTCTTTCTCACTCTCACTCTCTCTCACACTCTCACTCTCTCTTTCTCACTCTCACTCTCTAACACACTCTCATTCTCTCTCACTCTCTCTCACACTCTCACTCTCTCTTTCTCACTCTCACTCTCTCTCACACTCTCATTCTCTCTCACTCTCCCTCACTCTCTCTCACTCTCTCTCTCTCACATACACACTACCACACGTGTCGGGAGATAAGAGCTTCTCCCGACTGGGGCGCTGCCCCATCGGTGGGAAGACCTGGAGGGGATACGCCCCCTCCGCAAGCCGAAGTGTAGGTTGGCGCCGGATCTCGCCATCCAGCGGAACACCGCTAATATCTCCCGGGATATGATATTCAATAAACTAACGATGAATTAATGACCGTGGAAATTCACACGTTCGGATGCATTGATCAATCAATCCAGTCTTAAATGATTAAGTCAGATGGTTATACAGTAAATCCTCGTTAGCACGAACTCGCTTACCACGAATTGCGTCGTAACACGAACAAAACATACGGCAATAAGGTCATTTATAATACTCGGCAATAAGTTTTTTTTGTATCTCCTTAGGATTTGATGAATGGAAGTGCAGACATAAACAAATATTCTCATCCATGAGATTGACGAACAGAACATTTCTCATCGATATATTCTGAAAGCAGTGGTTACTATCCACTATGTTACCAGTGTGTTGGAAATTATTTTGGAAGAGAGTGAATGCTATTTGCCTACCTATGTTTTTGTCATTTACAGTTATTATTAGATAAACTGAAGCAGCTGATGCTGCCCTTTTTGGGTTAATTTAAAGTTCGATTAAACTTATTCTTTTCTTTTGTTCTCGTTGGTGGTGCTAGATTACAGTTCGGGTCTTGGCCCAACAATGAGCATTTTGCCCCACCGGTGGGAAGACCTGGAGGGTACGCCCCCTCCGCAAGCCAAAGTGTAGGTTAGCGCCGGATCTCGCCATCCAGCGGAACACCGCTAACTGGAGCAGAATTTGCAGAACTTTCGAAGTCTTTCGCGCTACGCAGATTAATTCTTTCATCGGAGATAAGAAAGTTAAACTAGAAATATTGACATTACATTGTGTAATTAGTATCACAGACTATGTGTCAGACTAGCACGTTGTTATATCATAAAATATGTGAGTCCAAATTGAGATTGAAAAATATCGCTTCGGATTAAAAAACATCTGTGAATTACACTATGAAATCGAGAACGTTTAATGCCTTACACTAGTAATTCTAGAAATGTAATATCAGAGTTATATTAGACGGAAACATGACATTGTATTATGTATTATTAGTACACATTACATTGTAAGAAATGATTCTTGAAAAGAATTTCACGCCACCGATTCGCGAAGTATTCACGCGCAGAATAAAGAACCTTAACAGCGTTATTAAGCATCAATTGGTTGAAGTAGTTTTGAACAGATTACTTGCCTCAGTATACTAGGTTTCTTTAATTAACCACAGAAAAGCGTTCATAGATTTTTTATTTCTGCGGAAGTGGTAATGTTATTAGCGCCTTGTTAATTTCCCGAGGTAGTTAGTAGCAAGTGAGATCTTCGGCAGATTTTTGGCTCTATTAGTTATCTTACAGTTTTATCTCATTAACGGAATTGTGTATACTTTTGTAGCAAACAGACACGTTCGTAGAGAATATTTACTATTTTTAGTTTTGTCTATTTTTACCAAATCTACATTTTTCAATTTGATTCACCAAACATCAATATTGTGACCTCTCAATTGCGTATTTTAAAATTTCTTGCCTGATTGACATTGGTGTGAAGTTAAACAAGATGTCATGCCATTTGCTGCAAGTCACGTTCCTAGGAACTTATATTAGACTATTTAAGAAGCTGAACGTCAATAATATGATTTGCTTTAAAATTTCAATTTGGTAACAAGCCATACTGAATAGGATATATTTATCAGTGCACTGAATAGGTATATTTCATAGTATACTGAATTTATATCTTACTGAACAGCGTAGTTTTATATTATATAGTATTTTCCTTTTTAACATGTAGTTCCACTTTCCCGCAAGCCATCTTCATGGCGGTCCGTGTTGTTGGGTAACTAAACAGCATTTCTCCGTCCCTGGGTTTCTCTGATTCCAGGAAGACGAACAACTTCTCACGGGCGGCATCCCGCTTAGGGAGGCCGATCTGGCGGGCGATTGCAGGGCGGTGAGGGCGATAACGTAGGGACGGCGGCCAGCCGTCCAGGACAAGGACCGCCCGCACAGCCGCCTACCGCCCCCCGAGGGCTAAGAGCATTCACCTGGTATTTCCACTTCAGAAGCCGAAGTTTCACCTCATCTTCAAATGATCAGGTATTGGCAATTGATTAATTGACTGCTTAAATAGTGATTCTGGGCGCGTCAACTGCTAAGGTCATTAGTCCCGCAAGTGTGGTGCATGTTTTTATCGCGGGATGTAGCGGTGATAGCGACATAGCGACATCCGACACTTCCCTACGTCGGTCCCTAAGCTGTAACCTCTCGTTCGGTTTCCCAGCATGTGTTGCATGTTACTGTTTGTGTAAGGGGTGACGATAAAACAAGGAAGAGGAAGGAAAATCGGCGTGGTCCGTGGTCCATTTGTTAGGTTACCGGCATTCACCTGGTGTTGATCGGAGAACCCACGGAAAACTCCCGATCAGCACATCCGGCCGCTAGAATTCTCACCCAGACAGGTTGACCTAGCTGTATAGCTACCTCGAAAATTCTGCCTCCGTCGACAATGGAGTCTTCCAGGTGAGAGGTTTTGTAGTGATATCAATTGATGGTCTGAGCTACCTAATCCGTTCGGTCGAAAATATTTCTGGCGACAACGGCCGACTGATTCTGCCAAATGATTGAGATGATACTTCATTCGACTGTACGAAACATTCGTTATCAAATGATTACGTTTAGGCGACATGCAACGAAAGCAAAAATATTAAAGCCGCTCATCGTGAGCGATATTTGAAATGACAGGAGATACATGTCTGTAAAAGTAACCTCACATTCCTATCGCACTAATAAAGTTAGGTTCATGTTTGAATGAAGCCATCAGCAACCCATTTTACCAATTTCTTTTGAAATGTCTTGACGTAATTTCCTGTCATGGTATCTTGAATCTTTTTTCTTTCTTAGAGTTTCTCATTGTAAACTAACGAAACATGTTTCACCGTTACCATGTTGAATGTTCGGGTCAACTCGGATGCGTGTTTCAAGTTCATTTGATGCCATTACGCTGATTTGGAAGCTCTGTCGAGTTGGCCAGACCTCTTCCAGCGCTAAGTCCTAATGACGGCTTCAAATGTTTGGGTCATACATGACTGACTTCGCGCGAATTCTGATGGTGCTGAGCCTCTCTCCGGTAATAATAGAAGGCCACAACTTACGACTTGTCTTGAAGTATGACTGATACGGTTCAAGGAGAATTACATCATGTTTAATGCTAAATATGAATTGGAATGTTGTTGCGCAAGTAACAGTAAATTCCCTCGCCGAAAAATCCGACTATTCCCTAAAGAACCACGCCTAACAGTAATGAACAGAATCAGACACACCTTATCTTAATTTAGTATAAACCTTTTGCTTAAAGTATTCTAAAGCAGTATCTACCATTATGTTTATTTCATACTCGAATATTTTTTACAATCTTACATCCATATTTCTTCACCTCTCCCTATTCCTTCTGTTCAATTGCCCTCTTTCACACTGGGTATCCTTTATTCCTCCATTTTCTGTAGTTGTTTTTTTCTTAATAACAATACTTTTCCAAGAGTATTGCAAGAACATGAAAAAATTACCTAACACGTTTTAGTAATTACTACATGTATTAATTAAGTAGTAACCTAAGTGATAAAACAATATTACAAAAGTTTATTTTGATTTCTTTTTCGCCGCCCGGGAGACGCCGCGTCGTTGGCTGACAGGCCGACGTTTCGCCTGTAATGTCGCAGGCTTCCTCAGGGCATTGAAGCCTGCGGCGATTTTTCCTCACTGCCCTGAGGAAGCCTGATACATGGCAGGCGAAACGTCTGCCTCTCAGTCAACGACGCGGCATCACCCGCGCAGCCAAGAAGAAATCAAACTAAACTTTTGTAATATTGTCACCCGGACAACCAAGAAGACATGGACTGGACGCGCGTAAGCTTGCGTTTACTTTTACTTTGATTGCCAATTTTCCACAAAACAGTGATTTTATTTGATAGAAATTTAATTAAATACATTATCTTTAAACTAATCTTGAAATATTATTCCTGATCAGGTTTTATTACTTCTTCCCTTCGGTCAATCGGACAATGATTTGTTGTTGACAATGACCTCTGGGTGAATGAGCCTCACTTACCTTCTAAATCTTTTCAATTTCACCAACATAGCAGCAATACACAACAGTTCATAAATGTCCATGAATGAAAAGTATTACAAATTAATATGACCTAAAACAAACCCGAAGAACCTTCGTCAATTTCTGTTGATATAGGGTACGTATTCTACACGTTCTGTAGGGAACATTGCATCAAAGCAGTAGGAGAGGTTTATTTGTGGTCGATAATTCTGTTCGTATATCGCCAGGGATACAGCAATATTGTCTTGGATTTAATTTCCAAACAAGTAGTTGTAATTCATGGAAAATGAAACGTTCATCCACACTTATTGAACTGATTTCATGTATTGTCTCTTCATTCTGTAGGGTGCAAACATTTTACATAGCCCACAAGCTGGTAACAAAAACGGATGTGTATGCAAAGGACTATTGCAACTTCATAACTTCTGTTGTTCCCTTGCATAAAATTTGATTGTACAATGGATGATTTGCCTATAAGTTAAAACTTAAATCTTTAACGTTTTAGCATTAATGATCTAATTATAACACAATTACTTGGGAAAGATTTTTGGAAAATACTTTGCTTTCATTTTTTATTGAACTTTGTTGGTGATAGCGTTTCATTTTCAAGGGAGGAAAATTTAATTATGATATTATAACACCGATTGTTGACAACTTTATTTAAAATTGTTTAAATATTATTTTGGAATTCAGAGTTCGGTTTATTTAGCCTGCAATATGAACATTAGGTCTTCAGAACATATCTATCATGTTTCTTGACCAAAAAAAAACTCTGTAAATAAATTATATTAAAAAAGGAAGTGTCACTGACAGGTACAGTCTTATTTCACCTTTTAATATTTTACCTGCGCGACTTCAGCAGCTTTTTTCATAAAATTCCCTCGTTGATATCTCTCAATTATCAGCTTCAGAGCATACATTATTTCAGTATCCGTGTATTAAACTTTCACTTTTATGCACACTTGGCTGTCTGCTCTCTGGTCTGCATTTTCTTAGCTTCATTTTGCCGTGTAAGAGCAATTTCTGCATCCTTGAACTCGCTAAATATCATTTTTGTCTAGATTTCAGTTGATTCTTCTTCCCATACATCACATATAATTTTTAATGTTTATTTTTTTTAATAAATGCATTAAATTTACTTATTCGCTCGAATAACATCGCACCGACACTTGCGTCAGATACACGAAGCAGCTGCGCGGTTCCCAGCCAGGACTCACAGTTACGACGCCCGCGCCATCTAGCAGACATTTGCTACACCACCACCGCCAACAGCGCTACCACGCTTTCACATCGAGAACTAACGAGCTCTTCACAACGGATGAATAAACTACCCGAAATCGTTGTGTCAGTTTACTGCTAGATAGCGCAAAACTCGCATTTCTTAAAATGTCTTCTATGAACTATTGTCCGCTAAAACATTTACCACTCTGTACTATATTTCGTGTATTGTCAGTATGTGTGAAACATCAGTACATAGGATTACAAGACAAAATAGATAATCTCATGCAACGATCATTAGCTTGAGAATTAAATGTAATTTCTTTTATATAATTGTTAATGAGCGAATTTTGAGATTTTTGTTTATTTCTTTCTTCTATCAATTTTAAATTATCATTAATAGTTCAAAGATTAATAACGTTAACATTAAAATATGAATGATAAACAATGTAAATAACATACAACATTTAAACTATCATTTACCAAGAATTAAAAGAGAAATACCGTAAATACGTGAAGATTATTTAAGCGATTCCGTTGAATTTCTCATCAAAAATGCATACCCAGTTTAATATTATAGTTTGGAACTTGGCTGTATTATGGTTAAATGCATAAACATAAGTTCGGAAAATAATATTTAACTTGGTAGAGCCAATTGGCATAGGGTACAGTACACGGCAACAAGAGCGGAGAAAGGGAAACTCGAAGTAATTTGACTGATTGGTTGACTATTTCGCGTTTCCCGACGCGCCAACTGCTATGGTCATCAGCCCAGCACGTGTAGTGGGTATTTTTATCGCACGAGGTGGCAATGGTCTTCCCCCGCAGGATTGTGCGATCGCGTGTCGAACTTCGCGTCGACTTGCCAGGTTTTCCCCAACAGACAGACAAACATTATCGAAAAAATTGAATGGGTTTTTATTTCACGTAAATAACCGTATACGAATGACACCAAAAGGTTTCTAGTTATTTTAAAATCGGACATTTCAATTTTATTTTTACAAATTTTCAATGAAATTCAATAAAATGTACTTAATTCTTGGAATAAGAAATAATTATAGGAGGTTCGCAAAAGAAGGAGATTTCATGAAGGGAAGATTGATTCACAGTAGGAGTGGAGATTTACAATAATAGAATCGAAGGAAAGGAGGGAAGTGTAGACGAAATTATACAAAAGTTGAAGAAATCGCTGATGGAATTGAAAAAAGAACAGTAAAAGGAATATATTTAGGATATTTAGGAAAGGTGAGAAATGATAGGGTCTACAGTGTGAAAGGAAAAATTAATTGAATAGTTTGTATAAAAAACGTAGAAAATGAGAGCTCTCTGAACATGTTCTAAATATAGGAAAGAAAGAAAACAAAAGGTTATGTAAATTGTGTAAATATCAGTGGTTGCTCATGACCTAAGTTGTTTTATAGCGACCTTAAATACATACATTAAAAAAAAGGTTTATGTTGAAGTAAAAGAGAGGAAACAGGTAGGAAATGATAGTACGAAGGTTCAGGGAACGACAAAGAAAAACAGTGTGGAAGATGCTCAAATTTGAAAAAGGAATGGCCAGAATCAGACAGGGACAGAAGTGGAGAGTGTGGAGGAATGATGTATGGTAGAAGTAGTATTAGGAGAAGGGGAAGACGAGAAGATATAAAAGGACTTAGGAGGTTGCACAGTGGAGGAAATGCATATATGACAGAGATAGAAAAGGAGTTAAGAAAATGAAATAAACAAAAAAGGTAGTAAGATAAACAAATTTGGAACAAAATGGGGATCTATAGAGATGAAGTACGAATAGAGATTCTGAAGAAATTATTAAATAAGATATTCAGAAGCTTTGAACTGTGTGTCAATTAGCAGAGAAAATGTAAAACCGAGAATAAAAATTTATGATAACATGTGAACGGAACAGGCCAACAGACCTAATCTTTGTAGTGGAGAAGAAAGAAAGAAAGAAAGAAAGAAAGAAAGAAAGAAAGAAAGAAAGAAAGAAAGAAAGAAAGAAAGAAAGAAAGAAAGAAGAAGAAGAAGAAGAAGAAGAAGAAGAAGAAGAAGAAGAAGAAGGTGTACAGAAGAGAGTATTTTCCGGAAGAATGGGGAGAGGCGCTCATAGCCCCAATTTATAAGAAGAGCAAGAAAGACTGTCCAGTCAGTTATGGAGGTGTAACCTCAATGTCATTTATATAGGTCTATGCCGATGTGCTGAAATGTAGATTAGAAACGGAAAAAACACGTTCGAAAGTATTAACCCCTCTAGTATCCGGGCGCAGTCTCACAAACCGCAAGCGTTACAGAAGACTGAATTATCCTCCTCGCTTTACTTTTTCAGGGGTAGCCATTCCATCTAAACCTTTCTCAACAATTATAATCGTGTTTCACAATAGGGTATGATTTTTTCACCACTGTTTCTAGGGTGGGCTCATTAGAAACTTTCGAGATGTCTTGTATACAATACAAGTATTTGTCAAATGCCGTTGGTCTCTGTGAATAGTAGCAGTAAATGTGCGAGATGCAAATTTTGAGAAGTTAGATAACAGATAACAGGAAGATGATTGTAGATAATAGCAGGAAGTACTGAAGATAGTGAGAACGTTATTGAGAATGGCCCTGAGTGATTCAGTGATGAGTGGCGTCGATTCATGGAACTACAATGAATTATTATTCAGATACAGACCCCTACCCTGAAGTCCCCACCTTATCGTCACTACCCTCAAGAAGCCTGCGCAATGCAATAAACAGTAAAACATATGAAAGATGTTCACATTACGATCTATTAAATAATATTCCATTTTCGGAAGCGCCGCATCAGTCTTGCAAACGAGGGCAGCGCCCTTCCGAAGGGAGCTTCGGAAGTCAACGCTTCACTGTGTAGATGTCAGTTTGTTGCAAGTGATTATTCGCACATCAAATGGAGCATTCTCGAAATCGCTCATCGCGGATTTTGATATCCTAAGACATTTTCAAAAATGGTCAATAAAATGCTCTTAAAATGCTTTTGAAATGTCCTAAAACAAAGAAAAATGACGAAAAACATTGGATCAAACCCAGTTCAGATGAACAACTGCTGTTGGATATGTTACTTATGTAATCAAGGCCCTTTTTTTATTATTATTTTTTTTTAACAAGGAAACTCAGCTTGCAAAGGTTTGGTGTGGAAATCTCTGTTATTAGTTATCCAGAAATCAGCCGAACCGACAATTGGGCGTCACAGGTACCTTAGATTACATACTCACAAGGCTGACATTACCATTTCTAAACTAACAAAACGAATAAGCTACTCAGAAATTCTGTGGAGAACATTTGTTGCATCTCCTAAATTATTTGAAGCAAGTTCCATTAAAATTATATTAAAACCGATGAATTCAGAAAAATGCATTAAAAATTACGGAAAAAAGGAAAAAATGACTTATAAGTCAAAGTCGACTAAACATGCAAAACGAGTCTTATAAAAATATGTCATAACATAAAATTAATGTCTATACCAAATGGCATTGTTCAAAAGTGAAAATAAGATAATACATTTGATTAAAATCCTCCCCCTAGGTATAACAATGTGACATTAATTTCCAGACCTCAAATTTGAAAAGGTATTTACTTCCCAACATTGAGAGATGAGTAATGTAGAAAGAAGAACATAGATTTCAAACACGCTTCTAATGAAATACGCACAAGATGAAATTAATGAGTGCAGAAAAAATAGGAATAGTGTAAAAAGAAAGACTGAAAAACTATCACAAAACATTTTTAAAACGCAAAATGGGTGGGCATTATTTTGACACTGCAAATAAACGGATTTACAACCGAATCGAAGATGTAAAGCAACAAGAAACAGTTTTTACTGGTAGAAAAAGGATATTGAATTGGATTCCTGCTATTAGTTCGACAAATGGATGCCAGCCTAAATAAGATATTTTAAATACAGTATTACGTTTAATATTTACCAATAAAGACATATACGCAATTATTAAACCAATTGTCTTTTTAATCAAAAGTTCTTTTAGAAGTTCACAGTCCTAGATATACCCACTGCACCACAGGAATTTAGAGCATTTAATTTTCGCACATCCTTGTTTTTTCTTGATTGTTCCAGTATTATTAAACTATAATTCTCAAAAGTGATATAGCTTCCTTCATTAAAATATTTCTTTTTGACCATTTAAATTTAAAAGTTTGTCCAGTTTGTACTATTCTCCTCTACAATTGCACTTTCTTATGCATTTGGGCTTTCATAATACATGGGGTTACAACCATATTACTTCCTATTTTCGAAAAACAACAACTCTGGGTTAAGTATTAATCGGAATTTGATGCTCTCAACATAGATTCTAAGGAGACAGCTCTAATTGGAAAAAGCGCTTGAGATACTTATATCAGCTGGAATGTTGCGGGAAAACATTATGTCACATGAAGATCGCAGTTGCTCTCACTGAAGAAAAAGAATCTAATCAGCATTTGTGGCTCACGCGGCTACGCAAATTCATAAGCTGCGGGAAAATTGTGAAACATTACACTACTTTATATGCTCTCGCTGAATGCAGGAAAAGTCAGAGGTAATTGTCGGAAATACCAACCAAATCTTGCCGACACTGCTTCTCATCCCTTAAAATATTAAGCTCCAGGTTCTTCGGTTTGACCCTATTGTGATACTAGACTCACTCTTGCTATATATTAATGTATTTTTTTCATGAGATGTACCGTCAAACAACTTATACCAGTTACCTAAGTAACTTGTTACACAATATTTCTATCGTATTTAAGATAATTATAAAAACCGGAAATTACGTTTCAGTAGAGATATTTTCATTTACCTTTATGATCATATTAAATCAATTACAATACGACATAGAGAATAAGAATGTGAATGTTAACATTTACATCTCCAACAACAGGTAATATAATTATTTTCATAAAATATGGTACTTCTAACGTGAATTATTTAGCATTAGTGGTATCTGAAGTTCTTGGGTAAAAATCATTAGAGTATTATTATTTTCACGTTTAAAAAAATGAAGTCTTCTTAAGTGATTTAAAATGTAATTTTAATATTAAATAATGCAAAGTGCAATCCCCAATTCTGTTTTCTACATTAGTGTTTGTGAAAATTGTAACACCAAGAAGGATACATACTATTAAAATGAAATTTATTTTATATTATTAGGAATATCACAATATACAAATGATTAGTTTCACAGAACTGTACCTGCATTTTTAACATGAGCATTTAGTACGGTGTGAAGCCGTCCCGCTTTGCCATCAGAGCTTCTAGATGTCGTGGCGTGGATTCAAAGAGAGACTGGATTTGCTGCTGGGGAACACACCTCCACGCGTGGGAAATCTCATGTAGCGGCGAGCGCGGTGCAGGAGGCGCTGGCGAGGAAGCGCGGGGACCGCCAGGGGGCCGTGGGGAAGGGGGGAGGAGAGGAGAGGCTCACTGCCCTGAGGAAGCCTGCGACATGTCATGCGAAACGTCGGCACCCAGCCAACGACGCGGCGTCTCCCGGATAGCCGAGAATTTATGGATTCGAGCCGCGGAAGCTTACGTACACCTCCGCGCGGTTTCTATGCGTGGCCACAAACCATCAACAGTGGCTGCAGGAGGACCAGAACAAACAATTTGCCGACCGATCATATCCGAGACATGTTCGATGGGTTCAGGCCAGGAAGCGAACGTTCAGGCCAGGGAAGCAGTGGTACCCGTCGTTCTTCGCGCAAAGCGTGCACATTCCTCGCCATTGTACTGCTGAATTATGGCATTTGGAGCTTCTTGCAGGAGGGGCAGTACCTCGAACTCTAAAACCTCCTAGATGTAGCGCTTTCTGTTCAGATTGCCCCCAATACGTATGAGGCGAGATTGCATATTCTAGCCAATGGCGCCTCAAGTCATCATACTTGGCGCGTGTCTACTATGGCTCGAAGCAATGCGGGGTGGCAGATTGAGATCACCACGGAAGCCTCGAGACGTAACGCCATCTCTGTAGCACACATTGATGCGGGACTCGCCCGAAAACTCTAGATTTTGCCACTCAGCACACCAGTGAACACGATCTCGTGCTCATTGGTGTCTGAGGCGTTGGTGGTATCTGGTCAATGGAATCCGACGCAGTGGTATGGGTGCCACTAGTCCAGCCCTCAGCAGACGGCGTCGAACCGTCGCCGCAGACATGTTGCAGTGCTTCAAAGTTGAGCCAACGCTGTGGACGAAGCCATTCTGTTGGATACAGCCATGCAGACAAGATGGAGGTCATCTTGCATTGTGGTCACATTATGTGGTCCAGTACCCACTCGTCGCTGTGTACGACCCTCCTCTATCCACTGGTTCCACACACGCATCGCTGTCGTTGCAGCGCGCCCCGTCACAGTTCGACAAACCCGCATCCCAGAGAGCGATGATTCTGCCCAGATCTAACTTACTCAGATGCTCATATTGCGCCTTTGGCGTCGACGAGGCATACCGGCACTTGCTTGTACGTTTCCATGACGTGTGACGGCTTTACACCTATTGAGTGTGGCTCAACACTGACCTGACCCGTCACACAAAGGAGGGCGCTGTTAGGCCAACATGCAGACCATCTCTTTGCAAATTTATTTACTTCTTATGGATATACATTTCTACAAATCCACATATTTTTAAGTGTTTCAAACCATTACTTCTGAATGTTGCAATTTTCACAAATACCAGTTTATTTTGAATTTAGTAACGATTTTTTACCGAGAATTCAGATCATTGTGAATCATGACTTGAAAAAATCTAATGTTATTTCATTATTTTTTGTTAATGTCACATTGTGTTTATTTTCCTTGACCAATTGAAATGAAAATGAAATAGAAGCAGGACCCTATAATCCATATTGTTTTAATTTATACACAATTAAAGTAACGCATGAAAACCATGTAAAACAATGTTTTGTTTTTTTGGTCTAAATGTTCCGTGAAGAATGTAGTTTCTACTTCATGGAATTTCAATTATTGATGCATATTTTATTAAAATGTTAATCCTGTTTTTAGTCAATTCCTTATGCGTAAATTTTCGGCAGATCTCGTTCTGGCACAGTCAAGGATATTGAATGTACTGCGAAATATCTGTTCATACAAGATTGCCTAAACTTCAGAGCAAAAAAATAGATCTGCAAATGGATGTTTCCTGCAATTTTCCACTCTATGTTAATTTGTAAAAAGTGCTCATTTTCGATAAAGCAGTCTGCCATAGGAGCGTGTAACAATTATTCTGAGACACGCTGTACGTCTATAATTTCTTACAAGACACACTATCAAACAAGTCTCACTTTTTTTGAAGTCACACTCCTGCTAAAAATATTATTTGTGACACGTATTATATGATAGCAGGTCTTAGATCATGTTCCAGAACGGAATTAACGTTTATTATCGTAGATCAGACTCGATTTCATTTTCAGTGGACGTGTTTGTCTACCTGAACCTGTTTTTGATATCAAGCCCGAAATAGCTATATTGAGATATTGCATAGATCTATTATTTTTTTTATTTTAATGTTGGGGCTCGAATACCGAGAACTCTCTTACAACCGTAAGGACGTCGTGGTCATGAAGCCTGTATCTTACATCGTGTGATAATCAACGGTTTTTCCGTATTTGAGTGGATTTCAACGGAACACAGAAGAGGATGTACGCTTGAAAATGTGTCTATTTCATTATTCAATGTCGTAGTAAAAGCGTGAACGAATTGAAGTAAAAAGGAATTTCCTGGATTCTTAAACCAAATTGACAATAATTAGTAATTATCAGAGTATCATACACAGACGGGCAAATTCAACGTACCTATTTTCCCATTTCCACACATTGGTGGATTCCCCAATGCTACGTCTTCTAATTAGCAATTACATTTTAAAAAATTCTCCGGAATTTTCACGAACCCGTATTTGAGGGTGGAGCCGCAACTCAGATGGAAAGCGTAGTTTCGGGTACTGGGACGCTGAGATGTCGGGATGTCCATCAGATATAGTTTTGTTTTCGTTTCATAGATGAATCACTTTATTTCAATATACAACCTGAAGATATGAATGAATCATTACATGAAACTTTGTTTAGACATAAAAGTAAGCTTGTCAATTCAATTCAATTCAATTCAATGAATGAAGACTATTTTTCTGGAAAAGATTTTGAATATTTTAAAAGAAACCTCAACAATAATACAAATACAATCATTCAAGGGAACAGATAGTAGTCTGTTTGAAAATCTATGGAACAACTCTGCATCAGAAACTTGATACTAATACTGGTCGTCAAATCAGTATCACAATTTTTTTTCTACTTGCTTACATTGGTGTCTAACTACAGACTTTCACTCTAAAACTTATCTTATTAACAACTTCACCACAAAACATTAAATAAAATTCTTTCTCTCCAAAATACCGTGTTCATTCACTGGCTCTTCTCACGTTCCGAGCATAGTCGAACAGAAAGTCAAACAATTAGAACCAAAGGCTGTCGGACTCAGGCTGTCGGCGGGCAGTTGGGATGTCAGGCCATTCAGATGACGAACAGGCGTAATTTCTCACAGACGAGGTATCGGGATATCAGGCATTCGATATATCGGATAAATTAAATCTATTCAAATTCGTTATTCTGCTGATCTCGGCTGCAGAGGAAAATGTCGGGATGATAGACTGTTGGGCAGTCAGACGGGCTGTTGAGCACATGATCTGGTAGTCGGGTTTTCGAAATATTAGGCTGACAGCCCATCGGATGGTCAGGCAATTGGGCAGTCGGGATGTTGGTCAGTCGGGATTGTTGGCTTGTGGTGGCCGATTGGTTGTGTTTTGAGGAGACTGCCCGAGATTCATCAAGTAACTCTCATGACCTTGATATTCAGATCAGACCCCCATTTTTACTGTAAAACTCCAATGACAATCAAATAGTCAGGCATTTGTGATGTCGGACAATCAGAATTTGTTATCGTCGACATATTGGCCAATCGGAAATTCGGTCAATCGGAATTGTTGCGACCCTATCGTGCTCGGCTGTCTTCTCGCAGAATATCCCTGAGTCCGATTGAACAATACGTAACTCGTAGACTTGACATTCAGATCAGACCCTGATTTTTACTGTAAAACTCGAATGTCTATCGGATAGTCAGGCAACTGAGAGGTCTGGCAATCGGAATTTCTTATTGTCGACATATTGGCCAGTCGGAATTGTTGCGACCCTGTCGAGCCTGACTGTGACTTCTCAAAGAGAATCTCTGAGTCGGATTGAACAATAACTCATAGACATTACATTCAGATCAGACCCAGATTTTTACTGTACAACTCGAATCTCCCTTTACCAGAAAGTTAACCTCAACGCATTAAAAACAGGATTCTTTTTCCTGCGTAATTCCCGTGGATTCGGCCTCCGGCTCACCTCGGCTGCGTGGCCCAGCGCCGCTGGGGGCGGAAGTGGCGGCGGCATCAGGATGTGTCCTTGTGGGACACCGTCCAGCGCCGGACGTGTCGCCACACGCGGATGTGCGGTGAGCTCCGGCCTCAAGATCACCGGTCAGCCTCTGCTCGAGCTGGCAAGCTGCGTCTCACCGCGGAGAAAATGTCTGCACGGTTCAGCATAAGGCTCATCGGCCTTATTAATCAGGCTAGTTTACGGAAGGGAATTGTTGGAGGAGTCTCCATCAAGCAAGAATCATAGCAGTATCAGAACATTTGTCTGCAATATTTATCACCGAATTGTGATGTTGCTAGGACTAGCCTATTCCACAGCACCAAACCGTTAGATATTTGAAGAATTTTTTCTATAAAAAGTAGTGAATAAGGCCGTGAAGAATATCTTCGGAAGTTTCTTCGTGTGAACTCACGAACGCCCAATTAATTTTGCTGGACGTCGCGCGCTCTCATTGGCACAGCGCTAGTTTTCGGAAAAGAATTGTTGGAGCTATCTGCATGAAGCAAGTATCATCGCATTTGTTTGCACCCTTTATCATCGAATTGTGATGCTGCTAAATTATACCATTGGCCTATTTCAAAGCCCCAAACCGTTAGATATTTGAAGATTTTTTTCTATAAAAAGTAGTGAATAAGGCCGTGAAGAAGATCTTCGAAAGATACTTCGTTTGAACTCAGGAACGCCCAATTAATTTTGCTGGTCGTCGCGCTTATCACTCTTGGCTCTCAGTGGCAGAGCGCTAGTTTACGGAAAAGAATTGTTGGAGCTATCTGCATCAAGCAAGTATCATAGCAGTATCATAGCATTTGTTTGCAACATTTGTCACCGAATTGTGATGTTGCTAAATTATACCACTAGCCTATTCCAAAGCACCAAACCGTTAGTTGTTTGACGGATTTCTTCTATATAAAGTAGTGAATAAGGCAATGAAGAATATCGTCGGAAGATTCTTTGTTTGGACTCAGGAACGCCCAATTTATTTTGCCTGACGTCGCTCATTTGCGCAGCGCTAGTTTACGGAAAATAATTGTTGGAGCTATCTGCATCAAGCAAGTATCATAGCAGTAAGAGAACATTTATTTGCAACCTTTATCACCGAATTGTGATGTTTCTAAATTATACCACAAGTCTATTCCAATGCACCAAACCGTTAGATGTTTGATGGATTTTTTTCTATAAAAAGTAGTAAAACCTTACTTGCCTCGTCAACAATCTTACTCGCCTCTTCAAATTCCGTTCCTAGCACCGTTTGCTTTATACCTACCTCTCTCCGATACTACCAAAGGCTTATATTGCCTGACGATGTTTTTAGAAGAAAATTTGAAACAGCGTAAGAAATGAATACGGCCCGGTCTGAAGTGAACAATGCTTTAGCGATGTGAGCTAAATGAATATTTAGCTTTTAAGAATTCCAAATCTTGCTTAAAAGAAGCTAGTCAGGGGTCGCTATTCGCGGATGTATGGTGAGCACCTGTTTGATAATCACCGGATTGCCTTTCTTCTGGACTCGTAACTTGTGTCTTGGGAGAGCAAAATACGGAGCCACGAACGTATACGAAGACAGTCGAGTGGGGTCGAGCGATCGGAGAGAGACACAAGTCATTTACGTTGGTTTGGAGTTTGAATCAGAATTTCCTTCCTTGAATAAAATGCCTTCTCGCAGAGTTGTGACGCTTTGCTACGTATGTCCAAGTTGAGAACGAGGGTCGGGCCTTCGGCCCTCTCGTTAACATAAAACACTCTTGAGTCGCTCCAACGGATTATTACCAATGCATTTTATGAGAATATTATACTAACCTTAAAAATCATTTGGCATGTATCGATCATTTTAAAAATCATTTCGCGTGTAAAAATAATTTGTCGACTCTGTTCGGATGTCATCGTATACGTTCGTAGCTCCGTATTTTGCTTTCTCGGGGTACAAGCCCTAAGTTTCGTCTCTTCAGCGAGACAAAGGTCTGCATTGTTCTCTATAGGAAGCCGCTATCCGGGTGGTGCCATAAAACATTAACGCCAATATTAATTTTGCCGCACGTCGTGTAGTCGTCACACCAGTTTGCAAAGGGTATTGTTAGAGCTATCTCCTAGCAATTGTTTGAAATTTGGAGAAAAATGGTTGGAGCTACCTCGTAGCAATATTTTTCCTCGATTTTGTCGATAAAGTAACTACTAGAACAATCCGAAGTGATTAACCGTTGATATATGAGAGATTTTCATTTATTGACGTGGCATATGCAGCTTAGATCAGCAATTTTATTATATTTACAGAAAAAATCCCTCATATACCAACTGCCATTGCGGAATAACCAGCATTTGCTTTACACCTGCCTACCCCCGCGAATTATCCACGAACCACAGGAGCTAAGTGCGCGTTTAAAATACTATTTGATCAAGCCATGAATACACCCTGTCAGGGATCGCACAAAACTTAAGAGATCTTGGCTGAATAAAGTTGCCACTTCTTCGGGTTTCACCCGGAGACTTCGGGTTTCGTGACCAATCTCCGTGCTCCGGGTTTACTACTTTCATCTCCGTGTTATGCACAATATTGAATGTACTACGCGTTCAAATGCTTCTTATTCTTAGATTTCAAGAATTTGCACGTATTTTCTGTATTTTCAATTCTTTATTAAATATTGCTTTACTTATGAGATTCGTAGAAATAAATAAAAATTATGGGTGTTTTCTCTTTTTTTGTAAATTACAAATAAAAATATTAAATGAATTTACATATTTCTACATGTTTTACTGGCTCACTATAGACACAGTTCTTGAATACGGGAAAAGTTATTATAAATTAGTTTAATCTCATAAATAATTAATAAGTCATAAATACTAATGTTATTTGTTTAAATATTTGTTAATTATTGTAATAATATGAAAAACTCTTCGAATTTCACAAATTCATAAACAATTAGAAGTATGCTTACTAAAGAATACCGTTTCAATATACTTGAAAGAAAAGTTAGTTTTAAAAAATAAATATTACAGAAAAGTAATATAGAGATTCTATTTTTAATGTAATCATTTATTATTTGTTTTATAGATTGTTGACTATGGAAACGTAATTTATTTGATTGTTTCTAAACTAATAAATTAAAGTTATGATTGTACAATTAAAAAATATGTGTAAATGTTAAATAAAACATTCCCTCATGAAAATATCCGGGTGAGTATGTGTCAATAGGTGGCAACTCAGATCGCGACTCCTCGTCGCACAAGCTTGGTTTCGCCACACAGAGGTTTCTGCGCGATTCTGAAAAACCCACGGCGGCCCGGAAGGTTCCTTATCTTAACATTGCAGAGGCGGAAGTGATTTTGCAACGTACATTACCTGGCGTGAGGTGAATTCTGTTCACTACCTTATTAATTTGAATCTGTGTTTCACACACAGAAACAAAATTGGTGTTTACCGTATGAAATCTTGTGGAAATCCAAATGGATAGGTACAAAGAATCTTGTGCAATAAAAATGTATTTACACTAAATAGAGCATGTTCCTTTCCTCGGGAGGGGGCGATGGTCTTCCCCGCCGAACTACCGTCGGCTAGCGGAGTTTTACCCTCAACGGGGTATTTACCCTCAACGGGGGGCCCCGCCCCAGCCGGGACAAGATGTGTAATAGTGTAGTGCACGATAGTGAGTGTATAAATAAGTAAGAGGCGAGGATAGGACGAGGAACAGGAAGAAAAGATCGCGCGCGGTTCGTGGCCCGTTTGTTACGGTACTGCTCCCGCATTTGTCTGGTATTAATCGGAGAAACCATAGAAAACCCCCGATTAGGGCATTTAGCCGCTAGAAGTTTCCATCAGACGGCGACTGAACTCGACCTATCTATCTATAAGTTCCTGCCACCATCGAGACTCGAACCTAGGACCTCCCGGTCACACACACTGCACTGACATGATTTGATGCCCACAGCCTTCCCGGACTGTGAATAATAATAAAAGTTATTTATTATTATTATTATTATTATTATTATTATTATTATTATTATTATTATTATTATTATTATTATTATTATTATTATTATTATTATTATTATTATTATTGTTATTATTATTATTATTATTATTATTATTATTATTATTGTTGTTGTTATTATTATTATACGTCGTTATTGATAGGAACCTTTTGTTTTTAAATGCACATCTCTCTATTTCCATTTCTATCTTTCTCGTCTTCTCTGCTTTGCGGACTGCTTGGAGAGAGCAAACGTATTAACCACAGTTCACTGGTTCTAGGAATGAAGAAATCCGGGATTAGAAACGACCCTTTCTCAGAAATGAGTAGACTACAATCTCAGTAGGGAAGACCTTGCGTCTATTTTCATCAACCAGAGAAGTCTCTCATCCAACCACCTTCGCAGAACCTGGTGCTCATTATGATCGACACATTCCTGGCGATTTCCAGAACGTCAGTGAGTAATATATCTCTAATGTTCCAGCAAACTAAAGGGAAGCATCTTAAGTTTCACTCTAGATGGAACATCTAATTGTGATCTGACTTACAGAACAATATGAAAAGATGAAGAGAACTGAATACTCTGAAACAATTCAAATATATTTCAGTGATTGAAGTATTAAGGAATACGAATTATGCGGCATGTAAAAAAATCAAGGAATTACACACTCGAAACTATTTGAGACATCAATAAATTCGAGATATCGATAAATTTGAAATATCAAGAAATACGAAATATCTAGTAATTCGAAAATACTATTATTTTTAAGTATTTAGGGATTCAAAATATTGATTAATTCGAAAAAAAATAATTTTAAATGTTAAAGAATTTGTTCTTCCAAGGAATTCGATACATACACTAACCTTGATAAGCGAATTCGAGAACAAATATTTTCGACATATCGAAATTAACAACTTTTTATGATTCCCTTCTGCTGAATAAAGGACCTGAGCCATATAAATTTAAATTAACGAAGGAAATAAGTACTTGGGTTCCATAGTTTTAATCCAAAATGGAAAAGCGAATTGACAGCAAATAATAAAACCTAACGTGTATATTTTTGTCTTAATAATTTGCTCAAATTTATTATCATGTAAATACAAATTCCATTTATATTTTATGTTAATACGTCCAGATCTTGATATGGGCAACTCCGGCGACAACTGTAGAGAAAGTATGTTATTGGTCTCCAACTATGTTTCTTCTTTCTCTACAATCTACGCTATCCTTGGTAAGAATTCTTTATTGAGGATTGAAGATCTCCGTCATTTGGAACCACATCGCCATCTAGCGCGTTGGGGTGTAACCATATGAGCAGCCACGTCAGCGCTTTCTGTTGGCAAGATTCCTTTCTTTATAATTGAAGTCCGACAGTTGCAACTGCATCGCTCTCTAGCGGGTAAAGTGTAACTACATGGGCAGTCAAAACAGTCCTTTCCGTTGCACTCCACATCTTCACTAGCGAAATCACCTAAGAGGCCATCCATAAATTACGTGAGTCCGTCAGGGAGGGGGAGGGTCTCAAGGCGAATCGCACCTTATATACGTGGGGGAGAGGGGGGTGTCGGCAAGTATCTCGTTTCTTTTTCGCTAAAAACTGTGCACAATTGCGTTAAAGCCGAGACAAGTTAAGTAAAACACGTTTCTATAATATAATATGGCTAAATATTGCACAATAATTTTTATTGCGGTTATGTGAATGCTACAATAAGTAGCATAGTATACTGAGAAAAGTAATCTAACAAAAATTACCAAACTTTTTATTATTAATGAGATAAAACTCATTACCTGTATTTTTACAGATATTTTAAAGAAAAATTACTGAGAACTAAATATTACAGTGTTTTTAGAAGTGCAATAATATTCACAGTAATTCAGTCACTATTCTCTAAATATCTATTTATAATCTTAATATCTAGTCTTAAATATAATTAAGCACTACTACGTAAAACTACACTAAACTATACTACGTTATTGCACTATTATTGAAGAGAGTTTTTGTTAAAATATTTATTACAACGATATACATGAGTATTTTATTTATTAGTATTTTATTCGTTCTGTTCAGCAGCATTTCTGCCACTGCAAGCCACTAGTATGTGGCACCTCTTCTTCTCTAGCAGCGTGCCACCTAGCTTATGAATTCAGAACTATTTCGATTTATACAAGGAATTTGAGACGTAAACATTTTAATGAATTAAATAATTCCAAATGTCATTGAAATTGAGAAATCCTGAAATTCGGAATACCTGAAAAAATAGATACCATGTTATTCGAATAAGGAAAATTTTCGAGATACTCAAGTTTCACATAAACAATGAACTTCAACTCACAAGTTCCTCATTCTGAACTCAACAGTCAAGGTTGATACGTGTTTCCTGATTACCCCGTGTTTCAGGTGCTAAGGCCTAGAGGTATAGTTCCTTATGTGTAGTACATTATTTTGCTCGGAAGGTGGGGTCCTAATGGACGACTCGGGCCCTGGTGGGGTATACTGAGGTTCATAGGTATACACAATTAAATACCAGGAAAAGCCCTCCTGTAATGGGGAGCCTTTGTAGTAAGGCTGAGTCATCAAGCCCCTTCCCAAACCTCCTCGTGGTGGCCCTGGATGCTCTGCGTGGTGAGAACCTACAGAGTAACGAAAAGGGTGGGACGAAAGGCGAGTTTCCGGCGCCTTAAAACGGGAACCATGAGCTAAGGGAAGGAAACCCCGACAGAAAACCAAGGGGGGAGGGGGGCCTCCGTAGGTGTAGTGAAACCAACCTTCCTAAGGGATGACAACCCTGAAAAAAAACATCTACCTCCAGGATTAAACATGGGGGTTGAACGCAGGGCTAACATCCCGGCTCCATAAAAAAACTTCAGTTCAAAGCGATTTAAATATGCCTCGGACCGGACCAAAATTAAATTTAAGAACGGGGATGATCATCTCCCACTGTATGGCAAGATCCGTCCCCGACCTACTCGGCGGCTAGAGGGATTTTCCCCAACCAGGTACGTCCCTACTCCGGAGCACCGCCCCTGCCGGGTCAAGCTCTGAGCTCCTGACTGGTCTTCCGATATATGTAGTTATAATAATAATAATAATAATAATAATAATAATAATAATAATAATAATATTTATTGAGTCACATATACAATTACAATTGTGTATAACGAGTCAATATGATGCCTTGGGTGGAGAGAGCGAAGTTATATTACTGTTCAGGAGCAAACAAGGGGCCATCTCAGCATTTGCTCAAAGGACCAGGGAAACTGAACAAAACCTGATCGAGATGGGGTCATTGGCCTAGAAATACAATACTTGTTACAGTTAGATTAAGATATTATGCAGTAGATAAATTATCTGCTAATAATTAACATAATAATAATAATTACATTAATAATAATTACATTAATAATACATATCAATTAAATTTGCAATTACATCAAATTTAACAACAGTAGTACATTCTATATTTATAACTCGAAATGGTGAGGAGGCAAGTTTTGACCAGTTTTTTTCTTCTTCTATTCTCCTTCTATTTCACAGGATGTGATATGCAGTTCTTTTTTCTTTGCTTCAGCTTGAAACAGTTCACATGAAACAGAAAGTCTAATGGAATAAGAAATTCTTATTTATTTATATTTTTTAAGGGAAATGTAGTAGTGTGGTGCACACAAACATGTGTGAAGTAAGGGGTGATTATGTAAGAAGAATGGGGAAGGAAAGTTCGCCTGCGGTCCGTAACCCGTTTGCTAGGGTAATGCTCCGGCATTCGCCTGGAGTTGTTCGGAGAACGCACGGAAAACTAGCGATCACAGCAGCCGGCCGCTTGCATTCTCCTCCATACAGCGTCTGAATTCGACCTAACATAGTGTAGCTTGAAAGAACAAATGAATTAATAAAATAAGAAATAAGAAATAAATGGACAAACAAACAAATGAATGAATGAATGAATCAATGAATAAACAAATTCGCGTACAAAAAATTAATTATTTAAAGAATAATAGCTAGTGTCGAAATCAGTGCCACCATCGAGATTCGAACCCTAGTCCCTCCCGGTCAGAGGCGTCAGTCTAGGAATCCCGCCCCGCGCCCCGGGCCCGCGCAGGTGGGCGACGAGGGTCGAGGGGGCGGCCGGGCCGCGAGCGAAGCCCGGGGCCGTCCATTAAGATGATCAGAGGGGCGTCGCCCCGCGCTCCCGCCAGGGGCGCGCGGAATCGACGGCCGGCCTCCGAGCCGAGTGGCGGTGCAAGGAAGGCTACTCGCGGGAGGCACTCGGCCAATCGACGTAATTGGCCCCGCCCCCCTCCCCCGCCGCAACCCCCGGCTCCCGCTGCTGCTGCTGCTGCTGCTTATCGGAAGGCAGGCCCCGGGCTTCAAACGGAGCACAAGCCTTACTTAGTGTTGGGGTTCCAATTTGGTAGTCTATATTCTAGATTCTGCAGGTCTGGTAACTGAATTTGTCTGGTACTAGGTTCTTCGGTAAATGTGCTCGATTCTTTGACTAATTAATTAAATTGTATGAAAATATGTTCGTTCATTCATTCATTTATTTATTAATTTATTCACTATTTTTCTTTCATCCATTTATTTGTTCTTTCATCTATTTATTTGTTCTGTTTGTTACTATTTCTTTATTTTGTTCTTTCGGTTTCATTCATTTTATGCCGTCCGACAATGGGCAGGAGGGACTCAGGCAACGACATAATTGGTCCTCGCCCGCCACCGCCACTGCCAGTGTCCAGTCGGAGCCCCTGCTGCTTATTGGAAAGCAGGCCCCAGGGTTCAAAACGGAGCACAAGTGTTACTTAGTACTAAGTTCGAATTTGGTCGTGTATATTCTAGATTCTGCAGGTCTGGTAACTGAATTTGTCCGGTACCAGATTCTTCGGTATATGTGGTCGATTCTTTGAGTAATTAATTAACTTGTATGAAAATATGTTCGTGCATTCATTCATTTATTTATTAATTTATTCACTATTTTTCTTTCATCCATTTATTTGTTCTTTCATCTATTCATTTGTTCTGTTAGTTATTATTCCATTATTTTGTTATTTCGGTTTCATTCATTTTATGCCGTCAGACAATGGGCAGGAGGGACTCAGGCAACGACACAATTGGTCCTCGCCCGCCGCCGCCACTGCCAGTGTCCAGTCGGAGCCCCTGCTGCTTATTGGAAAGCAGGCCCCAGGGTTCAAACGGAGCACAAGTGTTACTTAGTACTAAGTTCGAATTTGGTCGTGTATATTCTAGATTCTGCAGGTCTGGTAACTGAATTTGTCCGGTACCAGATTCTTCGGTATATGTGGTCGATTCTTTGAGTAATTAATTAACTTGTATGAAAATATGTTCGTGCATTCATTCATTTATTTATTAATTTATTCATCTAATTTTTCTTTCATCCATTTATTTGTTCTTTCATCTATTCATTTGTTCTGTTAGTTATTATTGCATTATTTTGTTCTTTCGGTTTCATTCATTTTATGCCGTCAGACAATGGGCAGGAGGGACTCAGGCAACGACATAATTGGTCCTCGCCCGCCGCCGCCACTGGCCAGTCAGCGCTCCTGCTGCTTATCGGAAAGCAGGCCTCAGGGTTCAAAAGGAGCACATGCGTTACTTAGTATTAAGTTCGAATTTGGTCGTGTATATTGTATATTCTGTAGGATCGGCGACAGAATTTGTGCGACACAAAACAAGGGAAATGAGAGGTTCAATTCCTTTGATGACTCGCTTTATTCTTTAAAAATAATTAATTTTTTGCACGCGAATTTGTTCATTCATTGATTCATTCATTTATTCATTCATTTGTTTGTTTGTCCATTTATTTCTTATTTTATTAATTCATTTGTTCTTTCAAGTCTCTTTTTTTCATGCCGTTGGACAATGCGTGGGACGAACTCTGCAGATTCTGCAGGACCGGCGATTGCAATACCTTCGCCCCGACGTGACGTGACCTACCTGATTGGGTGTGTCATGATCCTCTAAAACCCTCCCGACTTTCGCCCGGCAGTAGTTCATTAAAACGGCCCGTGGGGCGCTGCGGGTTCGCAGACGGGCAACGAGGGGCAGCAGAGACCGGGAGGGGCTCGAGCCCTGCCTAGCAAGCACAGGATAGATGTTCTACCGTAAGGGCAGCCGCGGGGATGACAGGAGCTGTTGACACATTGCCGGCCAAATTACTTCGAATTTGGCGCCTTGTCTTCTTTAACAGGGCGTTTGATGTTCTTTGAAGGCGTTTCAAAGGAAAAGACTATGCATTTTAAACTTGGCGCCTTCGAGATAGTCTTAATTTTCTCCAAAAAGCCGCGCGAATTTCTTCTCTGGTGTCCAAACATTCATTTCTTCGTGCAAAGTTCCTTGAAGTCGATTCCAACTTCGTTCTATTAGTGCGAAGCGTCACCGAAAGATCGCACCAGCTCCTGGAGAAAGATCCACCGGACACTCCCGCGTAAATTCGGCATGGGCGAAATGCTGAGAATTTCTATATCAGACGGCTGATCGCCTTGTCACGACAAGGAGTGCGGAAAGCTTCGTAAAAAGCGTTTTGGAAAGTCTTCAAGGTTCGACCCAGAGTGTGCCAGGCACTGTATGTAATAGAAACACGTAGCTAAAGGCCACGGAATTCGTAAGGAAAGGGCAGTTTTCGTTTGGGCAGAGGTAACTGTGAAAACTTCAATACTCTTTGTTTCTTTCGCCAAGTAACAATACTTGTAAATTGTGTGTCATTTATTTTCCAGAACATTCTTGTCTGACGTAAAAACTACTGCGATAGAAGAGGCGATGTTCCATTGTCAGTTTCATCAACAATGCTCTCCCAGCCTCTTTTCAACTATTTCGCTGCCTGAACAGGAGCCGTGAGGGACGAGAGAGGGCGAGGCCGTAAGGACGATGCGGCCGGGGAGCTGAGAGTCGTGAATAGGAGGGAGGTGAGGGACGAAGACGTCACGAGTGGGATGTTAAGGAGAGGGTTGACTGATTGATTAATGATTCCAGGCTAGTCAAACTCTAAGGTCATTTCTCCCGTAAGTGTAGAGTATGTTTTTATTGCAGCAGGAGACGGTGATCTTCCCCCGCTAGGTGGCGAGATCCGGGACCGACCAAGGTCAGGTTGCTGGGTTTCTCTCAACCAGGTATCTCCCACTAGCGTGGCACTGCCGGAGCCTGGAGAAGCTCCAAACTCTCTACTGGTGTCCCGTTAAGTCTGGTAATGTAGTCCAAAAATCGAGGAGAGTGTATCACTAGGTCCTCTCGGTTAGCAGAGACATCAGTTGCTGCCGTGAGCCACCTTCGCCGGTGGGGAAGATGGCGAGCGAAGCGTGGAGTGGGGCGGAGAACGACGTCTCAGGAGCAGAGTTCTCCGCAGGCGCGCCAAGAATAGAGCACCATGTGCAGGTAGACCAGTCGGTGCGCGCAGACGGCAGGCGAGGCGGGGCGAGGCAGAAACGCCCACAGCGATGCGTGGGAAGACGCGGCGGGTCAAAGCGGGGCGGAGGGGCGGGGAGGAGATTGGAGTAGGGCGGGGTGAGAACAGGGACACGGCAGTGGAGATGGAGCGGAGAGATTCGGAGCTGGCGGAGAGGGCGGGAGCGGAGGAGCGAAGCGGAGGTGAGTGGGTTGGGAGTGAGAGGGGCGGGGTGGAGGGGGCGGCGGGGTCGGGTGGTGCGGGGTAGAGCGGGGCAGAGCAGAAGGGAGAGGAACGAGGCGGGGCGGAGCGGGGAGAAGGCGTAGCGGCGCGGGGAGGGCGGAGCGGGGTGGAGCGGGGCGGGGCGAGCAAAAGGGACAGGGCAGTGCGGGGGAGGCGGTCGAGGCGGTAATCCCCGACAGCGCCCAGCACGCCGCGCCGCCGTGGGCGTGCGGGGGCGGGGTGGGGCGGGGCGGGGTGGGCGTAAGCCGGGGCGATCTTGTGACGTCACTAATTAAGAGGGCCGCCCGGTCGCGGTGTCCCTAATGAAGTCGATGGCGTTTGTATAATTTATCAGCGCGGACGGTTGCCGCCGCGTGGCGACGGGGCGAGGCGCGGCGCGGGGCGGGGCGGGGCGAGGTCCGTGGCCTTTGATGGGATTACCGGGGGCATCCGATTACCTACCACATCAAGACGGGCGCGCGCGCGAGCGAGCGGGCGGGCGAGCTGCCGGGCGGGCGAGCGAGCGAGCGGGCGAGAGGGCAAGTGAGAGGACGGTGATGGGTTGGGGAAGGGGCAGGGGAGAGGGCGGGAGTAAGTGGTTGAGTAGGTAGATAAATGGGTGAGGGAGGTGGTGGGGCAGGTGTTCGGTAGGTAGATGGGTGGATGGATAGGTAGGAAGCTGAGTGGTTGGACGGATGAGTGGGTGGGTGGGTAGGTAGGTAGGTAGGTAGGTAGGTAGATGGGTGGGGAGTAGGTAGGTAGGTAAATATGTAGGTGGTTGGTTGGAGGGCGGGCGGGCGGGCGGACGGGCGAGCAGACGCACTGGCAGGCGGACTGGCTGGTGTAAGGTTAGGTGGATGTTTAGGTGGGTGGGAGAGATCTGGGAAACTGGGAGTAGAGGGCCAGGCGAGTGGGCATACGGCGTGCGAGTGAGAAGGTGGGTGTGTAGGTGAGAGTGTGAAGTCGTGGGTGACTGGATGGGGCTTGAGCGAATAGTGGTGCGGAAGGGGGGGGGAGGTGGCGACCACGGTGTCCGTCAGGTGCTGGTCTTCCATCCCCTCCCGCTTTCAACGTCGCTCGCGCCATCGCCGCTTCCAAAGCTTCTCACTATCAGCCCTTCCGATGCCTTCGAATCACCATCCGACACTAACGTTACCTTTGTCGCTTCCAGTGTTTGAATCTTATCGATGCAGTTTTTCTGACCCACCACCCACATTTCCTCCGCAGTGATTCCCTGTCTTACAACATCGTTCTAACGATTACTTCACTGCTTACCTTACTCTTGTCTCCTCTATCGGTTTCTTACCAGACATCGCGTTCCTAGACCCATCGGCAACTCTTCGTTCTCCTGGACTTGTTATCTGTGGTAGCACATACTTCAAATGCTGTTGACCTAGCTCTCATCCTAGGTCTCCTCCGTCAGATAACTTTGCCCCTTCCATTGCTTAGTTGTACTTTTGTCCTTTGCCGTCTCGCCTCTCACTCATCGCACCACGCACAGACGACTCCCAAGGCGGACGGCTTGCAACGACGCGCACGTTTTGGCATCGACCTCTACAGAACGCTGCCGTATGCAAGCAAGGCTCCTGCGGGTTCGGCGGAACCAGCGACGGGAAGATTAGGAAAGTTAGAAATTGTGCCCACACCAAGAGTCACCGAAGGATGTCTCGTTCACAGCAGTCCGCCACCGGCGCTGCCGTCGCTGTCGCTGGAGGAGCGTTAGGACCATCAATCGCTGGGGAAAGAGGCCACGCTCAAGACGCTCGACTTCCGTCTACCTTCCCATCACCTGACATTTCCCCTCTCCCTCTCTCTCTCCTCCCTCTCTCTCCTCCCTCTCTCTCCTCCCTCACTCTCCCCCCTCACTCTCCTCCCTCACTCTCCTCCCTCACTCTCCTCCCTCACTCTCCTCCCTCTCTCTCCTCCCTCTCTCTCCTCCCTCTCTCTCCTCCCTCTCTGTAAATCAGTAACGATGTTGGCGACGACACTGACGCCTCCGACCGGGAGGGACTAAGGTTCGAGACCCGATGGTGGCAGGCATTTCGACACTAGCTACGTAGCTAGGTCGAACCAGCCGCTGTATAGAGGGGAATTCTAGCAGCCGGCTGCTCTAATCTTGCTTTTCGTGTTTTTTTCGGAACAACGCCAGCGGAATACCGGAGCAGTACACTAACAAACGGGTCACGGACCGCGCGCGATCTTGAAAAGAATTAATTGAGATTAAACTTGACCTTTCTCTCAGCAAACTCCGCCCCTACCCTTCAATCTTTATAACATATCTGTCACCGTAGTACTACAAGTGACGCGACTCCCTAGGAATATGCTGAAGTTAGTCAGCTTCCGAACGTGGCACGTCACACAAGCTAACTCCGCACATTCTGCTTCACACCGCCATTCACGGGTTTCCTTCCTGTGTGTTGAGGTTACTCGCAGATCAACTGTCCCTCTTCTTTCACCATCCCTACTCGTTCCCTGAATGACGCGACTCTCACAGCATTCCATTTCCATCGCCTTGAAACTCCTGCTTCGTTAATCGTGTTATCCAGCTGCCCATCTTAAGTATTATAACTACACTACCACAGGAGGTTCCCCGGCTGGGGGGGTGGGGTGCCCTTTGGTGGGAGATACCTGGTTGGGGAAAACCCGGCTAGCTGTTCGGCGCCTGATCTCGCCATACAGCGGGGGAAAGATCACCACCACCTCCCAAGCAATAAACATGCATTACATTGTGTAGAAATCTAGTACCGGAAAAGGAATAACAAGCACTTTTTCTTTGAATGTACCAAGTTTTGAAACTAACTTTCGTTTTCAACTGAGATACATAACAATAACTCACTTTAGAATCAAAGGAAAAGTAAGAGATTAAAAATTAGACACTAATGACTTACTACATAATGAACTATTATCATGTTTCACATAATTTCATGTCGTAAATTGATGCCGTCACACAAAATCTACTATTTGTAATGTATGAATTTTAATTCATTACAAATGGCCTGGAAAATGAATATTTAATTATCGAGTTCATTAATACATTATTATAATACTAAAAGTAAGAAAAATTAATTAAAAAGAACAATGGTGTAAACAACACTGAATTAAATTTGTTTAAATAACTTTTATGTCGTCAGAGGAAATAAATATTTTATACAACAGTAAAAGTGAAAATATATAAATGTGGCACTATACTATCTTTCCTCTTTCATTATATTAATGACATTGTTATCCAGGATTTGTAATCTAATCGGCCCTTGCGAATTACGTAAATCGAATTGGCAATGAAATGATTTTCTGATGTGAATTATTTTTTAAATCACAATAAAAAACAAATTATTACATCCCCAGGAACATCAAAATAAATTATCTGTAGAGTGCAAAGAAAAAAACATTTTTAATAGTGAGATTTTTTTGTCTTTTCTGCTCCTTTAAATGATAGATCAATGAACGTGCAGGAACACGAGTGTTTAAGACTATGTTTCCCAGTGTATTAAATTTAATGAAGCCCCCTTTTGAACTCCGAAGCAGTCTATAATCTGACTCAATCTGCGCAACCCTGCCTTTTGACATAAACGCATTGTTATTACAACTAGCAGTTTCAGCAGCAGGTCGTGGGCGACAAACGAACAACACGACGTATTTACTTGGCTTTGAACAAAGCCCCCGAAAATCCCCTCCCGCCGTCCATCGAAACGAAACTTCTGACCTTCTGAACGCGCACTTTAATGCGCTCGCCGTCCCCGAGAATATCGTCGTTTAATTGAAGCCCCCAAACGCTATCTCGCATATGGCGAGCGAGAACAAAACGAATCCGGTTCAAAGACAGAGGCCCGCGCAACCGCTCAGCGTTGTTTAATGGTATTACAACGACGGAACATAAAGTCATCATCACTTAATCGCTTTACTGCTTTACTCGTCCATCGGCCGACGAAGCCTCGACGGGATCTGGGGCTCCCTCAAAGGGTTCACAAAGGTTGACGAGACGACTGGTCGGTATCAGAACTGAAAACACCGCCCTCCTGGTTCCTTTAAGTGGGGGAGGTGGTGGGCTTTGGAATTTTCGGAGCTGGCAGTTGATGGGCATTGCAGAACGGCTGTACCGCAAGCAAGATGTCGAGCCAACTTTGGATATTGCATTTTCTCTGCGTTCCAGTATGGGTGATTTCGTTCAGTTCATGTGTGTCGGTGCTGTTTGAAGTTAAGGGCATTAGATGATCTGATGTTGGTTATACTCTTGATTGATCTCCGTACCTATTGTAATGGAATTTTTGACATGTGACATGACGCTCGAGAACTTCAATATTATAGTTACATTAATTTTCCGTTTCACAATTATTACAGTATTTTTGTGTAATTATGTTCTTTCTATTTCTTTTTCATTCTCTCTCGCTCCCTGAAGCATTAAAACGTCCCTCTACTATTTATGTATTTATAAGTATTTATGTAGTCACAGTGTTTTTTTGTTTGCAGTACTCATTTGCTTTATATGACCATTATTTCTTTGTAATACGCGTACGGCAAAGTACATTTTGTTGGATGCGTGCGGTAAAATATTATTTTCGAATAAATTAACTGTGAAGATAAGTACTAGTTTTCATTCATGATTGTTAAAAGAA
>JAZDUA010001188.1:0-158854 GCA_038098605.1 Gryllus longicercus
AACAAACCGCAGAGCTCCGATGACTATTGGTACGTCCTGTGCTTTTACGCTTCACATTCTGCTGATCTCGAATTCCAAACTCTCATATTTAACACGTTTCTCTGCCTCCTTGGTTACGTTTTGATCGAAAGGCACAGTCGCTTATTATTATTATTATTAATATTATTATTATTATTATTATTTATTATTATTATTATTATTATTATTATTATTATTTACAATCCAACGATTTTGTGATGCATTATATGAAGAATCTGATAAACACTAATATCAATAGTTCAAAAATCATCTAGTTCGTTATTTCGCATCAGAAGCTAATAGATTTTTATTTTAATAAATTCGTGACGAGTTGTTTAAATATAACTACATATTTAAAATTGTTAAATATTGAAATGAATATAAAAAAATTGTGAAGGGAGGTTCCATTTTCAATAGTACATGTGTTAAGATGACCCGTATTACTGTGGTTAAACTGGTCACTTCCTACCTTTGGTTCCGGACTTCAAATTCCGATCGATTCATGTGGAATTTATTAGATGTAAAGGTAATTTGTGGCAGGTTTTCTCGAGATTTTCTTCTTTCTTCCATTTCTTTCTACTATTGCTTCATCATCATTCAAAACATATCTTGACCCATCCCCCAACCATACGTTTTAATTGAATGTTATCCTATATTGTTTTTAAGGCTATGAAAATTTATTTGAAGTGACAATGTCCTTAATTAAGCTCAAAAATATTCTTTAACGTTTCGAAAAACATCCTTTTCCTCTGCAGGTCGTAGTATTAAAATTCAATTTTGGGCAAACATTGATCACATTTTTTATCGAAATAGTTGAAAGGTTTTATATTGTAACACTCCCGGTCGTCTCGTGAGAGAACGCCCGGTAAGCGGTCCGGTTAACTAGCTCAGTCGGTGATGGAAGGAATTGTTAACAAATACTGGTAACATGAAAGAAACACTTTGATCACTGGTAAAATCACATTTATTCCTGGGCAAAATAATTCAAAATGCCCCAGGGAAGTTACACATTAAATAGAATCGGAAATCTGAAAATTAGGTGGACAGATAAGAGGATGAAAAGTTAGTAGCCAGTATAAAGCTTAGAAATTAGGAAGACTTATAATTAGCATCACAATGGTAACAAATATTACAGATTATTGTGTCTTAGCGCGACACCGCATTACAGGATTTTCGCAGGGATGAATACCCTTTTGTGGGCCCGGAACGGGCGCGTTGCCGTCGAGAGGGCGGCGGCGACCTTCGCAGAGGGGCGCGGCCGGGGCGAGGAAACGGCTGCCGTCCTTCAGAAAAATTCAACAGGGGTCAATGGCCCCCCCGGGCCGTCAGCTGGCGGTCGGGTCGTGGCGTCACCACAGGAATGGCGACGCGTGGCTGGCGTTGAAACGACGTCTAGTAGTGTTGTCTGCGTCTGGGAGAACTAGCAGAAACTGGTAGACTTGGAGCGGCCGGGCGTTCACGATCTCAGGAACGTAGTGGTCGATCATGCGTCTCTCTGATTTCCGTGATAATAATTGTCGGACTCAACTTCGGACAGTTTACAACTTCTTCGGAGAAACATTCGCCTTTCGACGAATTCCCACCCCAGAGAATTTTCTCTGTCTACTGCAGCCGGCACAACGCTCAAAACTCGCAGCAAAATAATAAAATCCCACATAGGCACATTCGCCCGAATAATCCCACCCCAGATAAGTTATTTCTCCTAACTGCCCTCAGCCTAGAACTCAGGCTCCTTCCGACAAAAATTACAAGTCTTTCAGAGACACGCTGGTCTCTCCCCGACGAATAATTATCCCCCCCAGAGAATATTCTCTCCCGACTGCTCCCCGTCTAAAAGATCTGGCCCCGTCTGATGCTCTGCACTTTCTGATATTCTGTCAGTCGAAATTGCATTAGGTTAACTCTTACCCCCCACTCGTTTTCTCGCATGTTCCAGCTCCATAAGATAGTTGCGTCGCTATTGGCCGAAAGAAATGGCGCATTGCGTTATTGCGACCAATGGTGGCAGGGGTAGTGGATGGAGTTCCGACTCTTTGCATAACTGTGAGCGTCGAGAATTTTCTTTGCCCTTCCAGAACATACTCGCACAAGATGGGCTTTGTCCGTGAAAGAATTTGTCGATTTCAAAAGCGGTCTAGAAGGTTCGCGCAGGCTGGCCATGCGAACACGTGCTCCACAGTAAATCTGTCGGCGACTAACCCTCTTAACGACTACTTTAATGGGCCGGAGGCGGAGACGGGTGTCGCGATAAGCGGGGTTGCGCGCGCAACGCTGTGTCGCAATCTGTTCCCAGTATTACTCAGGGTGGCCGAATCTGTTTATTTAATTTAATTTTCTTGGCGTGGATTTCGTTTCAAAAGGTATGACGAAATCTGTATCGCTACAATATATTAGAAATGTTTTAATAATTATTGTAAAGTTGAGTAATTGTATTGAATAATTATTTAGAACATTTTTACTGTGTATGTAAGTACATTTTGATTGCAAATGAGTTTCGTCAAAAGAAATTAGGATATGATTCCAGGATAAGATTATTAATAGACAATCAGCCTTAGTTTCAATGAACAAAACTAAAAAGAAACAAAATATTGATATCATTTCAATTCCATAAGTGTTTTTCTTTCGAATATTTCATTTTTCGCCCGAGTATGATGGCCCTCGTCTGCCACAAAGAGACGCTTACGTAAAACTCCTTGCTGCTCCTTTAGTATGTAAAAATAACTGCATGTCACGGACTCTCTCTCGCAGGAGAGGTAGATTTTGCATCAGGCTCTTTTATTTTGGGAATACGCCTCACTAATACTCTATTCCCTGAACGTCTGTGTGGAACTTATTTTCAGAACAGTCAAGTCGCCAAAAAGATTCGGATGATTCTATGTTCACACATGGTAGCGCGATTTCATCAGCAAGTTTTATTGTATTTGACTATTATATGATGGCACAATCGAATTTACATTCAAAATATTTACTTTCAAAACATTACAGATAAGATTTTGTTAAGTATTTTTTCGACTGTAATTGTTTTTTTTTCTACAAGAATCCACAGTTCTCTAAGAATGGCGTATTTAATTTGTAAACCTGTTAAAATGTTTATCTTACCGATAAACCTTTTGAAAGATATTTTTTGTGAAATAAAAATGATACGAAATAATAACTTCTTACCAGTATTTACCTTACCTAATATTAACTTCTTACCATATTTCAGTATAATAAGAAACAACTCTACTAATAAAAATGTTGTTCTGTGACTAGAAATCATTACATTTATATTGACAACAAAATCGTCAGACAAATTGAAATGAGTTTCAACGAGGTAGGCGAGGACGATGATCAGATGAGAGCCACAACGGCGAGAGCCAGACGATTCAGTGAGGGGAGGTGCGCGCCACCCCTCAGCTGTGGCTGCTGTGGCGGAGCTTCCGTTGTAGCAGGCGCCGACCTCCCGCCGCTAGGAGCATAACTATGACCTCCCCGCCGCTGCAGCAACAAACACGTAAAATACGTTTCCCCAAGAACCAACTATCAACCAAGTCATCATTCACCAACTCGGAATATTCTGTTTAAAGTGAGATATAATTTCTCTGATACTTGACCGCCAAGACATTTACATAGCTCACCGGGATACGAAAATGAAACAAATGAACAGGGTAAGAATGTCTGCGAGAATAGCAGTAGAAACATCACAAAGCGACAAAAGCAAAAGCTGCATCTGTTATAACCACAGCAGCTTAATGTACTTTAGAGTTTCCCACAATCACATCCCATTTGCAGTGTGCATTACGTCCATCACCATCGCCGGTGAGGGCGCACGCGCGCGTGCGTGCGTGCGTGCGTGTGTGAAGGGCTCATCTCGGGCCGAGTGGTATGTCCGCCGGCCGTCAGGGCACTCACCCGCCCGGCGCTGCTCGCACATGTTAACAGCGCTCTCAAACGGCGGCCGCGTTAACAGGCGCTACTAGGGCGCTCCTCCGCACTTTGCGCTGACTCGGGCGCCGGTCCGCACCCACGCCCGCGCCCGCGCCCGCGCCTGTGCTCTCGCTGACCCGCGCTCATTCTACTCCATCCCACCCCAATCGTCCCACATGCTCGTACGCGACCGCGCTCCTGCTCTCCGGCGCGCTTCCCGCCCCTCTATGCTTACAACCCACGTCCCTGTATCCCTACAATCCCCGGCCGGTTCGCTCCCGCATCCCCAACACCCGCCCGCACATCCCGTCTTACACCCTGATTTCCATTCTGCTCCCCATCCTGCCCCCCATCCTGCCCCCAATCCTGCCCCCAATCCTGCCCCCAATCCTGCCCCCTAAACTGCCCCCATATCCTGCCCCCCCTATCCTGCCCCCATCCTGCCCCCCCCATCCTTCCCCCCATCCTGCCCCCCATCCTACCCGCCCTTCCAGCCCCCCTTCCAGCCCCCTTCCAGCCCCCTTCCAGCCCCCCTTCCAGCCCCTCTTCCAGCCCCCCTTCCAGCCCCCCTTCCAGCCCCCCTTCCAGCCCCCCTTCCAGTCCCCCTTCCAGCCCCCCTTCCAGCCCCCCTTCCAGCCCCCCTTCTAGCCCCCCTTCCAGCCCCCCATCCAGGCCCCCCATCCAGGCCCCCATCCAGCAACCCATCCAGCAACCCATCCAGCCCCTCATCCAGCCCCTCATCCAGCCCCTCATCCAGCCCCTCATCCAGCCCCCCATCCAGCCCCCATCCAGCCCCCCATCCAGCCCCCCATCCAGCCCCCCATCCATCCCCCCATCCAGCCCCCCATCCAGCCCCCCATCCAGCCCCCCATCCAGCCCCCCTGCACCTCCCTCCCTCCCTCCCTCGCTCCCTGCATCTGCCCCTCCATCTTCCCCTCCATCCCGTCGTCAGCCTACCTATTGCCCTCACACCGTCTGCTTACTGTCTGCCCACTGCCCATCAAACCTACCGCCTCGCCCGCCCCCCCCTCCCCGCCTCCCTCGACCCATGCACCAGCCCACCTTCCCGCCCACCTCATCGACCTGCGCCCCGCCAAATGCGTCACTCCCCGCTCCGCCGACCGCTCGCCCGTGGTGCCCTCTCCCCCACCGACCGCCCTCGACCTTCCCACCTTCATACGCCTTAACTCTTTCAACTATCACCGCTCGAACTTCCAGCACGAGCCGTCCGTCTCGTCATGCCCGGCCTATTTTGTTCCTTCCGGTCCCCCCTTCCCTGGCCCACTCCACCTCATCCCACCCTGATACGCTCCACTCTACCCCGGCTCGCCCCACCCCATTTTCGCGTGACCCGCTCGGGGCCCCTGTCTCACATGCTTACTTCAGCCACGCCACCCCTTGCAACGCCAAACCTCATCCTCATCTCCCCCTCCCCGCTCGCCACCCCCCGCCCTCCGGCAGCTCGTTCGCTTGCTGGACGGCTGGCCCGCCCGCGCGTGCGTGCGCTTAGCGTCCGCGAGTGCGTCATTACAGCGTTTATGGAATCACGCAGGATGCGGTCCGCGCTTGGGCACGGGCGCGGGTGCGTATCTTCAGTGCACTTGCGGCCCGAGGACGGCGAACAACTGGCGGCCTTCGAGTAGAGAACAACCGAAAAGAGCTAAACCCCGCCAACAAGAATACCTTTCAATTAATTATATATATTACTCGATGTATGTGTATAAGTTTGTTCCCGGATAACTTTGAAACCTGTGGAGCAATTTCGACCAAAATTAGTACGAATACTTTTGAGTGAAAGAGACAAACATGTGTGTTTCATCATTTAAAATGTTACACTCGATTTTGTTTTCTGAATTTGGTTTAATTATTTGCATTACTGTATTGCATTGCAGCAGTGCCGGGGGGAGGTTGTAGGTATCAGCAGCACAGGGGCAGAGGGAGTTAGGTGAATACAGAGCAGGCGATGTGAACGAGATGGAGCGAGGCGCAACGAGATGGGTCAGTGATGAGATGAAGTTGCTGAATGAGTAATCGTCGACGTCGTCATCCGATGATGTGTTTCCCCGGTGCACTGAAAAGACAGTTGAGGGTGGTTACCAGGTACTTGTTACATCATGTGTATGGATAACTTGCGAAGTATACATATATATTGGAAATAAATCGTAGTTCTTGTTGAATGATATCAAGCGGTGTTTAATTCATTAATACTGAATAACAGTCAGGAATTCATTGTAGCAAGAAATGATGTTGATGATGATGCCTAATGATGTTGGATGCATGGCTACGATTGTACCTATTAACTCTTGGATTCTTTATTTCTCTATAAGCAGATGTAATTAACAATGTTCTTCACTCTCTAATATCCCAATTGACACGTGCTACAATAGGAGACTTTTGTCTGTGTTGTTTTGTCACTATGTTCCTCTTCCTCTTAATGCAAGATAATATTTACTCCGAGAGGCACTCAGGATATAAAACAGAAAGAGTTTGCGTGGTAATTACTGAGAGCACTTGTATTCTGAAATATTGGCATTGAAAATGTCTATTTAATTGGTCTCACGAAAAACATTGAATATTGTGACACATGAACCAAAAGATAGAATGCAGAATGATTTCGTCGAAGTTGTAAATGTAAGTGTAAATGGAGATGTAAGTGTTCGTGTTTCCTACCTTGTGTGTTTGTGTAATACGTAGCTTTTTTGATGAGAAATGTCTGCTATGACAATAGACAATTGCTGATTGCATAATCTCTTGTGCCACTGTCCGGATGTGAAGACAAAACATGAAGTTAAAAACGTTTTACTTTTGCCAAATTACTGACGAAACGTTGACAATTAGACATGGGGCGTGACTTTTTTGTTAAATTATGCATTTCTAGGTAAAAACGCCAAGGCTGACAAATACTGTAAATGAAACTTTTGAAATACGTCATACAATTAAAAATAATTAGACCTCTAATTCAGGGATGGAAATAAGAGAATAACAATATAAATGTGCGTTTTATATTTACGAAAACTATATTTAATTTTTTATAAGCAATGTATAAAACATTACGTAGTAGTGCCAAATATTGATTTCCAGATTTTGAAAGAAATACTCACTTTGAAGTCCCTAATGCCGAAAAATATTTTTTTTAAAAACCTTATCCGTCTGCCTCGTTTGTAACCAACACTAGCGCCTAAATCATACAAGAACTTTCTCTGAAACAACGTTTTGAAAATATGTTTTGTTTTTGCGTAATTCAGAGTGATATCATGACACTTTTCTAAAAAGAGTAAAAAAAAAGGTTTTCCAAAAAAAACGCCTTAAAATAATTCAATTCAATAGAACAGAACATAATTCAAAGTGCACTTAGTTCATTTTTCCGAATTTGTTCTATACTTTCAATAACGAAGCTAGTGATTTATTTCTGAATGCAGTATACTCTTCAATGTTAGATAATTTAAATCATTTTGTCATTTTTTCAAAATGTTTCTTTTTTTCATAATTGTAATTATATTGTGGATATTTTCCGCAAATTCGTAAACAATTTTCTTAGAAAGGCTTAAGATTTTTCCTTTGACCTGTTTATAATGATAGAACTCGTGAGCATCTTCGACCCAAGTTCATTAACATTTGTATAATTTTTGAAGGGAAACATTTGTATTGTTTTCGAATAACCTGCACATTAACATTTACTCGTAATGAGTATTTTATATCCTAATAAATTGCGTGTTGTGAATATAAATTTCTCAAATAATATCTACAATTTCTCATTTCAGAAAGATATCTAGTGTAAATTGCTTCTTTCTATGAAATAAGTGGGCCACTGGTGAGCGGTCTTCGCCGTGATCTACCAAAGCGGAGGCCGGAAATCTATTTAGAGCGGGGGATTTTTTATTTGTTCGCTCGAAAAGAATGAAGTGCTTATTTATATTATTTAAGGACGAAATTTTTTAGAATATCTGAAATTTCGTAAATTTGAATTCGAATTTCCAGCGTCTCTTTTGTTGAAGAGAGTTTTGAAGAGGTGGCTGAGGCATTAGTAGGAAGCAAATTACAGTATTAAATTATGTAACCGGTACTGCGTATGTACTACCTCGTATTATTATACGAGGTAGTACGTTCTGTTGTAGCATCATTTGTTGTGGAGATTAAACAAATAATAGGTTTCATCAGGGTTCCGTTCATTGGAATATTTTCAAACGTTCTTTAATAGTAAATATCAATATCAATCATATTAAATCAAAAGTGTCATTTTTCATTAAATCAAATGTCATTTGATAAAAAATCAAAAGTGTATTTTTTTCTAAAATCGCGGTTTACCATTTGCACATTTTTGTTAACAACAATATTTCATACAGCTCTATTTACTTGGTATCTAAAGCGAGTGAAGAACGCTTTACGTTTTCCTGAAATATTTAAAAAAATTAAAATGGGACTACCTACTGCTTTACTTTCATTATAATTATTATTACGTATGTTTGCATAGATAAGATTATCTGCGTGATATAATCACTCCAAACCAAATGTAATATTATTTATAGTAGATTATGAATGTTGTCATTTAAAACTATGGCTCTTTATTCACCGCAGAAAGTATAAACTTTTGGATACTTATTATTTTATACATTTTGTTGCGAGATTCGACATTTTGTGTATACTTTTTACTGGAATACCAACTCCTTGAGGGTAATTATATATTTATTGCATTGAAAACAAGCGTTATATGGACGAAATGATATTTTATTTACAGAATGTTCCATCCTTTTCGTTTCCGTGTGTAAATTCAATAACCAGCAGTATTTTGAGAACTGGAAACAAAACGTCTCTGTGTTGAAACATCCTATATTGAAACATGAGATTTGACACGAAATTTCAAACAGATCAAATATACTGAGTAGATTTGAAACTGTGTTTACAAAAATGATTTCCTAACAAACTGACCGCAAAGAATGGAATATTTCAGCGGAAGTGAAGCATAATGACATTTGACCGAACAAAGCCCTCGGAAATTAGTGCTGCTTCAGGAGTAAGAACTGTCCTGTTAATATGAAATTACACGTAATAAATATAGACATAGTAGCTACAGGATTGTTTTTGTAATGAGTCTACAGCGGTTGCTTTCGAGATCTCATAACCGCCCTTGTGCTTCTTGTCCATGTTTTCCCCACCAACACAGTGAAATCACTGAGTAGGATAGTGAAGCACATTTGGATTATGTATAGGTAGATGAGCAGGTATTGACGTATAATTAGAAACATGGCCACGAGATTAGTATTTTCATAGTAGAATCGTGCGGATTACGCTATTTAGAGTACGTTTGTTTCAAATGAATATCTCCGAACAAATGCCCGAAAAAATCATTCAAACATGAGTTAACTTACAAATCATTAATGCATGGTTTCTTGTTTAGATTTAAAAGGAGGATTTTACAAGTTCTTCGAACTTCGTTTCGCTTAACATTGTTATTTATCACTTTTTTCACTCTGATCCTGAAGAAAAGAAACGCTAAACAATAATGCCCATTTATCTTTTTGATAACATGTAATGTTTGGTTAATACTTTTGATCATTATTCGGTGAACATTCATACTGAAAATTTCCTTACTACGATATTGAATATGAAAATATATAGTAGCGTTTTAAATATTTAAGGTAAAGTGATATATTTTGAAATACATTTAAAAAAATACTAATATACTCGTAAAATAAAATACACATATTTCTTGCTTTTCATATATAACTATCAAGCGGAACATTGTATTCTTTACTTTTATTAATTTTTTAAGAAAACATTTCCCAAAAAGTGCTAGAATGACACAGCCTGTAAATCTGTGATTTATTTGCACTGTTGCAAATACTTCTGACGGAATTTTACCAAGCCTCTGTCACCATTCTGCTATGTACACCCAGTGGTCTCCAGGCCCATATCCTCTTCGATGGAGGCTCGTTCGTTGTTTATCAGCCTTATCTTCGCCCACCGAGAGCCTGCACTCATCTGGCCGCGCCGGCCGCAGGCACACGGTTTGTTAGGCTGTTATCACGGAGCCGGCGCGCGGGGCATCAGGAGGCTTATAGGCGGAACGCGGCAACAATAACTATGTACACAGCGCACGCGGCCCGTCGTGTTGCGCAACCGAGTGCGTAACGTTGGAAAGAATTGTTCTTTCGTTGCAGAAAGAGTCTTGCGCGTGGCGTTGCGCGATTTCGTCACGGATGAGCACCACGGAGCGCGCGTGGTTGAGTCACGCAGCGGCTTAATTTAGCCGAGCCGCCTCTCGATGAGCGGCAGTGCGGTTGAGGAGGGCCGAGGGAACGTGTCGAATGAAAAAGACCATTGTGTCGGAAGGTTTTGCGATGTTGACGTGTGTATCACATCCCCGAAGATTGCTTCCAGTGAATTCTCAGTGTTGTCTCATTTTGCAAATGTGATTGTAGTTCATTATTCAGCTCACAATCTAGTTTTCTCGGTGCTGTACACATTTATTCTGTTCATCGTATTTTTTTCGTTGAGCAGTGGAAGTGTTCGAATATATCATTTACTTCAGTATTGTTTCCAGTTGTCTTGACTTTTGAATTATTGTGCTAAGACAATTGTACTAAAATATTATTACATGCTTGAACGTCTGTGGCGGAATTTCCAATGTTCATTTATAGCTTACGGTTGAAGTGATCAAATCAAAGTGATCTTCTATCTTCTTGAAAACTGTTCCCATTTGTGTTCAGTGTTCGAATCGTACAGCAAGTGAAATTGAACTCCAGAATTTGAGCGTACCTCAACTCCCGTGGCGGAATTCCTGGTGTTCACGTATTGCTTGAGTGCGTCAGTGGTTATTGACTAGCAATTGAAGTGTTGGAATTCACCATTTCCGCAACATTATTCCCAATAGTTTTGGGTGTTCGAAGCTTAGTGCATCGGTTGTAGTATTACATTGGCAATCGGTTCGAGCACCCAGCAGTGCCCCGCTTGCTTGGGTGCGCGGAGGACCGCCCGTTGAGGGAGTCCGCGCCCTGCCGCCGCCATGGTCGAGCTGGAGGCGCTGGGCGAGAGGCGTCGCGCGGGGGCGCCGGAGGGGCGCGAGAGCGACAGCTTGGCGCTGGCGGACGCGCTGGGCGACGCGTCCAAGGCGCTGGCGAGCGCCAACGGCGCGTGCGCGAGGGCGCGGCGCCAACCTGCCGAGCGTAGCGATGGCGAAGGTGACGGCGCGTGTGTCGCAGGGATGGCGAAGCCCGTGCGACCGCTGGTGCCGCCCGACGGCGGCTGGGGGTGGATGGTGGTGCTGGGCGTGGCCGTCTGCAATGTGAGTATTACGAGCCATTATCCACTCTACACAGAGTGTCTCAGAATAAATGTTACTAATTTCTAGAACATGCACCGGATCGGTTCTAGGATCCGAATCCCAATGGTGGAGAATTTCGATACTAGCCACATAGCTAGGTCGAATTCTGCCGCTATGTGGGGGAGAATTCTAAGAGTCGGTTGCTCTGACCTGTAGGTTTTCTTGGTTTCTCCGATCAATATTCCAGGCAAATGCTCGAGGAGTACACTAACAAACGGTCCACTGACTCTGCGCGATCTTCCCCTTCTCTTCCTCTCCCTTCAGACACACTTTCATGCTTTACACTATCACACATGTGAGGAGACCAGGGCTTGGCCCGGTTGGGGCGGTGCTCGGCTGGAGGAGATCCCTGGAGTGGGAAATACCCCCTCAAATCGATGTTTAGGTTGGTGCCGGATCTCACATTCTCAGGATAAACATTCACTACACTAATAACTAGTTACCGTGGCAGTTGACGGGTCTGGAAAGAATCAATCAATCGATCTAGTACGTGCATGGGTTGCAAATGAATATCTGGTGTGAAATCACACTCCTTATTAATCCTTTCATTATAAAACGATATATTAAATGAAAACGTAGGACGTTGAAAGATGAATATTAAAATTATTCTAGAAAATATGTTATGGGAAATAACCGTATTATCGGTAATATTCTAATTCCTAGGGTTTTAGATCGAAGACTATTGATTATTTAACACTATCCACTTGCCGAACAGAATAAGTAAGTACCGAGAACGGAGATTTATACTTTCAGAATCACGTGCTGTTTGTTCTGTTTAGTTACGTTAATTGATTACGTCAAGTGATTGTATGAGCACCGCTGTTTCTGCACTATTATTCTTTCATTAATATATGTTGCTGAGCACTTAACTCAGTCTTTGGTATTGATCCTGGCAAGCACTGGTGATGAGTTTTGTCTGTAGAGACAAAAATCGTGTTCAGATATGAGTGACAACTCAACTTAAGTACAACACTTGATGGATTTGTACATTATCACACGAGTCATGATTTTTTCGTAATCAGATAAACATGGAAACGTACTTTTATTTTGTTTGAAGTATCTAGAAGTATGACGTCAGTTACAAAGTTCATTGAGATTTATCTGTGGATCTTCTTTCCGCAAGTAAACATGTTCTTTCCCATCTTTCGTTGAATACCTCGTGGGGGTTACTCATTGTTCACTGACTCTGGGCGTAGTTTTTGTTAAAAGAAAAGGACATTTGAGACAATGCTTTCATGCCTAATATGCTGAACACTTTTATGCTTCTGTGGGTAGGACTTTAATTAAAATTAAAAGTACATCCAATGCGCATGTTTTCTTTCGAATAAAATGCTTCATGGTACTAAATATACTGTTGCTGTAATTATTGATGCGGCAGTTACCGGTAGTGGCAAAATTTCATAAAAAGACACAGTGAAGTATTGTATTCCAGAAGGAAAATAAATAAAATATGTTAGAAATATTTGTATGAAATCATATTTATTCAAAATATTCAAAAACATTTCACAATAAACTACCAAGTGCACATTGCAACATTCGTTATGCGTAAACTGTTTTGGGGTCATTTCTGTTGTTCCCGAAGTGGAAATGTTTAGTGAGATCTAGTATACGACCCCCTCAAGTATTCACAATTGCATTTTTCCACATTTGTACATCACTGCAAACTTCTCTCTATGAGCATAGTATTTGATATTATCAAAAGATGGATTGTTTATTTGAATTTCATGCAGGTATAGAATCGATGCAATCCTTCTCGTTTGTATCTGCCCAAAGTAGCACACCACAGTACATGGATGTCATATAACTTCTTATGTCTACGAAGAAGAGCTAAGAGAATTCGGGAACTGAACAATGATAGAACCGAACAATGAATTCTTAACCACGAGCGCAATATCATTTTAACCCTTCAACATGTATTCGCTTCGTGTTACGGTTAAACATGTGTGTGAGCGCACAGTTTACACATTAACGGTTAGGGTACCTCGCTGCCTCGCTGCTATGTGTTAAGGAGGTACGTGTGGTTAGCACGTTGACATAAATTTTAGGGGATGAATTGACCAAAACAACAACAAATACGGATTTCACACGAACTTGGTTGCTTTACAAATATTAACGCATGGTTGGTAACGTGTGCTTCGTTGATAATATGTAAGTTTTTGGTGTTGAATTAAAAATAGTATTACGTCATTTCTTGTGATTACATATTCAACGAAGTTGTGTAGGTTGGTTAGTAGGGTGACTTTCATGAACCAAAAAAATTATTTCGTTTTGGAAACCAATTGACGTCCAATGAACATCTCATCGCCTGTTTGCTTGATATTTACAGTATATTTCTTAATTTTAGATGGTGCATTATGTGGCGCTACTGGTCGCATGGTATATGCCATTCACCAGCGGCGCTGCGCTTGAAATGTCAAGTATTATCAGTTCTTGGTACTCATTAATCAACAATGGAGGTCTTTTAGATATCAGCAAAACCTCTAGAGATGAAATATACGAGGCAACTAAAGAATAATCTGGGTACCTAACAGAGAAAAAAACGGTAACAGAGTTCATTGTAGGAGAATTAAAGCGAATGGCTGCTCTGATTGGTAGTTTTCGATGAGTTCTTCAATCAATATCAGGCGAATATGGAAGCAGTACCCTAATCCTAAAAGGGCCACGGATCGTGCGCACACTTCCCTTTTTCTTGTCCTTGCCCTATCCTCATCCCTTATTTACACACGTATACTCACATGACCTACACTACCACTTATGACGGGAGCTTAGATCTTACCTGGCTGGAGACATTACCCCGCTGCTGGGTGACACCTGGATGGACAAATCCCCGCAAAACCACGTGCGGTTATCCCTGCATCTCTCCATACAACGGGGTATGAACCTACCGTGATATACATGTACTACACTTATGAAACCGTAGCTGACCGTAGCTGACCGTAGTTGACCGTAGCTGTTGACGCGCCGGGAAACCGAAATGGTCAATCAGTCAACAGGAACGGAAAATATAACATATGCATAATAAATGCTCGACAATCCATTTATTAGTTAGAGTTGGATAGAGATTGTATCATGCTTTATCTTACATTTGAGTTAACATTTCGAATACGGGTTACTGTGGAAGTTCGTGGTTCCTTATACGGTCGCCTTGAATATTTAAACTCTGTCATTGACTGAAGTACTGCGCACTGTAACAGTTATAATTGAAATCAAGCTGTCAGTTTTAATCACGTGATTGATGACGTGCTTGCACCAGCGCGGGCGAGAAAATTCGCTCACGTATTAGAATATATTTCGGTGTCTTCGTATCCGAACACAGTGGATGGGGCGAGCGGGGGCGAGGGAGCCTCGAAGACGACGCCGAGGCGCAGTCGATGCCGACGAAGGGTTAGGGGCCGGCGTGGATGCCGCAGCACTTAGGCGCTATCCGCCGGTCAACATACGAGATACGGATGGCGCGGGGCGGAGAGCGGGGGAGCGGGATCCGGGGGAGGGTTCGGCGGACAGCGTGACGGCGGTGAACGACGGCTGTGGCTGGGTGGGACAGGAGGCTCTGGAGGAGGGATGGACGAATGGAGAACAAGGGATTGTGAGGATCGGCGAGGCGGGGGGGGGGGTTGTGAGCGGAGCAACAAATTGGGCAAAACCGGGAGTAAGTGATGCGGGGACAACGGTGGTGTAATTGTTAGCGAATCGAGCTGTTATACTTAAGTTTGTGGGTTGAAATCCAGTCGTGGGTTGTTAAGAGCGCAAAAAATCTTTCGTATTCTCTCCTTTGGAGGGGAAGCGAAGTTGGCTGTCCCATGTTGTAGATTTTCTGCAAGTAAATGATTCTCAAGCCTAATAAAAGCATTTGAGTTAATTGTAATGGCCTTTTTTGTCGCCACTTTCGTTGCTAGCTCGCAAAACGGCAATAGCGCAATTCACAAGGACAGGCGGAAAGGCAGACCTGATGGCCTGAGCCTCGCCGCGTAAAGTATCGTTGAATCGATTTAAATTGAAGGAGTAGGTTGGAAAGAGGCAAAATTCTTCCTTCGTTTGGGAAGTAAATCCGGCTGCCCTACGTAGTAGATTTACTGCATGTAAACTGCACTCAAGCTTCTGAGCTAAAGCCTCAAGAAGCCTCCGAGTTAAATTATAATCTCCTGTTTCGTCGCCTCTTTCGTAGCTAGGATAAGGAAACTTTGCGTGATCAGGCGGAAGGGTAGACCTGATAACCTGAGCCTCATCGCGTGAAATAAGGCCAAATTGAATTAAAGGAGCATGTGGGAAGGGGGCTCCGAGGTGAATGCGGCGTGGGGCAGTGCGGAAGCGATGCGAAGCGGTGCGAAGCGTTGAGGAGACCGAGGCAGGGCGAAGCTGGGAGCGCTGCGCAGGATGACAACGGTGAGGCACGAAGTGGTGGAACACGGATAGCGAGTGAACAGAGCATAACGTGGCGAGCGAGGCGGAGTTGTCGGCTTGGCTGGCACGCGATAGGGGGAGTGGGCCGGGCAGAGCAGCGGGGAAAGGAAAGGGACGAGGAGGTACGCGACTCCGGATGGTGCAGAGGTTGGTGACGGGGCAGGGAACGGTGGGAAATGAGCAAAGAGGGATGGAACAGAGCGGAGGAAGCGAAGCAGAATGCAGCTGGGTCAAACGGGGCGGCGTGGGGCGTGGTGTGAGGTGATAGCGGGGTGGGGCCTGGCGTTGAGGGACGGTCCGTGGCGTTGTGGTGCATAGAGGGGGCGGAGCGGAACGGGGCGGCACGTGCTTAGCGGGGCGCCGCGTAACATGATGGGGAATAGTGGGGCGTAGCAGAGTGAGGAAGAGCAGGGGCGTCGGGGAGACGCGGTGATAGGGGAAGGGCGGAGGGGCGGGGCGAGGCAAGGCCGGACTGGACGGGACTGGACGGGACTGGACTGGACTGGACTGGACTGGACTGGACGGGACTGGACGGGACTGGACGGGACTGGACGGGACTGGACGGGACTGGACGGGACTGGACGGGACTGGACGGGACTGGACGGGACTGGACGGGACTGGACGGGACTGGACGGGACTGGACGGGACTGGACGGGACTGGACGGGACTGGACGGGACTGGACGGGACTGGACGGGACTGGACGGGACTGGACGGGACGGGACGGGACGGGACGGGACGGGACGGGACGGGACGGGACGGAACAGGGCGGGACGGGGCGGGGCGAGGCGGGGTGGGACAGCACGGGGCTGGGCGGGGCGGGGCGGGGCGGGGCGGGGCTGGGCTGGGCGGGGCGGTACGGCACGGTGCGGGGCTGGACTGGGCGGTGCGGAGCTTGCTTTGAGCGGTGCGGTGTCTGCGTCGGCGGAGGGCGCGGCGTGGTGGACGGCGGGAGCGGGAGTGGTCTGCGCCGGCTGAGCGCGCTGGCGGCTGCGCCGGCACGCGCCCAGCGAATCTCCAGCCCTCGCCGCCAGCGCTGTTTGCGACGTGCGTTGCAACCTAAGCCACTGCCCGGCGAAGCTTCTGCGGTTTTTACTGCCCTTTGTGCAAAATTCAAGATAAATTCTCAGCTTCCAATACTTTCCCAGAGTACATCGCCCCCTATGTTCTTATGTGGTCGGCGCAGCACTAGAATGCAAACTCTTATATCCTTATAAATTTGCATATTAGTTCATCATGTGTAATTTATTGTAATATAAAAATATTTACAGTCGAAGAGAATGTAGTTTATTTTAATACTAAATTTTAATTTTATGTGTCCCGTATTTTATTATTATTAGAAAGCCTTACGATTATATCATGCTTACTTTTCTCAGCCGATATTAAAACGGCTCTATGGTGACAGTCGCGTGAAACTCAACTATTTAAGGTAATTCTTTCAGTTAATGATAGTGTAATCACTGTTTTGTGTGTTAAAGTAAACTGAAAAAAGTGAAGTGTCAGAAAATGTTCTTTCCAGGCTCATTTCGAAATGTTTACTGTGTTGATTTTTCTTAGATACCATAATATGTAACGATGTGTTGGTGATATACGTAATGATTCGCATATTTATTTCATACTCAGTCCCAGAAGATAGGTGAGGAAGGGATGTGGGTGCATGAGTACGACCTCCTTTTCTAAAAAATATATGGTAGTTTTCAGTAGGTATTCACTGGATGATAATAGGGAACATGATGCATGATAGTGGATGTCATGATGATTCATATTGTGGTTCTAGATGTGGAATGGTATATGAGATGTGTGATATGAATGTGTGGCATGATGTCACACAATTAACTCTCATACAGGGACTAGAACGTAGCCTTCAAGACCATATATTCGACTAGTAGAAGACAGGCAACCATATTAATCATGTAAGTACTCAAGAAAACTAGAGTTCCGAAATAAATCAGGCATGAAAAAGTAATTAATGAAATAATGAATGGAGAAAAAAATATGATTATGTGCTAGAGAAGCTGGACAATATTGAGATATCGACCTGTCGTCGTTACCAAGGAAACTAAGACTAGATGACGCAAGGAAGATCTGGTAAACGAGTTGATGTCGTGGAAGGGGTGAAAGAGTCATGAATGAAGGAACGAACGAATGAATGGGTGAGTGAATTTATGGGCGAGAAAGTTGTTGATGTGCTAGAAAGGTTGGTCAGTAAGAAGCCCTCTTCATGGCGATATTGCCAAGAAAACTAGGACTAGACAAAGCAAGAAGGGTCTGGCAAATGAATTGATTTTGTCAGGAAGGGATGAACTTGAAGTAGATAGCGGGTGCTAAAAACAAACACGCGAGGTACGTGTGGCCAGAAAAACGCTCAGGGGACGGGGCTGTCTGCGGAAACACTGCCGGTATGCGGGCCAACAGACCACCGCACTGGATGCGGGTGCGCTGCGGGTTAGCCGGTGAACACGCCGACAGACGCAATGCAATGCAATGCAATGCAATGCAATGATAATGCAGTCGCGAGGTCGTAAGCAGGTACTTCGAAGACGAACATCCTATCTTCTGTGACCGTCAACTTAAACGCAAACACTGCCACTTAATACACAGCGTCGGTACAAAAAATACTCAGCCCAGAAATTCTACATTCAATGGAACGACGTGAAATAAAATATACCCAGTCATGGTAGAAAGATGATTATTTCTTATATTATGAAATGGACGAATCGTTCTATGGAGCTTTTCATGAGCAATGATGATAATTTATAATTGGTAATTTATGCTCTCAAAAGTCTATGATACACTGTAGGGTGTTGACAGATTGCGTTAATATTAAAGCATGAAGTTCGCAAATTATTACAATAATTATATTATTGCTATCACCATGTTGGACGGTTCTGTCGAATGACTCCAAACTTTTGCATTTACGTTACGTTAGGACATCTAAGTGGGTGCGCGATCAGTAAGGCCTCATCATTCATCAATGAGCAAACGCGTAGGGCGAGCTGACGCGGAGGTTGGCGGGAGATAGGACAATAGAGCTGACTGCCGGGAGAATTGGAGTATCAAACCGCATTGAAAACTGCCTCATACACTCTCCTTGGTTTTGACGAAAATTGGTCGTTGAAATTGCTTATTGAAAGTTTTGAAAATATGACATGCGAGCACTGGTTCCGATTTCCTGTTTGCAATGAAGTAAAGAATAATTTATTTGTTAGCATAGCTTTAAGTCCACTTAAACTTCGAAATGCACAGTTTTTTAAACGTCGGCACTTAAAATACTAGTGCCCAGAATCACATTTACATATTAGGTATCATTATCATTCCGAACATTACATTATTTTACTTTCTTTCCTTTATAATTCGTTCCCTCTGGTATTGTAGTTAACGCTATTAATTTGAATATTTTCTTGTCTAAAAACCTTAATTTGAACATTAGTGTTAGAAGTCTGGTCATATGATGCAGAAACACAAATTTTTTCACAGAAACATTGTAATCAATACCACTGCAATTACCCGGAACGCTACACTACCGATAACGTCAATTCGTATGTCCTTTAACCAGGCGAATAAGGTGATTAGTCAACTTTTGCTGAGCATGAAGATAAGTATACCACTGGATTCTCCTAATCCTGATCATATTTAATATAATCAGTTAAGTTAAGTAGCTTCTGATTGCATTGTAATAAGTACAAGTGTATTCATCAACGAAATGTAATTTTCAAAAAAACATAAATCCTAAAAATAAAATTCTAATTGTATGATTATTCACACTATAACAATGAAATCAGATAATAGATTTACATCAAATAAGTTGATTGTTTGATTATTTTGCATCAACTGAAACACAAAATTACCAATAAATAACTTAACTTCCTTGTTAGTAAATGACTATTAGTTTTCTACTCCTTCGAGGGGCTGGCTTTCTAATGCAGTGAGTAATGGAAGATGTGTTCCTGATTTCTTGCAGGCCACGACGCAATCCCTGCTGTCCGTGTTCGGGCTGCTGTTCTTCGACACCCTGGAGGAGATGGGCGCGGAGACGACGGGCGCGGCTGTCATCTCCAACTCCATGGTGGCCATCACCAACTTCTCTGGTGAGTGGTGGTGAACGTCTTGTGTAGGCAAATTGAAGTTCGGATTAAGTGAACTCGTCAGAATTGTTCAAATGCTAGAATTCGGGCCGGACTGCCCGTTGTGAAGTCTCCCACGTGCCACTCGCCTTTCACTAAACTAGAGCCGAAATGCCCGAGCACCCCCATCCCGCCCACGATGGGCCACACCGACAAACAGCGGTCTACATCAGTTGCCTCCAGATCAGAGCTGGGCCATGGCACGCCAATTGGGTGACGCCTTGTGTAACCCTAAACTATGCAACTGTCTATAGTCCGATTTAAAAGTAATGCCACTTTAAAGTCACGAGGTGGAAGGAGAGGGGGACACTGTCATTCAGTGGGGAGCTTCAATAGAAAAAAATTAAGTCATATTGAAGCGCCCGAGTGAATGACAATGTCTCCCTCTGCTTCTAGCTCGTAACCTTGAGAAGACACTACATTTAAATCGGTCTATAGGGTCACTATCTCAAAGAACGGTGGGTGTCCATGGAACGATGTAGTACACAGGACATTGGCAAGAACGGCTGAGTATAGAGAATGCGGAAAATGTCTGTTTATCCTAGCAATACTGAATATTACACATTTCTTGAGTTCTGGCTAAATCGTTGCATTTGCCAATATGTCAGTGTTTCGGTCCGAATTTGAACCTTCGCAAAGGCTCGTTGTGGTATTTTTCGTGCTTTCGACTCAAAGCAACCAAAGAGAGGAATTAATATTGTTTTCCTTTCAAATAACGGACGCGGGTGTCGAGTCGGTATACAATCTTCGACCGTTATTAACAACGTTAATAATTAATACGTCATCCAGGATTGTGATGTGTCTATTTTTCCTTACCAATTTGAATGCTTCAACCTGCTGAACCACGTGTACCAGAGCAAACGAAAGAGTGAAGGTGAAGAAACTATACCCTATGCATTGGATCACTTCCTTCAGCTTGTTTCATTATCCAAGTGTGAGGAACCTCACTCTACTAGCTCATGTTTTATAATATTTAACGAGGGATATTTATAATTACTTTAATACATTGTACTATTGCATCCGTATGTATATCGTATTATAGCTTCAGATATCAGACGTCTTGTGGTAGGAGTGATCGAATATGCTTGTATTTCAATTGTTTTATTAATTAATTACTTCCACAAAGATCTAAATCCGAGTAGACCCGTTATCAAGTTAGCAAATTAAAAGATTTGATCAAAACACAAGGAAATCAATTTAATGTAAAATAATGACTAGTAACCTAGTAGTATATTATGTGTCATACTCTGTTTTGCTTCATTAGCAACTAATTTCCTATATGGTTTAGTACGTTTTATTCCCTGAGCACCTCCTACGTTCAGATAGCTGGCGTGTGTGCTCCTGGGGCCGCGGCCGGCGAAACTGGTAAGTGGTGGCTCCTCCACCCGGCGCGCCACCGTCGCGCCGCGCCGCGTCGCGCCGCGCCGCGTGCAGGCCATTTCGCTAATGGGCGTCGTACGTCCCGCGGCTTAGGGCACCTCCCCCTGCATTCTGTGCTGTGAGAAATACGTCGGAGAGCCCCCCGCGGTTATGGCACCCCCCCCAGCCCCACTGATTCATCGCCGACGTTTTGAGTTATTGTTGGGGATTTATTTATTTGAGACGAACAAAGGCAGTCGGATGTCTGGTTTTGAATTTATGAAATCTGGTGAAACGGAGAAGCTGGTAGGCGCTATTTAATGAATTTTATAATACTGTAATATTCAGATAACTAATTCAGAAAAAAGACAAATAATATTTCGTGATCATTTTATGTTCCGGTTGACCAATGGAAACTTAGTGTATTCAATGAAATTTCAACCAATCTAGATGTTTAAATGTATTGATTTGTCGACTTTTTCCTCGCTATAATCACAATGGAGTAAATTTGTTTCTTTCAACAATCAAATAAGATAGTACGTGAACTATTCGGTAGCGTTAATGTTGAGGGATACTATCCGTTTCTGAAACTTTATAGGTTAACTACTTTGTTTTACTCCTACTGTAACGTAGTGTGATATTGTTATTTGTCTCCATATAGCAACGGGGTATCAAGGTTCAACAATTGGAAGCAATCATCTATTACAATCCCTACCAACAGGTTATTATAAGATTATGCCAGAATTCTAATATATTTAATAAAATATAAGTGAATGTAATCATACTAACCAAGATTGGGTGCTAAGTTATCAATTATTAAACTAACCTCACTGCTATTGTAATCACTGAACTGTATATTTAACCAATGTTAAATCAAATATCGAATAGGTAAAATATTGAAAGACGTGATGTAAGTTGTGAAGAAGGAAGTCTTGTTATTAAATTGTAATTTTTGTTGTAGAGAAAGTCAAAGTCAGTTCTCTCAGAAGAAGCGGTCGATGGCAAGTCAATGACGTACCTGTTTCTCTTTGATGATTGAGATGTTGCAGGACTGGAGAATTAAATTATAAAATTTCTATAGCAATCTACACTTTTATGATGGCCTTCTTGGTAATCTTATCTTGCCAGTTGTGTGAAAGAAGGTGATTTAATCGATATTTTATTCGGCTAATTTATCATTATATCTTAATGAATCTTCATCTTTATGAGTCAATCCAGGAAATTCCTGTAATAGATCACATTCTATCAGGTAACATGCTTCTTATCTTTTAATTGTCAAATAATGTTTAAATAAAATCCTAGTTTCCTTGAATAAATTTCGAATTGCATTGAAGAATGAAATTATCTTACTTGTGTCGATATGTTAGTCTTATGTACCTTTTTATTTTCAGAGTAGTAGGTCTTTATTATATTCCGTAATCTTTAGCTCTCCCACCACTCCGAGATCTACGGATAGCCTCTTGGTATTTAAATATTATTTGTTATTCATTATATTATGTCAACACATATTTGTAATAGCATTGTGTATTTCGACAGTTTCTAGTTCATTTGTGAATACTATAATTTTCGTCTCAGGAGCTAAAGTTCAGTTTGAGACAGGTAGCGTGAATAGTGACTGGTGCCACTTGTGATATGTGTAAAAGATCGAAGAATGTTGGTTTCACGACTGTCTTACGTGTTTAGTAATATCAAAGTTCTAGTCAGAATTGTGTTTCAACAGTAGTTTGACCAGCGAATACTTGACATGAACAAATACTAGAATAAATTGACATATTAAATTTATGTATTTTACTAGGTGATAGCTGAATGACACATTTTGACCCATTTTCGTCTAAAAACATCTGAAAGACCATGCACATATTTTTAGATTGGCTATAAATATAAATCGTTTAATATTTGCAACTTTTAAAAATCATAACAAATAAACTATCTTTTTATGGAAGAATTGACATTTTTGGGAATTATTTTACTCATATCTGTAGAAGTTCTAATGTACTATTGCACTTCAAACCATATTATATAACAAAGAGTATTACTGAGAACACCTAGTGTAGTACCCTTAGAAAATGATACAAAAAACAACAACAAAAAAACATCTGATCAGGGAAAATTCCTACATCTTCTTTTTTCATGTCTCAACAGCTACCTTGGCCGGCTAAGACGGAGATTTTTCTGATCAATGGGAGATGGAACATTCAATGGTGAGTTATCAACCCTAAGGATGAGGAAGGGGGACAGGTTTGGGGAAAGAAGGATCTCGCGTGGTCCTTGGCCCGTATTTTGGTTCAACCTCAGCATTTATTAGAGAGAAAAGAGCAATACATATCTGTGGGTCGGAGATATGGTGCGCTTTGTCTATTTCTGGCCCATGTAACATTATTGACATTCATCCTCTACCGAGATGTATACAATACTATGCCATACATCAACAACTGGCGCAGTTACTGTGCTTTTAAATAAAACCAAGTCCACTTCGAAATCAATAGTAAAACATCTTCAAACTGCTCTCCTGTAAAATTTAGTAAATGTAACATAGTGTCTTATATATATATATATATATATATGGACATTCTGTTATTGCAATTATCGAATATTATAAAATGAAGACTATGACAGAACATTGTGGCATTTGGCGTTTTGGTAATATGGCTTAATTTCTTTTGTATGTAATTATGTTCCATTTGTATAGAAATATGTTACCCTTAGCAGTTCTTTTCGGTCTTTTCTCTTTGTTTTTAATCAGTTGTCTTCATTTTCGTGCGATTCTCCTCGCTGATGCTTATGTTTCTCATATCATTGTTCTTGTGTTCATGCTATTTAGAATTTTGAATTTTAATAGTCACCAGTTACATCCAAGTTCATTTCCGCTTCGTGTTGATTTCCGGAAAATAAACTTTTCAAATTGTTCTCAAGTTGCTGAAACTCGAATCCATCAGCATATCCGATTTCCTCAGATGGAGGAGGAAACTTTTGAACACCTCTGATGCTCCTGTGTATACTAAATTCTTGTCTGTATGAAAAATATCTGAATAGGATAACTAACATGTTTTAAGGGAAGAATGTTCTCGTAATATTTCGGAAAATCTCCTTAAAATATATTTTAAAATGGTCTGTGTTTTATGTTCTTCGAATTGGCTGAGGAGTTCAAAGAATGTCTTTTCTTGAAGCATAGTTCACACAATGTTTCTAAAAGACGTATGTATGTTTTCTACACGTACGTATGCTGGTATTTTATATTGATTTTGAGTATAAGAGAAATAACTATTTTCCGGGCCGGGCCTTCTGCTTCCAGGTAGTTGTGCACTGCCTCACGAGCAAACCCTTTTCCAGGTTTGATGACGGGCCCTGTCATGCGTCGGTTCACCTACCGCCAAGTGGCAATGGCCGGCGGCGTGCTGGTCGCCGTGGGGATGTTCTTCACCAGCATGGCCACAAAAATGTGGCACCTTTTCGTCTCCTATAGTGTTCTGGTCGGTGAGTACAGTCTTGTCATTTCGTTTGTAAGTGTTGGTTCCTGCCCAAACAATCCTTGCGTGTTATATATTGTTATTTAAAGATCTACAATGTTCAACAATCTGTTGTGTAAGCATACGATGTTATGAAACTGTAGTTGTACTAACTCACATCCCTGCTTCTGCGGGAGGCCTTAGCCCTCAAGACATCAGATAGCCTTAAAATAAAATAAAATAAAAAATAAAAAGAATTAAATTGTGAATAACGATCAGTCTTGAATCCGGTACAGCCTACAAAGCTAGTAGTCCCGAGCTGGCAGGGTGACCCTCCCCATGTTTAATTGAGAAGAAGCTTTCGTTCTACCCGAGGGGATCAGAATAAGCAGAAAAAAACAGGGGTTCTCTCTGAGCCGAGTAAAGTCCCTCTTTTCTGGACCACGTGCTTTGCAATCTTTCTGATCGGACAGATCTAGTCAATGAAGTGAACCGTCCATTGAGGTATGGCTTGCTTCAGAGCAAATATCGTCCTGGAGATGTGGGTGTGGTGAAATGTTAAAAATAAAAATGCATGACAATGAATGGTCTGAAAATCTATCGGTCTATCGCCGACTGATAGACTAACACACCTAGCTCAATTATTCTTTACAAGTAACAAGATTGAAAATATTAAAGACTCTAGATTTAGTCAATTAGTGATTGCACGGTAGTTAATATATATATTATGCGTTGCCCTTTTTATCTATAGATGCAGATTATTATTAACTTGCTGAGAACACGATTAAGTGATTTATCTCCTCGTGTCCTTCAGATCTGTGAAATAACTTCCCATGCATTCTGTAAATTGAACAAATTACAAATAAAGACTTACATACAAAATCTTATGTGCCATATAGAACGCATTAGGCCTAACATCGAGACTATGTTTTGGATGTAGGCAGATCTAATTTTCATTGAAAGGGGTGAACATGTCATTAATGATTTCAAAGTTTCTATGACAGTAAGTGAAATATTTAAAGTATAATGAAAACGAATAAATTGATTAATAAAGAGAATACACCAATTTCAACAGGTGACGATTAAATAATGGGAATATGAGACGAAGTTGAAACTGATTTTTGATTAACAGTTTGTGGGCTTTTTATCGTTTATCGCTATCATATTGCCTGATAGCATCGCTCAAATTAGCTGCCTTTGAATGAAACTTGAACTATTTTCACCCAAAACCACTTAACCTTATAAAAATCGGTGGAATAGAACAGATATATAGGAATGCATTATCTTGTGTAATTAAACTTTGCTTGAGAAATTGAAACTTAGATTTTGACAATTAGTTAGTTGTATGACGTAATGTCTAAACTTGGATTTGCTCAAGTTCTATTATATGAGAGTATATTGTAAATACTATTGGTTATCAGCATTCGAGTGTTTACACTTATCAGGACATCAGTTTGGAGGATTTCTATGTCAAGGCCGCATAGTTTACAATCCTTATCGGTTACGACGTTGGTGACCATTTGCCCATTATATGATTGCATACATCATCCCAAATCTTTTTCTGAAATATACAGAGCCACAGAAATGTTGAAATTAACGTTTTTATAATTCTTTCTTAATTAATTACAATATTGGTACAATATTATTGAATTGACTCAGTGAACGTCATGATGAAATTTTATGATATAACTTATTTTTTGCTCTCTATAAAATAAAATATTACGCTAAATCAATAATTGGGTACATTCAGTCGTAACTTACAATGCGTTTCTGATAAGCTGAGTATAAAATTATTATATACTGATTAAGTAGTCTAGTATCTATATAAATAAGTATTAATTACGGATTGTTGTGATTTTTTGAAAGTTGGTTAATTAAATTAAGCTGTCTTTGAAGTATATAAATATTGCTATAACACGTATAGACCATGAAACAACTGTTAAATCGTGACCTTAAAATAAAAGGGTTCTAACTGCACTTTTATGGAAAAAATGAGTTATCAACATGGTTGGGTAGATCAATATTTCTATAGGCTGCATTATTCTGAGATTACAGTTTCCTTTTATCTTAGACTTACGGACAGTGTAATGAGCACTATATGCACATTTTCATATTAAAAAAATAGATTAGCATAATTAATGAAGCCGAATCATTAGTACATTCTCCATATCAATACTACTTTCTTCAAGTACTTCAAATAAGTATCTTTTCCGCTCACGTCATTAGGGACTCTTTTGCTTCTTAATGAGCATTATAACTGTTAATACTTAGTGCATCCAAAAAGTACGTCTCTCTTACGACCAATAGATAAGAGGCTAGGCTAGTGAGCGTGTGAGAAAGAGTACTGAGGTAATAATCGTATGCGCCAGATAGCACTGCCTGATACCTCCAGTAACATGAGAATAGAGGATGAAAATGGCAGTTGTAATTCCAACCCCTGCCACCTGGGACGTCTTTGCCACCAGGGGACACCCTTAGAATATTTCAATGCAGAGAACATGAAATCTGTCGAAATCCATCGTCAGCAGTGACAAGTGTATGGGCTTGGTCTAATCATGAAAGCAGGTGATGCCACGTTGGTGCTGGGAATTCTTGCAAGGGCGGCAAAATGAGCATGATGTGGAGAGCAATGTACAGCCATCCACCCCTCATCACGGATGATTTTATGGAGTAAGTGAAATAGCGCATTGTGGAGAACTGTCGTTTCAAGATTATGAATCTCAGTACCCGTTTCCCGAAAACTTGCCGTTCCTCATTGCTCGAAGTTGTCACGAAAATCTGCTGTTAAAGCAAGTGTGTGCAAGGAGGGTGCCGAAGCAACTGACACCCGCACACAAAGCGAAGCTCGTGGGAACAGTATTGACATTTTTGGAGAGAGAGCACAATGATGGCGATGAGCGTTTGTGTGTGATTGTCTCTGGCAATGAATGGGTTGCACATTTTACTTCAGAAACCAAACGGCACACATTGGTGACTCACTGAATCTCCAACCAAGACCAAATTCAAGGAGACTTTTTTCATGCGAAAGCACTTGAGGCAAAAGGGACATTCTGCTCACGTACTTGTTCAGAGGTGAGCCTGTGAACGCTGAATGGTACAGGGCAACCCTGCAATATTTGCCATTCAAGAGCCATTCAGAATAAGCGACGCGGATTACTCACAGGTATTGTCTTCATGCACGTTAACGCTCGTCCACACAGATCGGCACTCAACAGATCCTCTGCAGCAGTTTTTGGGGAGGTATTTCGCCATCCACCCTAGAGTCACGATCTCGCCACCCAGCAATTCCCATCATTTCTTGAGTCATAAAGAAATCCTGTACGATCATAATTATCCGTTTCACAGTGACAGAGTTTCAGGTGTAAAACACTGGTACCTTCTTCGCATCAACTGTATTTCTTATCATACAAATGGAAAAAGAATAGTAAGAATATAAAAGGGGATAATAGGACGGTAGTAAGAACGTTTGCTGCAAACGTTAGACAGAAGAAAGGAGAGGCATGTCCTCCTTTGCTAACTATGGAAAACCGTCCATGGTTCAAGCGTATGAGTGTTTAAGTATGTGTGTTTGTTTATTTAAGTTTGTTTAAGTTTAAGCTTATTTCAGTTTATCTACGATCATTTAAGTTTGTTTACGATCATTTATGGTTATTTGCGATCATTTAAGTCTATTTACGATCGTTCATGTTTACGATCATTCAAGTTTATTTACAATCATTTAAGTTTATTGCATTTTAATTGAGTTTATTTACGATCATTGAAGTTCATTTATCTATTTTTTCATTCGTTTAGTTTGTTTATTTACCTCTTTATAACTGTGGCTGGCAGGTCTGGGGCTGGGGCTGCTCAACCCGTCGACGTTCGTGGCGGTGAACGCCTTCTTCACGCGGGCACGCGGCCGCGCCGTGGGGCTGTCCATGGCCGGCACGGGGCTCGGCCAGATGCTCATGCCGCACGCCGTGCGCTTCCTGCTCGACCGATACAGGTGCGTTCCCTGGCGACTCTTGCGACTGCTCCGCACATTCCGCATTCGACGGGTAGCGAGCGACCCGCTTGCCGAATCAGAGGTGGTGGGAATTGGCAGCTTGCTGCTTTCGAGCTCCAAACTTTCGGTGATTGCCCTACCCGCAGTGCGTCCGGTCTTTTGGGAACAGGCAAACATTTGCCTTGAACTTGCATTTCTCAGATTCATTGGGAATCTCTGCTCTCAAACCTGTAAGGCAACGTGTTGCTTCGTACTCGTCCAATGCCCAATGTGTGGAGCCGCCAGTGCACTGAAGGGTGCTTTTAACTTGACAATAACGTTACGTATAAAACGTTTCTCGCAAGGGGGTAGGACAGTTGTGCCCAAATAGGCCGACACCAGGGAACCCACCAAGGCGTCCTTCTGATTCCTCCTTCAGCTCGTTCTTATTTGCTTTCATTCATTCTCCGGGCCTTAATGGTCCCAAACTAATGCCGTTAGGGGGCATTAAACTATGGACCCCAGTGTATTTATTTTATCTTTTGGGGGGCGATATGGAGTTGTATCATCGTTTAGATCATTTATTTATTAGGGTTACGCGCCAAAACGTTCAGTCTCATTCAAACACAAATGCATCATGTAATTGTGAAGAAGGCCGGATGGCAACTACATTAAGTCGTGATTTGTATCTTGAGGCTTATTCCGCTTCCTCTGTTCATAAAGAAAAGTCTTCTGGCATCGGAGATTCAGAATGCTGCTGTGAAGGTGCAACACGTCTCGAGAGTGTCTGGTGGCAAGTTAACCGAAAAAACAAATGTAAAGAATATAATTATGTTTAAAGGCATGTCATGGTTCCCATTCATTTTGGCATTTTCGTGTTTCCAAGAGAGCTCCAAAGGTAGATGAGTGATTTTCCTTCGATTTCCTTCTATTCTTCATACTTGTATGAAAAGACCCTTTGGCAACTGAATACGCCAGAACACAATGCCTCGGTTGGGTGGGGTTGCTTTCCTAGTGTGCTTTCAATCTCGAGTTATTCCAGTCCCAACTTAACCCGTTCTGAGTGTGTGATGAGACAAATATCATGACCAGTCCTCGCTGCAGGACCAAAGTGTTCTTACACACCTGGAGGAGGACTTAAGAACGCCATATCTTCATCCCATCACTTTAAAGTAATGACGTGGGTGCAAACTCCCGGGATATAACATTCTCTGTCGTTTCTGGACTAATAGCTGTAGCAGGTAACGCTTCAATCAAGCGGATCCATATCTCCCATGGTAGTCAGTCTTCTCGTTAAGCAGCACACTTGATTGTCTCGTCATGGGACACTTGATCGTCGCCTCTGACGTCCCGCGCGTGTCTGCCTCAGCTTCCGCGGAGCAGTTCTCATCCTGAGCGCGGTGGCGCTGCACTCCATCGCCGGCGCCATGCTGTTCCACCCGCTGCGCTGGCACGCGCGCCCGGCGCCGGCGGACGACTCCGACTCCGCCCCCGCCCCCGCCTCGTGCCCCGAGCGCCAGCCGCTCGCCAAGCACCACCACCACCGCCGCCACCCGCAGCAGGCGCACCACGCGCGCCAGCCAACCAAGGCGGCGGCGACGGCGGTGGCGGTGCCGCGGCGCGGGGACGTGGAGGCGCCAGCCGCCGAGCGACGCCCGCTCACCGGCCCCGCCCACGCCCACGCCCACGACAAGGGCGCGCGCCCGCCCACGCCGCTCCGGGACGTGGCCGCCATGGGCGACAGCCTGCCCGTGGTGCGCGCGCTCGACATGGACAAGGCAGAGAAGGAGTTCATAGGTAAGGTCAGCGCCAACGGGGGTAGCGCAACAGGGAGTAGTTTCCCTAACTGAAAAGTTACTATGTCCTCACGTACTCGTGTGCATGAAATAACTCATTTATTCAATTATTACTAATAATTCGAGCTCCTGTACATAACACGCTAAGGAAAGATGTTTTTGTTACTTGTAGGAAAAAGCACAATATCTCGTAGGCGTGCTAGACGGATATAGACGGAATTATAACCTATTCCTGAAACAAACACATTTAGGACGAAAAAATACAATTTTCAGATTATGACACAGGTTGAAGAGCATTTGCAACTCGGAGTTTACTGTTCGTTGAACACGTTTTAAGGGGCCAAGATGACACAAGAGTGTTGTTTCTCGTGTCAAATTTTACAAAATGAGACATTTTTAGGCGTTCTGTTACATTTTGTGAGCGCGATGTCACTCTGTAGCAGTTGTCAGAAAATTTCCAGGATGAAAGTATTATCGCTTATATAAAGTGTGGATTATTTGCACTGTTCAAACTATTCTGGAATAATACGTAGTCTACAGGGATAAATAATATATCGGTGGATAGAAATTTTACCGATCTCAACAGTAGCGTACTGACTTACGGTAAAAATCTTTTTTCAACTAAATATTTAAATTAAAAGTAAAACTAAACATTATTCTCACGTAGGTGGCACATCCGAGATATTATAGATTTTTATTATCACCTATTTTGTAAATACCGATAAAATGTAGATGTGATACATACGAGATAACCGTTGGACATGTATATTCATGTGATGTTTGAAAGATTAAATGTATATGTTAATACATTTTGTCATTTATTTAACGTTATTTATAAAATAGATTACAATAACACGTGGAACAATGCGAAATAATTAGGTGGCAACCCAGTTCCAAAGTGTTGACAACGAACTCTGTTGGCTCCGCGATGAATTGCGAAGTTAGCCGAGTTCCGGAGCCGGCGAACTCCACAGGCTGCGCGAAAACGTATATGTTCTATTCCTTTCCACTTTTAAAGGCAATAAGCAATTCACAGACAGTATACAAAATTCGTGTTTAAACACTCTGTGCGGTTATATTTGTACCATGTCGTGTATAGGGACGAACAAAGATATGACATCTATCCCGTTCACGTAGGTAACCGATTATGGTACACATGCAACGTTACCAGAAATAAATAAAATATTAAAAAAGGAAATTTATGAAAAATAAAGTAAAATTCTGAAAGAATGCGATTTACACATTTAACTTGGATCCGTTCATTTACTCTGGCCAGTGAGATTCGGAAATCGTGGTACTTGACCACGGGCTGCTTGGTCCTGGTATCTGATGGCCATTTATTCAATGACCGAAGCCCAAAGTTACAATGACCCAAGTTCGTAGCCTTTGTTGCGGCGTGATGAGAGTTGAGGACTGCATTTGCTCCTAGATACTTATTCACTGTATAAATACAAATGACTACATTTAAAGCGTCTTAAATCTGCTTGCCGCTTCACCGAGGGGGCTGGGGATTTCCCTAACCAGCAGAATTGGGCAATGACATTTAATAAATCGTTTACAAGTTTAATCGTGCCTTGGCGTGTTATGTACAGAATGGAATAAAATAAAAATTAAAAAAAACAACTTTTTGGCTTTGAATCTGCCCTAACTGGAATCGTAAATTAATGATATCAAACTTCACCATTCTTACTGACCCAAAGAGCAGCATTGAATCCATAAAATATAAAAATAATAAGGAATCAACCTGTATGGACATTCTTTCAGTTAACTCCCAAATTATTTCATCAAGAAACTAAAACTTATATGCATATTCCTTCCCTTCTCAAAAGTATAGCTAATGAAACGGCAAAATTTCCAATGAATCAAAACACTCAACATTTCGTAATTATTTTATTGGAATCCACAAAAACCACTATCTGGCTTCCATACAGTAGAAAAATGGTGATGGCTAAGCCATCGAAAGCTGCTATTGTAATAAACGATATTGTTGGCAATGACGACTCATACAATTATTTCATTGTCAATGCCAACGACAACTCACCACAATACCAATATAAAAAATAGCCAGAAAAAAAGAAAGCAAATTCAATTAAAGATACGTAAAAAAGTTCTAGCTCACTCAAAATTAAAAATTAAATTACTAAAGGAATCGCCGGTCAGATGGCCGAGATCGTTTGGGCAGTCGTATCGTATCGGTCTCGGACCAGAAGACAGCGGGTTTGTGTGTCGCCTCAGTCATAGGTGAATTTGTGTCTCTCTGCATGTGTGTGCCGTCATTTCATCCCACACCATCATCATTATCTCATTGTCCATTCCCCCAGGGCAAACAACCTTGGGGGATAAAAATTCGGATTTACTAAAATGCCGATCCCCCATCCCCCGAACCTGCTGAAGCAGGATGCACGTACGGTCCGATATACGCAAAAAAAATAACAACAAACAGACTTAAGGAATCTAGTTTCTACTCCAATAAATGAAAAATTGTAATGAGGTCACTAAACGTTCATAGATTAGTGTGCCGTTAAATTAATTTTTTTAAAAGTGAAAGACATTTAGTGAGAGCGTAACCGCAGCAGTTGCCTAACGTGTTTCTCGCGCCCGGCGCGCAGTGCTGGAGGAGAAGCGGCGCGCGGGCTGCTGGGGCCGCTGGGTGCGGCTGCTCGACCTGGACCTGCTGTCGGACGCGTTCATGGTGATGCTGCTGGCCGGGCTGGCGGCCGTCTACACGGCCGGCGTCAACTTCAACATGCTGTACCCGTTCTTCCTGGCGGCGTCGGGGCTGGCGCGCGCCGACGTGGCGCTGTGCATGTCGCTCATGGCGGGCCTCGACATCACCTCGCGCCTCGTGCTGCCGCTCTTCACGGACCGCGCGCGCGTGCCCGCGCGCATCACCTTCCTGGTGGGCGCGCTCGTGCTGGCCGCCACGCGCTCCCGTGAGTACCCTTGCGTTTCTGCGCCACGAAGCCATGCGGAAAAGAAGCTGGGCTCTGAGTTAGATTAAACATTCCCGTATAGTCGTGTTCTTTCGTCCGCGTGGATATTCTGCCGCAGCGATTCCAGACCCTCCGTTGATACTTTCACAATTCTAGTGCCCAGCAATCACCTACCGGAAGAGGTTGCTCAGGGCATCTACTGATGTCACTGCAGTGCCTCTGACAGGGAGGTCCTAGATTCGAGTCTCCAAGGTAATAGAATTTTTCCACACTAGCTTGTAAGGCAGATCGAATTCAGTCGCTGTCTGAAGGAGAGTTCTAGTGGACGGCTGCTCTAATGGATATTTTCCGTGGTTTCTCCGATCACTATCAGGTGAACGCCGCAGTTGTTCGTAACAATCGGGCCACGGATCGCGCGCGCTCTTTCCTTACTCTTTCTAGTTCTATCCAAGCTAACATGCGCTACCATACCTCAAATGCTAGGACGCCGGTCGGGAACTTAGAGCTTGTCCCGGCTGGGGCGATGCCGCGCTGGTGGAAGATAGCTGGTGAGGGAAAACCCCGTTAGCCGACGGTAGGTCAGCACCGGATCTCGCCTTACAGCTGGAGAAGATCGCCGCCGCCTTTCGAGAAAAAACACACTATACTTACGGGATCTTATCGCGGGATATTGACGGGCCGGGAATCACTAACAATCAATCGTCAATCAATAAACAATTACCTGTGGCGCGAAAGAATGTTATTAAAGTCTCTGAGTCGGCACGTTCTTTTGATGTCCATTCGAGAGTATCCCTACCTTGAGATTTTCTACTGGGAAGCCGTGGAAACGGATAGCCATACGAAGACGAACGGCCGCCATAGTAACGCTCTGAGCTGGCTACTTGTTCCGCCGGTGACGATCACAGTCTTGTCCTCCCACCGCATTTAAGAGGTTCCGCATTAAAAGGTGAACACTCCAACACTCGCGGGGGGTATTTTGGTATGCTTTTGTGTTGTTACTTATCAGAGAGGGTGTTCACCTTAAGTGGTTTTTGTATTTACATGAAACTGTGTGAAATATTTTTTATTGTTTCTTGTTGGAGTATTCGCGTATATTTTACGTACGCGTAAAAATATGCCAATGCCACAAATAATACGATTGTACGATGTGAGGCGTAATTATGTAAGTGCAGTACAACAAACTTACTAAATACAAGATTCGAGAAAAATGCAGTATACTGTTTTCATAATGTTGTACTATTTCATTGACTTAACACAATCCAATGGAGAAATGAATGTCCACTCTTATCGGCCGGCGTCTATTAAGGATTTAACAGTCCGTTGTTCGTTAAGTACAATTAACAGAAATGAGTTGTGGTTAGAGATGCAGTATCAGTCACTTATTTCAAGAAAGGGTAATTCTTGTTTATATTAATTTTTCTCAAAATAAGATTTTACGGAAAGTATTGAATGGCATACGGCCAATGACACAAATTGACTCCTTAGATAATAGAAGTAGGCTATCGCTTCTGCTTACAACCTTCAACCGCTTCTTATTTGCTCTTTATTGTTCCTCCAACGTTAAAAACAATTATCACTCAGAGTGAATTCAACAGGGTGAATGTTTCTTAAAGAAACGTAATTTATTTTCTATGAGAAAGAGAGGTGATCAAAACTTATACCTTTTCGAATGAGCGTCACTTGTGTATTAAAAAGTGACAGATAGTTGAGTTCCCTCTTACTACACGAAACGCCTCCCATGATTTACATACAAATTGTCTCATAATTGTTACAAACCTCTAGGCCATTTAGCGGAGAAGTAGATTATCCCATTTTGCCCATTAACATATGGTCAGATCAGAAGCAATGAAATGAGTGCGGGCCCGCCTGCCAAACTTTTATCGGTCCCTTTTTATAAAAGTATATAGAAAAACATGTAGTGTTAGTACCCTTTAACAAATTCATATTCATCAGTCTATGATTACTTTATTAAGAAATCAATGTTTCTAACATGTTATAACCGCCCCTCTTTTTACCTGCGACAGTCCGCATAGCGGGCCTTGCGAGCCTGAACGATACGCCACTCGCTCGGATACATTATATATCGAAGTGACACATATGCGTTTCACCTAATTTTTAGACATCTCTCACGCACCAGCGTTCCGTTATTATTAAAAAAATATATTTGGCTGCGTCAGAATCCGACCTGCTGATCACAAGTGTGTGAGGTGTTGCCTAATAACCAGGAGCAAATGTCACAGTATAACTTAAGGCCCGTTACGCGCACTTGAGCCTCCCTCTAAAAATTATGTAACGCTTGCGATAAGCCGCCCCGCATGATTCTATCGATATATCAATGATGAAAAATATTTTCATTCATTGTAACAATTAATAGAATATAACTTTTTAATTCATTATACTTTTACTTTAATTTGTTAATCTGGTATTGTTTTAGTATAAAACTGAAAAAAGGAATTTTTTCAGCAAATTTTAAAAATAAATGTCAGCATTACGTAAACAAAGACCCCCTATCCCTATGTAACGAAGCATAACGCTAGCTCAACCCCCCTCTACAGCCTTATGTAATTTATGGACGACCCTTTAGTTATATAAAGTTGCCCATCTTTATTCATTGGCAAAATGTGATCACCTCCGACATCCCTCCAAGTATTGGAAATTTTCAACATTTATTCTGAGACAGTCTGTATATCGGTGTATTAGCAACTGTTGCACTTGACAAACAACGTGCCCGCGCCACAAGCGGCAGTGTGTGTGAACGCGCTCTGTCTGCTTCGCTGGCAGTGGTGGCGCTGCAGGAGGAGCTGCCGGCGCTGCTGGCGACGTCCGCGCTGTGCGGCTTCGTGCGCGGCGCCACCACCGTCAACCACAACCTGGCGGTGAGCGAGAGCTGCAGCCCCGAGAAGCTGCCCGGCGCGCTGGGCCTCAACATGGTCATCAAGGGCATCTCCATCCTCATCCTCGGCCTCTTCATCGGTGAGCGCTGCCGACGTCCTACTCTCCCACCACCCCGCTATGCATCGCCACACATTGTAGCAGGCCCTCTTTTACATAGCTCGCATTACGGGGCCTTGCGAGCCCAAACGTTACACCACACACGCAAACACACACTCAAACACACACGCAAACACACACTCAAACACACACTCAAACTCACACACTCAAACACACACTCAAACACACACTCAAACTCACACACTCAAACATAAACACTCAAACATAAACACTCAAACTCACACACTCAAACACACACTCAAACACACACTCAAACACACTCAAACACACACACTCAAACACACACACTCAAACACACACACTCAAACACACTCAAACACACACACTCAAACACACTCAAACACACACACTCAAACACACTCAAACACACACACACTCAAACACACACTCAAACACACACTCAAACACACACTCAAACACACACATACACTCAAACACACACACATACACTCAAACACACACATACACTCAAACACACACACATACACTCAAACACACACTCAAACACACACACTCAAACACACACACTCAAACACACACACACACTCAAACACACACACACACTCAAACACACACACACACTCAAACACACACACTCAAACACACACACTCAAACACACACACTCAAACACACACACACTCAAACACACACACACACTCAAACACACACACTCAAACACACACACACACTCAAACACACACACACACTCAAACACACACACACACTCAAACACACACACACACACTCAAACACACACACACTCAAACACACACACACTCAAACACACACACACTCAAACACACACACACTCAAACACACACACACTCAAACACACACACACTCAAACACACACACACTCAAACACACACACACTCAAACACACACACTCAAACACACACACTCAAACACACACACTCAAACACACACACTCAAACACACACACTCAAACACACACACTCAAACACACACACTCAAACACACACACAAACACACACACAAACACAATCGTGGTGCATAAACCAGCAAATTATTTTAATTATTTATATTTCGCATGTGTGTTATATTATTATTTACCAAACTTTGCAAGGACATTGCGACAATCCTGACTAAAACACTAAAAGAATATCGTATCTATTCATATATAATTTTTTGTGGTATCGATGGTGGTTACATGTCGGGTACTTTTATTAGCATAGATTCTGTATTCCATTTCGATCTTCACCCGTCATGCGAAATGTACATTCTCACGGTATGTTCATGACAAAGACGAACATTTATCCCTTGACACTCTATACAAGCTACCGGATACTGTATGGAGTTATAAAACAAGGAACCGTACGAATCCCTTCCCGCATTTTCGCTGAAGTTTGGATCTGATGTAAGGGACTAGGTAATAAGCTCCAGGTGTTTCTTTTCTGTGGGAAGAGGTTTTAAAGGTATGAAATCACACTCTTAAGGCGTGGGCTTAATGGGGTGATTTTATTGTTTCTCAAAGAAAATGTCATGGTCACATATTCTGCATTTACGTTTGTTTGAAATTATTTCATTTCTAAACCCACTTCAGTACATGGGTTTCGTTATGACTGGGGAAACTACTTCGAAGTATAAAATTAGATTTCAAACGTACTTTCTAGGTTACCTAATAAAAAGAAAAAAGGTGATATAAGGTATGGAATGGAACAGAAGTGCAGGGAATCTATGATCTACAAAGCGTTTGATCACGAAAAACAACAACAACAAAAAACACATGAAGCTTACTTCTTCATCCCTTACAGCATATCCAAAATTCAGCAAAATCGGAGAGAGAGACGTAGGAATATTGCTGTGCGAGTACAAAAGAATCGGACTTTACTCTTACATCTTAACTCTGATAAAACTCGCTTTAAACATTTTCTGACGTTTGAAATAAACATCACATGAAATCAATTTTTTCAATAACAACGCTCTAATTTGTTTGCTTCGCCCTGTTAGTTTAGAAAAGAGAAAAAGTTCCTGGCTCCCGGTTGAAACGTGCCCGCTCTGTTGCAGGTTGGCTGAGAGATGTGACTGGGAGCTACACCCTGTGCATGCACGTGCTGTCGCTGATCGTGACGCTGCCCATGTTGGTCTGGCTGGCGGAGATCTGGGTGAGCCGCCGCCGGCGTCGCCGCCTCCACCGCCCGAGCGTCTCCCCGCCGCCGTCGCCGCTGCCCTCGCGCCAGTCCCCGCCGCCCTACGAGGCCCCGCCGTCACCGCCCCGTACGCCCACGCCGCCCACGCCGCCGCCCACGCCGTCCCCGCCGCCGTCCCCGCCGCCGCCGCTGCTCTCACCCTCGTCGCCCTTGACGGCTCCCAAAACGATGCCCACGCCGCGGTTACAGGTGATTACCGTGGAGCGGTGATCGGTCCACTGGTAGCTCACCCGGGTGTATGTGGCGTCTGACTGCAGAAGGAACTGCAGTCCTGTACAGAAGATGTGGCCGCTGCGTGTGGTGCTTAGAGAAGAAGAAACTCATCTGCGCTGGCGTGGATGGTCTCTTAGCTCGGAGCGATTTCCGTTTTCGTTGCTTCTCGCCGGCTGTTACGAAAAAATTGGAAACGCCGTTCTGCTGTTAGATTCAGAAGAATACACTTTTTCAGTAAGAACTCAATCGTAGTTCAGACACTAGCGGAAGATTGAATATGCGTATTAAGTTAGTGACTTTTGATTTGTCTGCAATTGAATGCAATCTGTAGCATCAAAGTATGCACAAGAGGTCCTTGTGTTCACATTATATTTATTGACAATTTCAAACACCGCATATATGTGTAGGTTTTGGCACTCCGATGACATTTTGAAGCAGTTATATATTTACTAGGTAAGTAATTTTACAGCGTTTTAGGCAGCTGGTGGAATAGTATGTAGTCACCAAAAAACTGAAGCGTAAATCACGAATCTTGATGTTATGAAACGCTTCTTGAAATGGGTATTCAAAAAGGCGTGCGATGGCTCATGTTGAGGGCAAAAAGTTGAGACAAGTGATCGAAAAGTGACTGAGGAAGATTGATTAGGTATTAGAAATAGTTTTCTTTTCAATTGGTCACTACTGCTCTAGCAGGTGGCAACATACGACGGATGGAAAAAGTCTTTTCGTGCTCAGTTCGAATTAAATTGATGGCTTCTATACCTACCGCTATGTACAAGCACGTTGAGGTATATCCGAGTTTTGAGTTTTAAATGTTAGAAAAATCCTCTTCTTGTTCTTGAGAACCAACAGTGACGAGGTATTAGAGTATAGATGTTGAACTAGTAATAAATAAAATGGTAACATTCGAATAGTGTCGTTGAAAATAGTGATTGACAAAGATGTTTCGTTTATAGGATATCTCTTGACCGTACTGTAAAATTTATGTGCATCGTAACTTCTATTAGTTATATCTTTGGCCAACGTCATTCTTTTGTGTATTTTATTTCATTTTGTTTTATTTTGTGTTCAACATTATTTTCTTCTTCGTGGACCCCTCGAGCAATAACTATGCAACTATTAGTGAGATTATTGTAAAATATTTAGCACGTTCTATTTTTGCAATAAGTAAGTGATTTTGAAGAAGGTGTAGCATGTCAGAGGATTTAGCAAAGTAGGAGGTATCCTCCAATAAGTTTGCTTGAAATACTGTGCAGTATTTATATACGCAACGGAATTTAAATGCAGCAGTTGAACTGGGAGGTCAAGTTATGAAACGATAATATATCACGATTGGTCATATTTCCTGTTTTAGCAAATAGTGTATGAGTACAGAAATGAGATGGACGTTCAGAAACGAGGATTTGTAACATTTTTTTCTTTTTATACTTTTATAAACTTTATTTTATTTTCTTATATGAAAAGTATTCGAAGGTGGTATACGTTAAATTAATTTATTATGATGTAATAAATTACATTCACTTTCATCCAGAAAAAAAAAGAAATTTCAATGTTAGGTGTCATAGACATCAGTGTGTCGTTTTCACTTTTGCTTAGTCGTCGCACTTTTGACACGTAGACCTCTTTCTGTCGCCAGTCTAACGTCGCTATTGCTGTATCACTCATACGTACGAAACAAAACAGGCCTATGGTGCATTACCTAACGGCATGACCATGCTCGAGGTCAATTACTTCTCTTCTTTTATTGGAGTACCAACTGTGATATAGTTTGCTTAAATGTGATGATTCTAGAAAGTTATATTTCTGAAAACATGTGCTTGAACTGCGAAATATCGGATTCTATTTATTGCAGTTATATATTTTTAGGAAATAACTGTACTATTTTGCTATAGGATGAAATAACAGTATTCACCTTTTGATATGTATAAGCGTAGCTTATAGACGATGTAATTTAAAGTAGCACTTTTCATGTATTAATTAAAGCTGTGATCATGGATGGTAGGACCTGTCTTGGTCCTGTACCACCATGCTAGGGATCAATGTACTGCTACTGCGACTTTATGCAGCGGTTGATTTTGTGTACGGTATTGTGATGCTGTTTAATACTGCAATATTAAGAGTATTGTTGTAAACCTTGTGCAAAGGACTGTGATTGTATCTGTTTTGTCAATGAATTCATGTTTCACATTCAAATGCATTGTCTTTATTATGCAACAATCTGTGATGTTGCATATGCTGCGTGGTAGGAGTATTGTGGCAACATTGTATTTGTAGATGCTTTGCAATGTTGTTGAAAATACATATCACATTCTCGATGTTAACACGCATTTATGTAACATTTGCGCTGTTGAAAGGATGGGATTGACAGATAATTGGTTCTTCTATTGTTGCTAAGGTAAAACTGTTCTATTAGATACTTCATATGTTTTTGAATACCTCATTTATCGTTTCATAATTTGTAAAAGACTGGTCGTAAACAATTCTATTATTGTTTGGGATGACTCGATCAAGTCAACTGTCAATTCCTTCCTTTAATGAATGCAGTCTATGAAATTCCTTCCAAACTTTTCCGAAACATTTTCTTCCAAACGTTTCAGAGCCATCCTTCCCTGTGCGGTTTTGATTCATGGAATAGTTTTCATGAACGTTCAAATGGGGCATCTGCATGCGGAAATATTCAACACCGCTAAATCATTTCTCGACGACATTGTTTTCGGTTCCTTTGCGTTTTCGATTGCAAGGCGGAGTAATTCTTCTCCTCCCTCGGCTCTTTTTATTTCCTTATCCGATATCGGTTGTATTGCTCTGCGCCACATAGGAATAACAAGGGCGACAAACGTGTGTCGCATAGATGAGAACGCAGAGACCGCCATCGCTTCCTTTCCTCTGTTCATTTGCAGACATAAAACACGTCTCCTTCCCAAGCCGAGACACCGCCTAGGTCCTCGCCCCCGCTTCGCTCCCCCGCTTCGGCCCCCGCCCCGCCTCCCATCGCCCCCTCCACGCGCCCTCGCCCGCCCGCCGGCCGACGCGATCCGTCGGAGCTACTTCACAGTGGGCGGAAATGCAGTTCCTGGGGAACACCTCCAATTAATAGAATAGTTAATTTATGATCAATAAAATATATTTAAAACGTTTTGATTAGGAAATATTTCTCTGTTTAAATCAGTGAAATGGAAATAAAAAGTCATACCAATCTTAAAGGGCATGTAGTTAGTCGTGTCAGTGACAGACTGTTAAGCAAACACACACAGAAATGTTAATATGACATTGAAGGGAATATTGTGCGTTTTTGTTCACGAGAACCTTTCCAACACTGATTCTGGAGGTTACATTTTTACCACCTGAGGTCCCGGTGAATAGAAAAAAATTTAATCGATGTAATTACGATTATTTCGGATAATGTTGCACTATATTACAATCTAAGTTGATTTTTTGACTTGTGAAAACATTTTGGAGACAAATTGGTAGAGTCATCCGTTTAAAGGGGAAACACTAATAAACTTTCTAATTACCCATGTAAATGGTATCAAAGAGATTTGAAATATAAGTTCTCATACATTGCAATGTGCGTAATAAATATAATATTCTATTGTCACCATCCAAAGAACTGGTCATCTATGTAGTTGAATGATATGAGAAACTACGCGTCAACCAGGAGATCAGTGTTAGATTGATGGTCGGTATGACAATTATCTGAACAAATTGAATAATTGTAAAAGATTTCATCAAGCAATTGAATAAAAATGAAAAAAAAGAAATATTAAGTGCGAAAATTAATTTTAACGAGAAATTTGGTGTGAAGAAACGTGCGTGGGGTAAGTGCTATACACTATCAAGAGACGCAGGTGTCTTGTTGTTTTTTGAATATTACTATCTTCAACATAAACTAATTTTAAAAAACACTGTACATGTACTAGGCAATTTCTTTCAATTGTTTTCTTCTTTTGTTTTTTAAGGAAGTGAAGTGTTTTGATATTGTCCTCCCCGCCCAGCCAGAAATTGGTAAAACACTATCCAACGATACGATTAATACTTACGAGCTCCATTACTTAACTCCTCCTAACACAGCAGTCTTTCCAGTGCCCCAGTCACTGAGAAATTTTTGTGGAAGTTACAGTTTTCTGTTGCCCAAGGCCTAAAAGATGGAACGAGAGTACGATTAGCCATAAATCATCAAAGGACTTGCACGTCCGGCTCGAAAATCAGCCAGCTGGATTTTTGGAGAGTTCATTTAGATATAATATTACTATTTAAAATATAATATATGCTGATATAATTTAAATTAGTCTCTTGATGCCCGGGGGGGGGGGTATTTGAAGACTGCAATGATGATTTTTTAAGTTAAAAACTTAGAGAAAATTATTAGGGTATAATTATATTTTTTCTGTTTCAATTCATTTCTGTTTCACTTTTCAATTTCATATTATATGTGATGCAACTGTATCGAATTTATTTTAATTTTTTGTTAATTTTTTAAAGGTATTAATGGTCGAGTTGCGATATAATCTGCATTGTATTTAATGTTGCCTGTTACTGTTTCTTTACCTAAATAAGCAGTTTATGATTTCTGAAATCATGGTTTGTAGTAATTCAGATTCTCGTTGTTGGAAATCATTTTCCATTTTGAATTTCTTAGTCCATTAGAAATGTCTTGTTAATTTGTCTCCAAGATGTTTTCACAAGTCAAGAAAATAAACTTGGATTGTAATATAGTGCAACATTATCCGTAACAATGGTAATTGTATTGATAACATGTTCTTTTATTGACTTAAGGTGGTAAAAATGTAGCCTGTAGAATCAGTGTTAGACAGTTTCTCACGAACAAGAACGTACACTATTCCCTTCAAAGTCAGATTAACATTTCTCCGTGCGTGTTTGCTTAACAGTCGGTGACAGACACGAGTTACTACATGCCCTTTAAAATTTGTATAACATTTTTATTTTCATTTCATTTATTTACACGAAGAAATATTTCCTAATCAAAACGTTTTAAATATTTTTCATTGTTCATAAAGTAACTATTCTATTGATAACTGATTTAAATGGAATCTTTTAGTTGTCAGAATGAATCTGTGTATCAGTTCGTATGTTTATTTTCTATTGATCTTTGGATTACTACTAATTTATAATTACTTATTTTGAGCTTTTGGAAGTAATGGAATACTATTCTTGAATAAACTATTTTTATCCAATACATATTTTACAGAAAATGAGATGGAGAATATTCAGTTATAAATGAAAGTTTGTCTCGGAGAGCCCTGTGGAAATGACCGAACACGGCCCACTGCTACGTTGCCGGCTCTTTTAGAATGCGCCCCACGTGCGACGGCAGCGCGCTCGGCGGGAGGGGGGCGAACTGCGGCGCGCGTCGCAGCGGCCGGAGGCGGAGAGGAGGCAGCGGGGCGCGGAATTTTATCGGCGCATTTCCGTCCTTACGCTAATTGTGCTCCGGCTCCAGAAAGTCGCCTCGCCGCGCCCCGCCCCGCTCGTCCCGGCCAACGGAAAGGGCCCGCGTCCCGTCCCCCTTTTTTGTTTCGTCCCCGGAGGGGGATATTGCTTCGGAGGGAAGGGGAGGGGCGTAGGCGCAAAGGGAGGGCGTCGCGACGCCCCGGCGCCGCGCCGCGTGTGCGTCTGTCATAGAAATCGTCGCGTTGCCTCAGAGTTGCGCGCGCCACCCTCGCGACCTCGGTGAGGGATGGTTGTATTGGACCTACTGAGGATGGATGGGAGCGAACGGCCATCGTTGTGGTGGGTACCTACTACACGCAAAAATGAGACGAAAGTTGTCCTGTAGAAACTGTAGTCCGATAATACAGAAGTACCGATACGAGCTCTGATCACGTGATAGATCATGACGCAAATTTCCATAAGTAATAATTTTACATTTCTATTTATTGAATGCAATTTATTTTATTTATCCAAGTTGTCGGAGTCAAACACCTGCCGCATATTTTGTCTTGTGTGAAAGATTTAAGTTATCAATATTTCAATCCAGTCTAAAATATAACTGATTCTACTATTTATTCTATAGAATTTAATGCTCATACCTGCTGTCTATAGCACTTTCTTGTCTTCTGGGAAATTGAATACTCTCTATAACAAATGAATAATCATGGGGAAAGAAAGAATTTACAGACGTAAGAAAAAATCTGGGATATATCAAGCAATAAGCTGCTCAAATGCAAATATGCGTGTTGCTACATCCACAAACTTGATGTGAGAATGAATGTCATGTATTCTATGTGCTAACATGCTCTCTTATAATCTACGTGCACATGAATTCAATTTTCGTTCATTTTTTTTCATTTCAACAATTTGCGGTTAAAAAGAGTCTCTTTCAAATTTCTAGGCCCTTCTTATTTCTTTGCCTTTCATTTCATCATTACCTTGTGGTAATTTATATATTGAGAATTTTATTATTAATTTATAATTGTCCTTGTCATAACATTCAGATAAAAGTCATTTTTCAAATAGATAAAGAATAATCGTTTGAAATAGTATTGAGCATCAATTGTAACTCAATATTGTAGGGTGAACTGCTGTCATACGCTAAATGTTTTGAATGAATTTTACTGGAAATGGATGTTTCAGTGGAGGTACACCATCCCTGGGTAACGTAATATCTTCACTGACATTTACAATGAATAAATTCTCTATTTTCTGAAGGTTTTCGAATCCATAGACATTCACTAAACATACTGCATCATCACCGGCAATTGTACACCATCATTACCAGAAGTAGGGAGCAAATAAGCTACAATAGTAAAGAAATTTTTCTTTAATTTTTATAAATTAAAGAAATGTCAACGAAAATTACATAGAGTTTGAATTTCTCAACGCAAAAGCAACATCATTATCCGCTCCATCACATCCACTGTCGGGAGTCAGTGAGATTACACCTTTGCTAATAGATGAGATTATGTGGGGTCTCAGTAAATGGACATCAAAAAGAATACTATAAAACGTGTTCAAATAATAAACTTGTCCTTTTATAAAAGTTTAATTTTTTCTACAAGAACAAATCACCACAACAGATTTGTTTCCCCACGTGAAACTAAGTGTGAGGAGATAACAGTCAACTCTACCGCGAGAAATAACCAGACAACAACTTCGCATTTCGCCGTGAATGCTTCCTGAGGACTGCGCTCCTCAAGGTGCCTCGCGCCGTCCTCACGCTGTCCTCGCCTCGAGAGGTCCCGAGCGCTGTCGCGCGTCCTCAGCGTCGAGGAGGGAGCGAGCGGCGCGGTTCAACTTTCCACGCCCACCGCCCATTAACGTCAGCGACCGGCGTTTTTGCAGCGCGGGCCTCGGCCTCAACCTTTGACGTCGACGTCGCGTCGTGGTCGTCGCCGTTGAGGCCGGCGGAGGGGCGAGCTCGACACCCGACGCCGCTATTGCCGCCGTCGCCACAACTGCACACACTGTGAAGGCTGCCGCCGCCGTCCCAGCCTTCCATCTGCAACCGGAATTGTCATCGTCGCAGTCATCGTGACTGCCGTCACCACAACCTCCACCTCCACCACCCCCTCCACCACCAAAACTACCAATGCCACCCTCACCACCTCCGCTCTCACGCCCCTGTCATCTCCATTGTCACTCTCCATTAGCGACTCTACCACGGACAATTTCACTATCACCACCGTCATCGTCCCCGGAACCACTCAGTCAGAGCAATTGCCCCTGCCATCGCTACTGCCACCGCCATCGCCACCTCCATCTCCACCTCCATCTCCATCTCCATCTCCATCTCCATCTCCATCTCCATCTCCATCTCCATCTCCCTCTCCCTCTCCCTCTCCCTCTCCCTCTTCCTCTCCCTCTCCATCATCTCCCTCTCCATCATCTCCATCTCCATCTCCATCTCCACCTCCACCTCCACCTCCACCTCCACTTCCACTTCCACATTTACCACCGTCACTGCAATCGCCACAGGTACCAAAACTGCCTCCGCCGTCATCCCCATTGCCGTCACTCCAGTAATCCATCACCCCGATCCACCACACTGCTACTCTGCTTCCACCCTACGTCTCCTATCCTTCTTTCATTCTCTGCACACCCCTTGCCTACTGCCGTCGTCGTCACTTCATTCTTCATTCCTCCCACCCCTCCACCATTCCCTCTGTGTCCTCTTCCTCCTCGATTCCTGCCCCTACTCAGTTTCATCCGCCTAACTTGACTTGCTTCTCAATTATGACCTCTCACAAACGTAAACACGTCTATGTATTCACATATTTCAATCACTTCATTTGTTAAGCCCTTATCCACTCAATAACAGCACACATTCTTGGTTTCATCTTCTTATAAATCTCGTCCTTTTTTAAAGGCCGTCAAGTCCGTACTATTTCTGCTTTCGTTGTCCTTTTCCGGTTGTCTTTTCCTTCCATTTCCACAATCATCTTTCATTTCGCTTACCTGTAATGACACTGCTTTTCCAATGCTCCCTGCCTCTACTTGCAACTCTGTACCCAATCCTACCGTACTCACCTTCTTGATTCTCCACTTTCTCCGCCACTGAATTGCGTTCTTACTGCTCGAATTGTCGTCAGCCTCATTTCCATCGACACGTCTCGACGCCTCGCCACACAGTGGTCTCGGCGCTGGCGCAGCACCCGTGTTTCGCGTCAGTGTTTGAAAATGTCTGCTACTGTAAACGAACGGCAGAATGTTTTACTTAGCATTAAATATTAAGTTCTAATGGTAATATACGTTTTAAACACATATTTTATTGACAATAATGTTAAACATACATCAGCGAAAACATGCTGCCATTATCCCTACTCTTGTTATTCAAATTTAAACAGTTCTCGTTTTCAAAGGGCAGATAGGGCCAGTTGATCTAGACGGGAATATATTTATGTTTGTTCGCTTAATACCACGTATTCGTGTCTTGAAGGTCTTTTGTGTAATCTTATTAATTAACCGCAACGGTTTAATTAGTAAAAAAACGCATTACAAATTGACAGACTGAAATTGAATGTGGTGTTATTAATTCAAGTGCATTATAAAATATATTATGATTTATGTCTGTTTAATTTATAATATATAGAATTTATGTCTGTTTAGTTTATAATAGATAGAAAATTGATCTTCCTCAACAGTCAGTTACATTTTATTTTCATAACGTTTTGGTTCTTGATTTGAAATCAAAAAATGAAAGATGGAACCTGTTTACTACTTTTGATCTGAAAGTACTCATATGTTGCTAATGAACCAATCTATTTATATATTGTATATTGACTAAAGATCCATCATACATCACTGGAAATCTCAAACAAAGAATTAAAATGTGAAAAACAAAATATAATGAAGATGCTTTCTAGAGCAATGGCTGATTTTCTGAAAATCCTTTCATTTGCGACACTTCTGGTCTCAATAGTTCGACTTCCGATATAAAAGCTCATAGACGTGTCGGTCCTTCTTCTAGAAATCGTCTCAATTCTGTTGAATGTGGTCAATTATTAATGTGATCTAAAATATATGTACGAAAGATTTATCGTTACAACCTGATAGGCATATGAAAAATTATTTGTAATAAAATAGTGTACATATTGTTAAGCGCATAATGTCTGTCTGGTACTGATTATGATGGAAATGATTGCATTGTTTACCGATGAAAATAGGTTTTCTATTATTAGGGAGAAAAAAATATACTTTTCTAAAATTACTACGCTCGTTGGTATTTTTAGGCGTAATTCAACTACGAATGGCAACAGAGAGGATTTTGCGGCTCAAGAAGCTCAGCTGCAGAATGTATGTATTTCTCCGCTACACGTCATATAGGATTTTTATTGGGTTTCCGCATTGGGTTGACAATGTTAAGCTTTATTGCTTGAGTACATGTTTTGAAAACACGCGTCGTTGGGAGCGAGTTTTCAAATGTGGATACAATAAAGCAAAATTATAAACATGTAATCTTCTAGTATAACATCATTATAAATTTATATGAGAATCAAAGTTGTTTTTTGGAGAGAACTTTAATGTGAAGTTACGGGTATTTGACCTATCTGCGAAAAGAAACTCGGGTGTTCCGTTTACCGCTGCCTCCCCTCTTTTCGCTGCGATTGTCTCAAAGTGTGATGACGCAATTATTTGTACTATAAAAGGCGTCGTAATGTGCACGTCATAATACGTCACTATACGTCATAATGTGCACCATAAGATGTCATTTTTTGAACGATTTCTTGTTACGAAAAATGTCGTAAATAATGCTGGAATACAAAAAAATATAAACATTTTTATTTGTGCGCTTGTTTAGGACCGGTTCTCACCATTGTGCGCCACTCTGTCATCCACCCTCCACCCTCCGCCCCGCCCCGCCCCGCCCCGCCCCGCCCCGTCCCGCCCCGCCCACGGGCGCCACCGACGTCGACGCTGTCCGCCCTTTTCCACGCCCACGCCGTATCTCGCGCGGCCGCTCCGGGTTATTCAAGAAGACCGCAAAGGCTGCCTGCGTTTTTGCTTTCCCCGTCTCCGCCCGCGTCTTCAAGGACATATTCAAGTGAGTCTATACTCTTGAAGGGAGAGGTAAACTTCACTACATGTGACCGAGTGGTCTCGACTCCGTATAAAGTTTATATTTAAAAGGACTCCGCCCGGTGGCGGCGCCGAGGTGGGCTGTTCTCCGGGAACAAAGTTTTTTAGGGGGCTGAGCGGAAGAAAAAGAGAAGAGCGGAAAGTAATAGAAAATCGCAGAAGGCCGTGGTGGTGGTGGTGGTGGGGGGAGTGTTGTGTTGTCGCGTGGGTGTCTTTCAAAGCAGATGGCGAAGTGGAATCGCAGTTCAAGGTACAAAGAACACGTAATGTACTGAAAAGCACTCGTGTTATCTTCGAATTGATTCATGACAGCTGGAAAATATAGTTGTAAACTGTACCGAATTATATATCCTTTACCTAAATATAATTTATATAAATTGTATGACTACAGTTTGTTGAATTGAACAAGATTTCTCATTTTTTAAGTTTGTATTTTTCGAAAGAAATAACTTAATTAAGAAATAACTACTAAATTTTGTATCGATTCGCAAAATTCATACAATAAAGTTTTGAATTCATGACTATCAACTAATTCGACGTGCCAAAAATGTCGTACATCACCAAAAACTTGTCGACGAACATTTTAGCAAGTTGCTGACAAATATATTCAAAATTTTTGCTACCCATCCCGAACAACTATCATTCCTCAGCACAAGTCCGGACACAGACTGAATCCCTAAGTGTCCGGACATATCTAGTCCCAAGACTGAATCCCCTACTGTCTGGATAATCTCTACCAATCGCAAAGTTTAATAACCTCAATTACACATGTAAATAGGATTTTACAGCGTTTGAATGTGCTACAGGAACGAGGGTTCATCGCGTCGTTGAGCAAGTGGAAGACAATAGCTTGGAAAGTAGACAATAAGAATGCTGCAGAGCCACACAACTGCGGCCGCTCGCATCAATCTTTGGGCCGTGGCATGTACGAGATGCGCCTTCCCTTGCCAAAGAGCATCTCGGCGCCCGCTGCAAATAGCCCTCGCGAAGCGCGCCATTCGCGGCGCCCCTCCACCGCCCGCGCGTGGGCGAGGGCGAGGGCGAGGGCGAGGGCGAGGGCACGTTGTTTGTGCGGTGGTTAACTGGGGCAAGTCTTGTCTAGACGCCTCCAGTCGATATCTTAAGAACTTGGAGATTTCTTCGCAAAATGTTGCATTCTAATTGAATACATCAGTACGCCGGTCTGGATGGCCGAGATCGTTAAGGCAGCAGTGCTGTAGCGGTCTCGGATCCAATGACAGCGGGGTTGAGTCTCGCCTTGGGCATGGTTGTATTTGTGATCGTCCCTTCACTCCCATCATCACCATATCTTGTCATATTCACAGTTACCATACCGTTAAATGCGGTAGTGGACGCTAATGATCGAGATGTTGATGCGATCTTAAATGACAAATAAATAAAGAAACAATAAAAATCATCAGTTCCTTGAATCCAAGGGGGGATTGAAAAACTCACTGTTCATGATCTTGAATATTTTGAAAAGTTTCGATTTTCTGATTTTTCACTTCCTTGTTATTTAGTGTTTACGTAGTATAGAGAAAGTATTGTACATTTACAAGCGAGAGAGAGAGAGAGAGTACAGTTTACTTCATATGACTTTGTTTGATGTATCCAATAACTGCAATGAATCCTTCGTTTTGAGAAAAAGGTGCCATGTAGTTTCTATGTTCTTAATTATTAAGTCCTCAACTCCATTTTTCGCCCAAAATCTGCAAGATAAGCTCTGATGAAGAAGGCTATGTAGTCTAAAATATCTTAAGAATTAAAAATATTGATACTAGACATCTTTTTCTAAAACTACTACAAGTTATCAACATCACCAGCAATATTATTAAAAATGAATTCTACATTATCTTATGATGCGGTACACTTCGAATCTCCGTGTCCATTCACTGCGGCTTCACAATTCTAAATTACGTCTGCACTCACGACTGCTGAACTCGGAAAGTAATAAGTATAAATATCTAAATTCAGAAGATTTGCGATCCTTTCGGAACTCGCTTGTAGTTTTCATAATTAAAATTTATAATGAACTTTATAACGTAGAACGTAAAATTGTATTTAAAATTAACTTCCTGATCATACATACTGTTACTTAGTCATGTATGATTGCTTCTTAGAAATTAACTAAACGTTATAATATTTTGTAAAATGTTCCTTCAACAACTGAAATGAATTGAAAACACTTGGTAAGTAGTTGGCAACGTAATAATTGACGCGTCGATAAATAAGCAGAATATTATTACATACACACTATTTTGAGCCAAACTTCTGTATTAATAGTAAGATACGTAGGGCCAAGGATGACCCTGACATACAATTTACTTTCTCGACTTACTACTTTTCTACGTAGTAACTAGAAAATATTGTACGTCAGCGGAAATTGGCAATTTTCGACAGCCCTTCTCTTATTTGGAGACGGGGTAACGAAACACTAACACATTGTATAGTCAGAATGCATAATTTAGGTCCCTCATGCCGACAAATCGATTCATGTCAAAACGTCTATCGGTCCGTCTGTGATCAACACTACCGCCTGAACCGTTCAGACGTTTTTCTTTAAAATTGATGTTTTCCCATCAATCTTGACGAACTCTCTGCAAGTTTTTATCGATATTTTGATTTTGAGAGGATTTTCAGAAAGCCTTAACATTTCAAATATCTCAACATTTCAACATCTCAAAAATGGCTCTAAATATTTTATTTATCTTTGTTCTCGGATAGCTCTTTTCAAAATATCTGTTCTAAAAAGTAGATCTTTAATCAGACAAAAATACAAAAATTATTTCAAATGTTTCTTTACATTTGTACCTTAGATAGAAAAATGGTCACTGGAAGCAATGGCGCAGAGATCTCAGTTTAAACTGAATTTTTGAAAATTAAAAAAGTTAGACATAATACTAGAATGGTTTTGCAGTATGCGAGAAAGGTCAGCACCGGCAGGTCAATGATTACGTAAGATTAATGAAGGAAGAAGAAAATGGATTATAATGGTAAATTCGAATTTTGGAAGTTACAGTAATTAAAATGTTTTGTCTTGCATTTTTAAATATAATACGTATATTTTTGTCTGTTGTACGTTTTGTGTCGTTAAACTATTTAAATCCAATATTGGAAAATGCATTGAATGAAAGTAACTACATAAACGCATTCGAACATCACCAGATTGTGTTGCACTGGATTTTATGTTCCACTTGATTTAATTAGAATTCCACTGTCCTTTGATGTATACTATTTTGTGTAAGATATAAGTTTAGCTTAATTTTCCTCAACTTCCTTACGAAAAAGTAAAAAGAAACATACTGGCTAAGATTTTTATGAAAAATCTTAGCATTGAAATTACGTAGATTTACGTATTTTCAATGTTAAATAGGAAATCGTTAATATTTATTTTTTAAATATATCTGAATATAAATGCTTATACACTTCTAGGTCATATGTGGGGTCAAAGATGACCGCTTTTTGTCAACAAAGATGTGCGAAATTCGACAATACAACTAAGTTAAAAATGTGATTGTTAGGCAACGCTTTAGACGCTGGTTTTAGACATAGCATTCTGATACCGTTTTAGATATTTCGTGCATCCTACTGCCATTTGCATATCTCCTTTTTCTACATATTTTGTTGTGACATAGATAAGAAATACTTGGTATCTATAAGAAGAAACTATTGAAATGTTATCTTTCTTACACTCATTGCAAATCGCACAACGCAATGAAACCGGGATGACAATTTAGACCTAGTTTTTGTTCAACAGCACCCATACCATCAAACTACAAAGTAGCCATTTCATTTTTTTAAAATTTAGGAATATTACTCACATTGGATAACTACTCATCCCTTCAACGGTTTTGCAGTTTTCATTTTACCTGGTAATTAAAATGGCATTAATGCGTGCTGATATTGTCTTGAAAAACTATCTTGGTCAATCCTACAGTTGATTATATATTTTCCGCGAGAACTGAATAGATAGGAGTAAAATTTTGATTTTGCTTATATGCAGTATATAAAGCAAATTCTTTACTTAAATAAAAATGATATTTTTGATATGTTTCAATTTCTGCGAACAGACAATATGATATTATTAATAATACATTTTGCGCCCAAACGTTTTATCTTCAACTTCGGCAGACATCTTCTGTAGATACTCGAACAAGCAGTGTCTTTTCAGATAGTTAACGGACGACTGGTAAAAATGTCAATCCACATAGGATTTGAGACTTCTTCTTGCGTAGTCCCGAAAATCGTCGTGTAAACTTGTACGTATCCTCCTCGTAGAGGAGCAATGTGAGCCGGCACGGCCGGATATATTATTAATAATACCCTCCAGGCAGGATAGCCGTGGTTTTATAGCACAATATATGTTATTAAAGATATATATGTAGCCTTTCGAACGTTCAAAACAAATCCGTTCTTCTTCACTCTTCCCATTTCGCTGTGGAGTCGCTCTTGGCCTTCCGTGATTGACGACCGCTCGGCGTCGGCCAGCGAACGCCAAGATGGCGCCGTCCATTGCTGCGGAGCGCGAGCGGCGCCTTTTCCGCCGAGAGGCCCCCGGGAGAGCGCCCGCGCAGCAACAAGTAAGCTGTCGTCGTGTTTTCCGCGGCTGTCCGCCTCCGCCTCCGCCTCCGCGGCGACGGCCACATTCAATTAGAGGGCCACTCGGCGGGCGGGATCGCCGCGGCCGCTCTCGGCGGCAGATAGCATCAACCCCGCCACCCCCGCCCCTCACCGTCCCGCCCTCACCGCCGCTTCTCCCCCTCCCCGGCCCCACTCTCGCTCATCCCCCCCACCCCGCCCGCTCCTGCCCTAACCCCGCCCCGCCTCCACCCCGTCCCACCCCGTTCCGCCCTGCACCACCCCGACATACGCATGCTCCAGTCCTGTCCACTCTCATTACCTCCCCCTTACTTTCCCCCCCTCCCACGCTTCTTCCTTTCTGCCGCTCTTGCCACTGCGTCTCTGCTTCCGTCATCACAACTGCTCCCGCCCTTCCCTGGACAAGGGAGCCTACTCCTCAGCCCCCCCTTCCCTACCTCTGTCCTTCGCCATCCCCGCTCCGCCTAGCCCACCCATGTCCCCTCACACTATGCCTCGCCTTACCCACGCGTTCACCCCCGCCCGTCACTCCTGTTACTGCATTTTCCGTCCACATCTACGCAACATCTTCACCACTGCCACTCCTCCTCCTCCCTGCTCCCGCTCTTGCCACTGTCTGCACATCACGCCATTAAAACTGCTCCTTCCCTTTCCTCCGCACGGGGGACTACTGCTCAACCATGCTTGTCCCTCGTCACCCACGCATCGCCCCACCCCACCCATGTCCTCTCACACTTAACACCGCCTCGCCCACCCGTCGTCCTCCCTCCAACTCCGCCCCAGTCCCTCCCCGCCCAACCCACGCACCGGTCAGTCTCCGTTCCGACTCGTTCCGGCCGTGCCCTTTCCGCTTCAGTTCCTTGATCCCCCTTTCCCACCTACGCGTCATCTTCACCACGGCCACTCCTCCTCTCTGCGGCCGCTCTTGCTACTGCATGTCAAACCCACCAGCAGAACTTTTTCCGTCCGTCCCTCCCCATGTGGTCCCGTGTGTCTCGCACAATCGTCCCCGCCCAGCACCTGCATCGTCACCTCCTCCCCGCTTCGCACCATCCTTGCCCCTCCCCCACATCCCCACCCCCACCCTCGAGCAGCTCACACCCCATCACGCCTCACTCATTCGTCGTCTCGGCTTCACCTTCGCCCCTGCTCACCACAGCCACCATAAGCACCTCCTCCAATGATCCTGCCGTTTCCTCCACTCCGACTCCTCTTCCCGTTCTCCTCCCCTGCCGTTCTCCGCCCCTGGCCCCCTGCGCCCCGCGAGGGCTGTGCTCGCCTCGGCCATCGCCTCCGCACTTCCTGAAAGCTGCGCCCTCACCCTCGCTTTCTGAGCGACCCGCAGCGCAGCGGACAGTGCGCCAGGGTTCAAACCCCGGTCGGCACACACGGGATTTGTGCTGGGCAAAGCGGTTTCGCGACAGGTTCTTTCGGGGTTCTCCTGTTTATTATTTTTTAACGTGGACAACGACAATGTTTTTTGGGGTTCTCCCGTTTCTCATTTCACGAGCAGTCCATCATCTTCACCCAACCACCAAATTAAGTGTCGAAACATACTTCGAAACTTCTTTTTTCTCTTCTTCTGCTTCCCTTCCTTCTTCTTCTTCTTCTGCTTCTTCTTCTGCTTCTTCTTTTGCTGCTGCTTCTTCTTCTTTTGACGGTTTACATCAGAAGGCGTGTTCCGGCTTCTCTCCGTCGTTGCCTTGGCCCATCAGGATCTCATTTTACCCCATCTTTAGATTTGCACAATCGCGTCTTCTTACTCCTGTTCCTGAATATTTTCATTTAAATGCTGATTTAAGCCGTACTCCTATGATTTGCCCGTTCCAAACCCGTCACTGATTTTCCCTTTTCTGTAGATCTTCAGATTTGCATGTCCCTCTTGGCGGAAATCTGGCTTGCGGATCCTTTCATAACTTTTTTTTCTCATTATTGCCGCTGCTACGCATACGTCTACATGCGCTACACTAACCACAGATGTCAGGAAATGAGTCTGGGTCGTAGACCTTGTCTCGGCAAAGGCGATGCCTTGCTTTGGGAGACACACGGATGAGGAAATGGCCATCAAGTCGACATTTAGGTCGAGGCCGGATCTCACCAGCCAGTGGGGAGGAACGCCGCCTATCCAGGCCCGGAATCATTCACTACAATATCCGAAATATTGGCTGTCGTGCGCGGAAACATCAATCAATCAATCAATCAATCAATCAATCAATCAATCAATCAAAGGAAACTCTTAATCCAACAACAAAAGACTCCATCTCCGTAACGCACGTGTATTGTTTTGCCATTGAAATTCACTACTAGCGTCATTATAAAAGATCCGACTGATTTCATTTTGGCTTGTAGAGAACGCAACATCAAATGTTTCGGCAATAAGCGTCATCTTACTGCTTTTGTCACTTTCTTCTCCCTTAGTCTCTCACATAATTCATCTTGTCTATTGGTTTCCATCTCTCAACATTCACGATTTGTCTCCACAACTTTGCATTTGAATATCGTCAACCGACACAAACAGAAAAGCGGTTCATTGGCCTATTCGTCGACTTGCTGAATGAGTGTGTCGTAGTGGCTTCCGTCGTACACCACCCCACATTTATTAAGGTAATTTATCACTCTTCATTATCAACATGAAAAAAAACAGACACTGTGTTGCTTTCTGACTCAATCTTATCAGCTGTTTGATTCCTCACTCCTTCCCTGCCCACTTTCAGCCCTGCGTCATGCTCCACTTCTCCCCCTTGAATCCTCATTGCCACCCCGTTCCTCGTTCCCCGTGGTCGACTCCACGTCCGCCAGCGCACTCTCCCTTCGCGCTCGTAAAAACAGTAAGCAGGCCAAACTAATGGCACACATTTCGGGGGTTGCCGTGGCAACGCCGGGCGGCGAGGGCGGCGTGCCTGAAAGGGCGGCTGGGTACGGGCACGAGAGGGAAAGGGAGCGATGGTGGTGTACAAGTAGGCTGCGGGCGGTGAGGGCGGAAGAGAGTCGGGGATGAGGGGGCGTCTGATTCGGCGGGTTGGACGAGAGGAACGAAGGGGGAAGTAGGGGAGGAAAGGAAATCAGGGTGCAGGGGCAAAAAGGGGCGGGTTGGCGGGGCAGGCGGGGTGGTGGGGCGATGTGGAAAGCGTTGGTAGCGTGTACGATGTGGGATGCGTGGGATACGTGGGCGACGGGGGCTGCGGGAATGGCGGAGCGATGGGGTGGCGGGGGCAGTGGTGTGGTGGGGGCAGTGGGGACGGAAGGGGCGACGGAGGTGGCGGAGGTGGTGTAGGTGGCGAAGGTGGCGGCGGGGCGGCGGGGCGGCGGGGCGGCTGCAAGGTGGGAGGTGGTGTCGAGGGAGGCTGCGACGGTAGCGGGGGCGGCGGGAACGGCGGAAGCAGTGACCATGGACCAGGAGTGCGTTATTGTCGCCGCGGTCGAAATCTGCGGCGCGCGCGCGAGGAGCGAGATAAAGAGAAACAAGAGGGCGTCGAATATTTACAAGGCCGGTTAAAGCGTTGCGTGATCGTAACAGTGTTAATGAGATAACTAGCTCGTGGGCGTTGTGTTCCTGGGGAATCCCAGGCTCTGTTGCTAAGCCTTCTGACTCTCCCGAGCAAATCGATGCCTAATGTTTCGTTTTCAGTTAGCTACGTGATGATTTCTCACTTTTCCTCGTTTGTTATGAAATAATAATTATTAGAAATCTTTAATATCACACACTTTCTTATCAAAAGAAAGGGAATGAAGTCGCTTCCAAAATAGGTCACAAACAAATCTGAAATTTAATGATTGATTAATTGATTAGTGGTTCCGGTCGCATCAACTGCAAATGTCATTAATCCCGTAAGATGTAGTTCATGTTTTTATCGCGGAAGGTGTTGGTGATCTTCCCTCATTCGAGGATGAGATCCGATAACGACCTACCCGACAGCTTCAGGAGATGTCCCTCTCCAGGTATCTCCCACCACTGAAACCACTGAAAACTAGCTATGAGAGCAGTTAGAATCCTCCTTCAGTCAGCGGTTGAATTTGACTTGTCGATCCCTAGGACCTCCTGGACGCAGGAACTGCAAAGACATCAATTAATTCCCTGAGCCACCTATGTCGGTCTGAAATTGTATGAAATGATACGAAGTAGTTTAAGAGACTAATTGAAGGCATCGGCGCAAAAATAGGATATTTTAAAATTTTAATCAGATTTTTAGAACGTAAGTCAGAATTTCATTTATATTTGTGCACACGAAGGGAATGAATCTGTTTTATCTGTTGTGAAATGGAGGTATATCTGCGTCTAGACAAAAAAGAAAATTAAGAATTATTTTAATGAGTAAAATAAAGCTTGGAATTTCTTATTTCCTCTTCTCACAACAGTTTAAAAATATACTGCAAAAAATGTGCAAAAATAACTGTTTTTATGAAAATTGAGTAACAATATCACAAAATTAATAACATAAAATTATTGTCCATAGAATGATATCCAACTTATATGTTCCAAATCCTTTTTTGGGCAGAAATACTTATGCAGTACAATTTAGGCAACGGTCTAATTTGGCAACTTTCCTCAAAATTGAAAAAAAATCTATTTTTATTCTTTGACCATAAAGTTAAATTATTATTATAAATAATTGTATATTTTCATTTATGTCGGTCCATTTATTTGTACATATTTGTCCTATATCTGTCTTCAATTTCGTTTGTGTAAATTTAAATGATGACTTTTATACATATCTGTTTGTTTGTCTAGATAGCAACGCATTTATTTGCAGAGTTCATAAATATAGATTGTAGCTTATTATTGTTCGTGATATTCTCCTCCACACAGGCCCATTTCAAATGCCACAGTTATTGTTCTGGCCACTAAACCTATTCTGAGGTTGTGCCAGAAAGTAGCAAAGACGAAGGAATACGCTGAACTGTTTACATTTTACGTGCCAGAACTGCTTTATTTAACGAGATATCAAAAGTTCGTGAATTAGTAAAGCCTCATAGAAACATCTGTTATCAGAGTTCACAAATATTCACAATTTCTAACTTCCTAAAATGATTAACTACGTGGACCCTTGCCCAGCTCGCAATGGTTTCAAATGGCGGCCTGGAGATATATTATTTTTATGCTCCAGAAACTACTATTCAAAAATCAACTATTGAAGATGTACTTGTGTTATTGTAATTGGGTAATTATTGCAACTTGTATATTGTAAGTAGCCATCACGATTATTGGAATTTTTAATTTTGATAGATCTTTCTAATAAAGTGAAATTATTAAACTTGTACCTGTAGTAAAAGTCAACTCTCATAATTGTTCTAATTTTCAGTTTATAAGTTGCCTTTTGCACATATTTTATTTACAACTTGTTCATACTTGTTCAACATTCGGTGAATTATGAAAGAGATTACAAAATTGAATATACTGCCGTCATCAGTTTTCTGGAATATTCACTTACCAAATACACGACACACACTACAGTTTTAAATCTTTCGATCTCTGAGTAGGAGCCGCAATGTTCAATTGTCATATCTCCAACCTGATGTATAAAACGCCATTCCGTTCTGCCACGTAATCTTTGGCCTTCAATTTTTTCTTGGACAATTGCTTTCGTTAATTTGTTATTGTTTGCAGACATTTGTGCTCGAAAAAGTGTAGGATTCGCTGGTAACAAATAGTGCACATTTTCTTGTTCACATTGAGTGCTAGAGAATAAAATTGGTGGTTATCTTGTCTATTCTTAACACTCTCCTGTAAACTATTAAAAGTTATCAACTCTGAAGTGTTTTTTGGACAAGTAACACTTGTAATGAAACTATGGTTAGTACGTTATTACATACTTACTTACATTATTTATTTACATTATTTATTTACATTATTTATTTACATTATTTACTTACATTATTTATTTACATTATTTATTTACATTATTTACATTATTATTTATATTACATTATTTTCATAAGTAAATAGATTTGCATACATCTTTACATAGTAGATACTTTTGTTACCTTAATCGCGTGTGTTGAAATTATCATTACCGTATTCCAATTCTGATGAGGTGCAAGAAATATTCTGAAATAGTGAAGAGTTACGTGGTTTAAATTCAATCAATCTGTTTAAATAGCACAGGTTTAACTACCATAAGGAAATAAGATTGAAATGTAATTTCAATTTTTAATGACAAAACCTTAGTATTTCGTTATGTAAAATATCATATAATACTTTCTTGTGCCTTATGATGGTGACGTAGGGACACGACTTGAGTTTTACGAAAAAATAGTTTAATAAGCTCTGTTTTTAAGGAAAAAACTGAATTAGAATTTTATAAGTTTTAAAACTTTACGTTTTGAAAATGATTGATTTTCAGAGCAATAATATTGAAAATCTAGATTTATTACCATAGACTCTCCTGACAATAACGTAATACTTATATTTCCAAAGCGTAAACCCTCGTGTGAGCTTCATTCAAATGCAGAAAAAGAGCACTCAACGTTACTAGGCGTGAGAACCTCATATCGGCGATTATCTATTCCAAGACAACTTTTGTTTTACAGACTACAAAGTACACGACCAATGCACAGATCCAATTCCCTAATATACATCCCAATTATTAATGAGATCGCTGGCGAGGTAGGTACATTAAATAAGTAAATACAGTAATTTAAAGATGTCTGGTATCAAAGAATAAATTATGTTAATGATCCTTTCGATAGCGTAGCGATCATCCTCAGAGCTTACAGCTTCCGGACCGAAAAAAAGTTCTGCAGAACTTTGTTTTCGACCGGGAAGCTGCAAACTCTGAGGATGATTGCTACGCGATCGAAACGATCTTCAGCATAATCTATTTTTTGATATTAGACAACGTCTTTAATTTACCATACATCTCGAGATATACATCCATTATCATAGCTAATATCTTTCAAGAGTACAGTACAACAAATATTTTTAAGTCCATATAATTTACGTATGTTATTTATTGGTACTTGAAGCAAAATTGACATTGACATGACTGAAAAACAAAATTGATATTTTATGAGTTTGAGCATGATAACGTATAACATACGTTCAAAATTACGAATTCTGGATTTAATGATTAATAACTTACTAACTCAGATCTACTGTCTAGTAAATCTCATGATGTGCTAATTTTATTAACATAAACAATATCAACGTGACTCGCATTTATCGTGACCTTTAAACCCAGCTGATATTGCATGTCTCTCAGTTGAACGGCCTCCGGTGGAATTTATTAATGGATTCATTCAATGCCGCCGACCCCAAACTTGTATCGCCTCGTCGCACCACGCGTCGACAAATCAACCGCTCCCCGGAGACATTACGAACCGACAGCTTCCACGAGCGCATTGTGGATATAGAAAGGGTTTCCCATCGGCGCGTTATTGACATTTAAACGATCGCCATCATCAGTCACATCCACGCGGTAATAAGCGGTGACGCGCGCCCCGGCCAAGTGCGCAGTGAATAAATAAAAGGTAAATACGGCGGGAGAGGCGGGGAGTTCTGGGAATGGTGGTGGGACTGTTTCGTGCGCAGTGGTTCAAATTTGAGCCAAAAGTGTCTACATACTAGGTTTTCGTAGTGCGTGTGTTTTTATTTCCTCATAACAGTATGTTGATAGCGGCAAATTATTTCAATATACAGCAATATGTCGAAAAATGACCGTAGTGATGAATACTCGGTGAAATTAATTTCAAATAAAAACTGTAGTGGAGGCGCCCTGGAGATGTGAGGACACGCAATGGTGCGAAATTGGCCAAAACAAATCCATAGGAAGAAATGACCACAACAACACATTTTTCGTCGTAACGGTATTTTTATTTTGGTCGGGGAAGGCCAGTAGAGGGCTGTCGAGCCAAAAGACAGGAAACGTATTTTTATTTCAGTGTGTTGATATTCTGGAAATGAAATTTTTTCTGCGGTTTAGTCCAAGAAGTATATATTTGAGGAGTGTTGAGAAAAAATACAAGGAAAATCGTCATTTTTGTTACACTTTCGGAACGAAGGAAGTTCTAGTTCGCTTTTCTCCGCAAATTAAAATAATGGATGATAATTTAGATAATATTAAGTTGTATTTGTGATCGATTATCTTCTTCTACCTTACAATCACATAGTAAAAAAACCAAGCAAAGGTGGATTTTCTCTATTATTTATTCAATAATAAACATTTTAAAATCTAAATTGACCGTGAATATAGACTTCAAACATATCACATTACAGGCATTTCTAATATAAATGGTCAATGTTTTCAATCCTGCTCTTTTCTGGTCTTCTATGAGATTGAGGCGCGGTGGATAGGAAGAGCTGGCTACCCCGTGGACGTCCCTCAGGACGGGCGTTCGTGTCAATAATCGCATCCGTGTATCGATTCGTTGAGTGTTTTCGCTTGCAAATCCTTCGACCCTCCGTCGCCCCTCGTGTGTGAGGCCGCATTACATCGAGGAGATAACTCTGGGTAGAGCGTGGCTCGCCACTGTTGCCAGTTGCGCGGAATGTGGGAAGATGCGGCGGAGGGGGCGAAGCGCTTCTAGTTCATGTCCCAAAAGACAAACATAATTTATTCGGTATATAAATGATAAGCCTATATCAAAATTATTAATAAAAGTGGATGTGTGTGTGTGTGCAATAATGGATGTATGTGTTTAAGACCGTATGTAGAGCACTTGCACACACTTCAAACAAACCTGAGACCACACTATAACATATTTTAGAGATTGTACATTTCTTGGATTGAAAGAAGGAAGATGGTTAGTAAAGTATAAAATTAAAAATAAAATAAAACCTAAGTAGCCAATTCGATGACCAAGATTGCTATGACAGTAGTGCAGTGGTGGTCTCGGACCGAAGGATCGCGGAATCGAGTCTCGCCTCAGGCATGGTTGGGTTGTCCGTGCCTCTCTATGTTCGTGTGTGTCTATTTCATCATTCATCATCATCATCATCATCATCATCATCATCAGCATCTTCATCATTACCATAATTTCGTCTCATCCCCCATGGCTACATACCCTGGGATGTAAAACTGGAATCAGCGTTAAAGTGCCCCAAATAGAAAGTAACGTGCACCTACCTCGATATTCGAGACAGAACCCCGGTGGAATGCACGTATTGCGTTTAGTTCTACCATGAAGTATTTTTTTTTCTTTTGAAGCACTTTCTCATAAATTGCGGAGTTTGACATTGGTCCAGCTAGTTGAATATATTTTTACAGGTATATTTATTTTTAAATCCAATATTGTTTATTCCTTTCCTCCTACCTATTTCTCTGCTTTCGTTTATTACTATGTGCCGTATCTTTCTTTCAATACCATTTGCTAACTTGGCCTAGTCACGCTCAAATACTTCATATTCAGTGATTTACCATCTCACTATGTCGTTGACGTATAGCTGCTTTCATTTTCAATCGTTCACTTTCAAATCTCGTTGACATCTTATAATTTCTCTTGAGGCATCTTCTTTCTGTGATATGGAGCCTTTTCTTTCAATTCAATCGTCAAAATCTCTCTGATACCCTCTACCATTTTTCTTAAATATTATTACAGTCTAATAATGCCTACTGTTTGTGTAATTTTCACTCCTACCATTCTCATCTTCTTCGCTCACTTCTCCGCCTTGACTCGTCATTCTTTCTTCCCTTGTATGACGTTCTATTACTACACATCTCGTAACTCGTGCTTCTGAGCTCGTCTCTCTGTGATCCTCCTCCTTCCGGCTTGCCTCGTTGATCGCCTTCTCTCTCGTTCCTTCGCCGAACCCGCCCAGCATCATGTCCTCCCCCTTGTGATCTGAAGCACAATAAATATTTAACGTCCATAGGCCCGGCGTCGGGTGTCCCCTTCAGCTGTGATTGATTCCAGCCTTCGAGTGCGTGAGGTGTGCGGGGAACCCGTCGCCGGCGCCACGTTGGCGCTCCATTTCCCCTGTTAGCTATCTGCGCGCGGAGCTCTCCTGGCGAGTCGCATGTAAAGCAGACGTGTTGGGGATGCGAGTGAAAGTTTTAGAAAACGCTTGGTGTGTTAACGGGTAAATTATTATCATCTTCATTATCATCATCAGGGCTCCGATTCTGATGACATGTCATCTCTTCTTTGGTGCACTCTCGACGTAGCTAACTTGTAAATAAATGTTTATCATGACATGTAGGTCACAAAATGTATAGTTATTGGGTTATTTTTGCCATGTTTTGCCATTTTCACTTTTTAGATAATTTTTGGGGTAATTTGTCGTCCTTTTTGCATTTTTATGCATTTTGTGTCCTGTCGGTGTTTTTTGTTGTGAATATTTCATGAGTTTACAATGACACACTAAAACAAAGTTTTTATGGTATCGTCAATTAATGATGAAATTCACTACTGCAGTGAACTCTTTTTCAAATTTTCGAAATTACGTCGATCTTTGGTAACTACCTCGACCTTTTAAATTTATCTGTTGGAAGATAAGGATTACATTTCCTCCTAAAATAAAGACTATATTAAATATAATTCTATATAAATAAATTTAATTTAAAATTGTCAAATCCTTTGAATAAACAAACATATTTATAAAAATTTTGAGTAATTCTTGAAAAATTAGGTAATTTTCCTCTTATTTTAAGACTTTTAGGTCATTTCCTCTTATTTTAAGTAATTTTATAGGTAATTTTCAATGGGTTTTTAGGTCATCAGAATCCGAGCCGTGATCATCATCAACAGTTACGGTAGTTGTCTACCTCAAAACGATGAAAATCATGAAATTTCATGTTTTTTCATTATGTTTTAGTTGGTAAGCTGTTTTATTCTCTCTTAAATGCTTAAAACTGTTTCTTCCCAAGTTTCTTAGTTTTCGAGCAAATAATTTTTTTTGAAGCGAGTGTAAAACCCTTAGTGAGTGAACTTCAGATACATTTTTCCGAATTCGGGATTTTCAGCACATTCAGAGAAAATAAATTAAAAAGTACTTGATTTCGATAATTGATTTTTGAATAGTTATTAAATAATCATTAAATAATTGATTTCTTGATGCTTTGGTCTCTATAAGCATAAACAATCAAATTTACAAAGAAAAACAAAATAGACACAAAGTTATTGATTTTTTATTCTGTTAGAAACTTTAAGGTTTACATCTGTATTACCTATTCCTTAATAGTAATTCTAACTAACGTGTTTCATATCTTGAAATTAAGATATACAGCTAAAATAAAATATTTAGAACTATTAGCTTTACAGGGTATATTGGCAAAAACTGAGTGTACATATCCGTATTGATGTGTTTATATGTGATTTTTTAATTTCGCGTATACACCAAGTAATATACATAGTGTAGAGAAAGTTTGTCTGTCTGTCTGTTCGTCTGTGAACACCATTAGCGCCTAAACCATAGGTAGGATTTTTTTTTCAAATTGGAGATACCCCTGTCAATCTGGCTAGTGTCGAAGCTTTGAGATTTTGAAAACCATTTGCAACATGAAGCCCAACGGACATTATCAAAATTTTCTCAAAAATAGCTTCAAATGTTTTTTTTTCTTGTAAGAATAGAGTAGAATACACTTATAAAGGTGGCATAGGTTTGCTCCAAAACTTATAATTTCCTGACTCATCGGAACAAACAGAAGTCTCTGCGAGTTTGATTGTTGGGAATACTTCACATGATCCTAAACAGTTTTAAAAAAATATCAAAAAAGACCTCAACATCTTTTAATAAGCTTTGCTCGAAGATATTTAAAAATGTTTGAGTTCTTATTTTCGTTGAAATAGTTTTCGAAAATTTAAAAAAACTAAATATTGTTTCGGTGTCTTCCTATAACTACAACATTAAAGAGAGATATTTTTCGTAATAAACTCTGTGGTTCAAATATAGATCTTGAAATAGGGTCATGTACAATTTTTCGAAAATAGAAGTAGTTTTTAGGGAATTTTGCTTGAAATATCGGTATTTTTAAACTATTTGGTTTTCTTGTAATTAATTTTTTCCTTGGGTGTAAGACGGTACTGGAAAAAAATTTCTCCCCTCATTTCTCTCTTTCTTGATTGCAAAGAAAATAACATTGCAAAAGTGCAATTTAGATTATTGAGATTTATTCTTTAACCCGCACCAGATCGTTTTTTTTCTACGAACGTAACTGGTCACCTGGGAGGAAACAAATCACACGTCCGTTGCATAGAGGTGTTGAAATGTCGGCAAAATTAATAACATAAATTTATTCACCAAAACGTGTTCATGCATATAATCATAATTTTTTCCTACAATAAAAATGAAGTGTATAAACATGGATACGTGGTAATTGTTAAATTGAGAATGAATGTACAAAGTTGGTACACACAATCTTTACAAATAGACAATGCGTGTGATGTGGATACCCCTCTTTTCTTTCACTTTTCTATTTCACGGGATGTTTTGCGGTTCAAATTTCTTGAACAAATATCACATCTGCTCTTGCTTGTTTTCTTTTTTCATATTTCTGCTTCTTCTTTCTTTTCTGAAAGTAAATATTTTACTGTCTCGGGTATTAACTCTCGCGGTAATCCTGTTAGTATTGATCTCAGAATCGATGAAGGGCGAATGCAATGGAAACTTTGGTTTGCAATTCTCGTTTCTGGCGATTTCTTGCAGCGCCAGTAATATTACATCTTCCTGAAAGTAGATCGTGCCAACTTGGATTGTCTCACAGGAAATGGAGGATACCGCATGGGATCCGTGGGCGAGGCCCATTGGGGACTGTCCGTCACCACGGGTCTGATGTTGGAGGGCGTGCTGCAGCTTTGCGATCTCTGAGACACCTGCAAGAAAAAAAAATATTTCTGAGAATTGATGGACAGTCTGTAGTCAGGTGACGAGTTACGGGTTTGTCTCACAGGATATGGAGGGTAATGATATAAAATGTTAATGGAAGCGTACTGATTCTCACAAAGTTATAAACATTCTCAAACCAAACTACATGAAATAATACATTGTGGGGTGCAAATTCGTCATTGTGACTCTCCTGAATCAGTAGAATCTGTTCTAAAGAAATATATCTTAGAAATGTCATGCAGAATCTTTTGAAAAAAAAACTATTATTTTTCGCATAAATTCTGCTTGATTTTTTAAAAAGAAAATGTACTGAAATGACTCCAAATTTTTTCTTTACATTTTTTCACGGTTACAGCAAAGAACGTTTTAATATGGCGTGAGTCTCATTTTTGTTTAACTTTCTGAATGAGATATAGATTTACTGACATGCAAATGTTAGAAACAAGCCGAGAACGTATGCGCTGTAGATGGAGTGATATATTTATTATTTATTTTAAATAATTGGGCAAAAAATGATTGTTCGCCTGTTTATCACAAACATGTCTTTTTGATTTAATATGAAGTCGTGCCTGCCTACTGAGATATCAATGGCCGCGGTATATTCACAGTATCACTGAATGGTATCGCTAGTTTTCAAGAGGGGATGGGCCTTCTCATGAAAGGAATTGCTTATTCGGTCTCTCACCTGCTGGAACTAAGTCACAAGATATTGACTTTGTGGTAATATGCACATACTTTATTTTTGCTAGTCCGGTAGCCTTGGCTATATTGAGTTATATGAATTGCGATTCTTATTGAAGGCATTCGGATGTAACGAATGGTATCTGTGTCTGAACTTTCTAGTGAAATCGTTATTATTGCATTTGATGAAGGAGAGAGGGTAGCTATCCTTAAATTCGTAGTGGCTTTAAACATATTCAACAAAAGATATTGACAACTCGCTCTTAAGTTACGGCATGTGCAGCTCGTTTCATTTAAACAGTGGCATCACATTGCATTTTCCTAAGAAAGTAGAGAGGACAGATACTATTATTTACACGCGATTATCTCATTTAATCTTCCCTAGTACGGAATAAAACGCCAGTTTAGTGGCGTTAAAAGCAGAGTGGCCGCTGGACCAGGCCGGAAGTAAGGCGACCTAAGCGCCATCACGCCCTCGGGAGCGGAAACGCCAACCGCGGCGTTTCCATCTCCCCCGCCAGAGGGCAGCAGCGGCGCACCGCCGTCCGCGGCGCAGTCAGCGGTCTGCGATGAATGGCCGCGCGAGGTAATAAGTGGCCCACCGCGCCCTCCCCTCCCCTCCCCTCCGCCCGCCACACAACGTCGCACAAATATTGACTCGGCCCATAGAGGGCCCGAAGACGTCCCGAGGCGCGGGCGAGGGGGGAGAGCGGTGTTTGTGAGACGGCGTTGGCACGACTGCGGCCGCCCGCAATAAGCCGCCGATCGGCCCCGGGGAATCCCCGAGGAGCGGGCGGCGGAGGGGCGCCTCCCCCGGGAACAACATACGGTTGTTAGGAGGCGCAGACGGCTTCGCTGCGCTGTGCCTCGGACCGTCCGGCTCCGCGCTGGCTCCCTTCTCCGCTGCCTCCGCCCCTGCGCCTCGCCACGCCCTATCGCTCCCACCACGATTCCATTCTTTAGCTCCCCTTCGCCCCCAGCTGTCGCAATCCCGTTCTCCCCTTCCACCAACCATTCCTCTACGCCCCTTGTCCCTTTGTTGTCACATCCTCTTTTCTCCTGCCACCTTCACCGACAACGCTCCAAGCTATCCTCTTTGCATCTCGCGCCTCTTGCCTCGATCTCTTTGTCACCTATTTCCTCCCCATTTCGTTCTCCTCCCATCCATCCTTCGTCTCTTCTGCTCGCCTCATTGTTTTTCCCTCTAGTCTCATCCCGGCCCCGATTCCTGTCTACCTTTTCGCCTCTTTGCTTCGTACTCTCCCTGCCTTTCCCCCTCCCCATCTCCTCTCGACCACACATCTACTCCTCCCTTTCTGTCCAGCTCCACCCCCACCTCGATCCAAGTCTGCTTCATCTATTGTTGCCTCCTCACATAGTCTCTTTCCCGATTTGTCCTTCCTGCCACGTCCAACTGTCATCTCTTTCCTACACACGACCCCCCCTCCTCCGCACCTCCCTACCTCTTCCACACCCCGCCTCCGCCCTTCGCGAATTGGCCCACCATCTTCCCTATCCGCCTAGTGCCCTCTCCTCGTCCTCCGTTCCTCACCTTGTTCCTTCGCCATCTTGTCCCTTCTCGCCTAGATCCTCTCCATTGTTGCCGTCCCCCTCCATCACTTTTCACTTCCACCTTTCTCCAGTCCAGCTACGCTCCCACCCGCCATCGCGTGCGCCCTCACTCGTCCCCTCCCACGTAATTTCCCGCTCCGCGACTCCGCCCCGCCCCTCCCCTCCCCGCCGCCCGCCGCCCCGGGGTGTGCGCGTCTTCATTGGGCGGCTTCCGCGTTGTGACAGGGTCGCCGGGCGAATACTTCTTTGGACGATATTGACCTTTCTCACGCCGGCCTCTGTCGGCGCCGCCTCGCTTACATAGCTCTGACTGGCCTCGGGCACTGCGCGCGCATTCGGGCCGAATATTGGCATTGTTTCGAGCAAGTTGTTGGGCATTACTTGGAGATGCTGCGTTTCTCGTGAATGTAAATTCTTTGTTTTTTTTTCTCCGGCGATGTATATTGAGAATATTACAAGCTGGTTTGGATATTCCCTCTTGGGGGTGAGAATCTTCTTTCCGTCTTTTGAACGTATTCGCTGAATTGGCATGTTATTGCTCTTGTATGCTATGGTATTTAAATATTTGCTTTTGTAATATTGTCGTGTTTCATAATTTTTATAATCTAAAATAATTTCATTTTTGCGATGAACGAAATATATATTTAACAAGAATTGCCACTCAAATATTCTTTCAGAATAAAAATCCCACGCTGATATTCATTAAAATTACACAATCAAATTGTTTCATTCCATATCTGAGAGATAGAGATGCACACATATACTACCCAACAACACTAATATTAACCGATTAATAAACCCACAGAAATCATGACCCACTGAAGTTTGTTTCTTGACGTTGAATATGCACAATATCTGAAATAATGCTTTTTTTATATTTTTTGAATTATCAGTAAGGGATTTTTGAACTATCGGTAAAACTTTGCATTCATTATAACGACAATTGTGGTACAATTTGTTGTAATCTAAAGGTTTAGACATGTGGGATATTTTTATTGTTTGTAAACAAAACACAACCATAAGTATTTGATTAATCACCTTGGCGAGAAAGCGTTATATTTGCGGATATTAGGCATCACATATTATTTACATTCATTTACCATTATTCTCAGCTATCATAAGGAAAGAATTGAAATTCCGCACCGAAATGTCTTTTGTTAGTGAAGATTTTTCTCCAATTATTCACATATCAGTGATCTTATATTTTCTTCTTAAGGAAAGCGTGAATTAAGGATTTTTGCGTTCAAACTTTCCTCGACACGAGTCGGTTTTGAGCCCGCAATTATCGATATGATAGCCCAACTAGTTGACCTTTAAACACGAACTAAGACTAAACTCTGACTGTTAACCAACTGAAACAGACGATATTCCTGCCAAATTAATCATTAATTAATAATTTTACTTTGAGACTATTTATATTGAGATTTTAAAAAGCCAGATGAATGTTCAGCGGCGCCAAAAACTTGTTTTATATCGTTGGCGAACAAGAAACTTAGTACATTTCAAGAACTGCCATTTTGCGGCGAAACTCTTTTGACGAGAGAGGAGCCGTTGAAAGAGAAAGTTATTTGCTCTAATAACCATCAGCTTTGCGAACGTTCGTTATGACACTTATAGTAAAAATGTATGTTTTTCTTAAAATATTTCTTCACTTAACTCACCTTATACACCTTATTTGACTTTTGCTCAGGTTTCGGACGTTGGCTCCACTGTGCAGTGGCAGGCTAATGCCGGAGTGCGCCAGGGAGAGTCACCCGGAGGCAGGCGCTAATAATTTTCCGCTTTCCCGCGAGTTTTCGCCGCCGGAGCGCGCCACTCGCGCGCTGCCTAATGATGGCGCGAGCGCGCCTGGGCGCGGTCCGATCGTCGCTTGTTAGGAGTGCGTTTCCAGAGCTGCACGCGCGCAAACCTTGGGAGCCAAACTGAGGGGCTGCGGCGCCTTGTTATCAAACTCGCGACGACGACGACGGCGCTTCGGCGAGGACGGCGACGGGGAGGGCATGGCGACGGCAGCGAGGACGTGGGGACGACGCCGTGGTGGCGGCGGCGGTGGCTATGGCGGTTGCACTTCCCGTGGGAGAAGAGGGGCTACGTCTAGGTTAAGTACCTTTCTTTTACATTTATTTACTTCATGTTCGGCCGTGAGGCCCTTCAATGGCTCGAATACAATAGTATTTTCAATATTAGGAAATGGCATCCTTGGCTTTTCGAGCTTTACATCGATGCTCCGTTTGTTAGTTGTTGGATTTAGAATGGGCTTGGTTTAGTGGTTATTTAACATTTACTTGATTTAATATTAGGCTATTTGACTTGGGTTTATCAAGTACTTACGGGGGGCGAAATTTGTCTTTTGTGAATTTGGATTTGATTCGGCAAGGGTGCACAGCATTATGTCCAAGGTTTGGACTATTTGTTTACTGAGGACACTATTTGTTTACTGAGAAATGTTGAGTGAAGTAAAGACAAATTTGGAAATTGTAGAGATGCGATTCTTATTAAATCCATTCATAGCTCCCGATGGATATGAGAATTGGGTATAAATGAGAGCACTTATATGATTTTTTTAAAGAAATTTGTTTTGTACCGTCTGTAGTTTCTCTATTGATTAGAGTGCTGCATTTCCCCAAACAGGACAAGCATATGCTAAGGTGGGTAAAATGATTGTTTTAAATATCATAAGCTGACATTCAATTTTTAATGAGGATTTTCTATTAATTTGTTATTTATTTTTTTACATTTCCTGGGATTTATTTACTAATGCAAGGATGTGGGGTTTCCATGTTAATATTTTATCAAATAGCACTCCAAGATATTCAATTGGGCCAGTATTCCATTAAATATGGCTGCCGTCGATTGTAAAGTTCGGAAGAGGTTTTGGTCTACGAAGTGTGAATATTTTGGCTCTGTATTTTTCTATATTAATCTTTATTCTCCACTGATCAGTCCACGATATTAGTTCAACCTTGTGCGATGAGAATGTCTTCATGAGCAGTGAATATGAAGGCATTTGTCGGATATCTGAAATGTAAACATTACATAATGTAGTAGAGAGTTCAGGGTCCTAAACAAAGCCAGCTGATATGCGTCGAGGGGTTGATAATGTTTTACCATGAAATTTCTGTTTGTAAGAGAGCTATGGATTATTTATTGTATGTAATCAGGGATTCCCAAACTACGTAATTTATATTTTAGTTCTGCGAGCCAGGTGTCTAAGATAACTGATGCAGTGTGATTCTTTGATGAAAACTCCCGGCAATATTTTCCGTTAGTCTCAGTAATTGGTGCGTGCATGTATGGTTAGGCCTAAAGCCTAATTGTTCATTGGGACTTGTATTTGTTTCTGGAAGGCATTTATTAACTACTGAGCAACAATCTTTCAAAAACTTTTGATATGGTGGGACGCAAACTGATGGGACTGTAGTTTTCTCTCAATCTAGGGCCTTTTCCTGATTTGGGAAAAGGTAGGATGATGGCGTTTTTCCATGCATTTGGGAAGCGATTTAGACGAAAGATTGCATTAAATATTGCCGTGATGGTGGCAATTATACTTGTTTTTCTTCTTCTTCTTCTTCTTCTTCTTCTTCTTCTTCTTCTTCTTTATTTATTAGGGTCGCATGAACTTCTAGGTCATGAGCAACCACATGGTTTGTACAAAATATTAACAATATTGAAACAAGCAAGTATAACAAATAGTGAAAGAAAAAAACGTGACATAACCACATGTATTACAAAATGGTATAAAACACATTATATTAGTAGAAATATTACAAAATGGTACAAATAAAATATGAACAATTATTATAACATTAATATGATCTCAATGTAATGGTTTAATTTTTAGTTACTTAGTATTCAACTTGATAGGAAAGAAAGAAACAAAAATAACACTTGCTGTATCATCATATTCCAGGAATATTTGGTAGGTACAGTTTATTTTCATTTTATTATTCTTAACGATATTTCTATTTGCAAATGATATGAGCAGATGTACTGCAAGGAATTAATAAATGAAGTTGAGTATCTGAGCCAAAGTGACTTATCTATTGTTAATTATAGTTTGGAGTACATAGTACTTAGTAAACAACCTTCATGTATTTTGAAAATAAATGACTTCAGTAATTTTTCACATCATTGAAGTACTAACCATAAATTAAAATATTAGTAATTTTTTATTGTTCTTTTCACTAACAATAGTAGATCAAATAAATTGTATATTACATATTAGAAAGAGAAGAATTGTTTCACATTGTCACATTTTTATTACATGTATGGTTGTTTTGAAGCAGCATGTAAATTAATTTAGTTTCTTTATGACAGAAAAGTACATAACTTATTCAAGAGCATGCCTACTTCCAATATTATAAAAATGTTCATTTACTCCAATTCAAGGGGAAAATATATAGTCAAGTATTTCTTATGTAGCTTGAAGGGGAAACATAACACAATAAGTAAATTTACAAAGTAATTAGCATAACACAAGAAAAAGTTTACATAAGGTCATACATTTTTATTTCTTTTAAAAACTTCATTACTTGAATAATTTAAGTATTGTCAATCAGTAAATTTTTAATGTAATTGGACAGAACATACTTTTTTCTCAGATTATTATACTTTTGGCACTGTATAAGAATATGTGGTATAGTTAGTGAAATTTTACAATAGTCACATATTTTAAGACACTCTTTGGTAATCAGATGATCCTGTATACTACTTACCCTTTTTGATTCAGGTCATAGTATACATTTACTATTTCTTTGATTATAGGTTCTCGTCTGTTATGTTTCAAACATTAAATTACACTTTGGGAGTTTGTATATATTATAAATTTATTGTTGGTAATAATTATATATTATTTAAAGCTTTCATTATAGAATACGCTTCACAGTACAGAATATAACAAATATCGTTGAGTTTGATATATTCAATGTAAGCACATCCTGACCCATTTTTTGTTTTGGAACCATCTGTGAAGGCACATATCTTTCGTGCTTTTTTGAAACTACATTGTAGAGAGATTGATATATTAGTAGATTTGTATCCTTGTTGAATTGCACCCAATTCTTTATTAATTTTTATTTTTGTTGTTATCCAAGGAGGTCCTTTAAGAATTAAATTTTGTTTAATTAATGGGAATTCTACGATATGATAGGGTATACGGATAATCTGGTAGAGCACAGCAGTAGTTGCCTCGATCGCAGAGTGATTTATACTTAATTTCTTTGTGATTTATTATTTACTTCAACACTGGTGATTTTCTAACTTTTAATCGGATAATAATATTTGAGACTTCTGATAGAGAGATAAACTTAGTTTTCGTTGTTATTGAAACTTAAGGTTCATTTACCACATTTTCAACAATTTTATTTTGGGTTGACACTACTAGTGTGGGGTCGGGAAAACATACTCTAAGTGATCAGATACATATTTTAGTTTTTTCGTCATCTCAGTAGGCTTTTGTATTATGGCTTTTTAGGGGGTCATTCCAGTTTTTTCTTCAGTGATACCTCTGACCGTAGACCAGAGATGGGCTGAATTTTTTTTTAAATAAATATAGTTGAATTTTCGAATATCTGAGTTTCTTGCCGTAGTTTTACTATTCGCGATAGTTTGTTTAGTTTAGATCTGAAAACGTGTTTAAGTGTTTCTTGCCAATATTTTCTCAGATATCGCTTCGATTTAATTAATGTAATTTAATAATTATTAATACATTTAATAACCGTATTGGAATGGCCTTATTTTTCCAAGCATAGTTTTTGCTTTTTACAGTGCTTGTTTTAATGATTCATTGGTACCTGTATTAAATTTTGCGATTTAGAATTTAAGATTTTGTATATATTTATTATTTCTGGAGTATGAGTAGTGTTCTTGCATTAGGTGTGAAAATTTGTTTAGGCCAGTTTACAGTTGCTGTTTCATCCGTCTTTTTATTTTGTTTTTTGTATTGATTTGAAAAAGCTTATTAGTACTGGGTTATGATCTGGTTGGAGATCGTGTTAAACGCTATGAAATATAGGAAAATTTATCCCTTTTGTTAATACTATATCTAAAGTATTTGGAATTATGTTTGTAGTGTATGGAAAATGAGTCGCAGAAGTGGGAGCTAATATACATTATTTTAGCCAAATTAATAAGTCTTTGACCCTGGGTTATAGTGGTACGGCATATTCAATCCGTTATGTGTGCTATTTTGGTCTCAGCATTATTAGTCGGTGATAGCTGTTGAAAAAGTCTTTGTAAACGGAACATGGAAGTATTTTATTTGGTGGTTGTGTGCTGCTAAGTATGCTGCAGGATAAGAACCTGAGGTGACACGGAGCATCAACACGTCACTGCAAAGCCTCTAAATGGGAGGTCCCAAGGTTCGAGTCGAGACGACGGCAGGATTTTCGACACTAGCTAGAAACCCACCCGCTGCTTGGAGAAGAATCCTAGCGCGCGATAATTCCTTCCTCTTCCTTGTCCTAGCTTACTACTTATTTAGGCAGACTGGAGTTTAGAGCTTGTCGCGGCTGAGTATGCGCTTTACTGTTGGGAGATACCTAGATGGCGAAAATCCCGCAAGTCGATGTTCGGCACCGGATCTCACCATCCAACGGGAGAAGAACACCGCCACTTCCCGCAATTAATATACACTACACTTACGGGAATTATGACCATGGCCCTTGACGTGCTCGGGATCGAAGATATAAAATGTGGATGCTATTGAATATGTGGTGGTTGAAGTGGGAGTGGGAAAAGAGTAATAATAAAAAAAGGGGGGTGGAGAGGTCGATGGCAGCAGAATGTGACGAGGATGCCGTCGAATCAGAAGGATGTTATAGTGGTTGAAGAGCTGTAAAAGTTGCTATGTGACTGAAAGGAGGGTGGCGACGAGGATGTCAAAAGAAAAGGAAGTGACATTTGAGCGTGGATTGATTGATTTATGTTTCCGGGCACATGTGGCCATTAGTCACGTTAGTGCAGTGACTTGTTTTCACAAGTGACAGTGTTTCTCCCCTACTGGATGGTGGGATTCGGCGCCATGCTACACGCCTGCCTGTGGAGAGTTTGCCCCGACGAGGTATGTCGACCAGCGGGGCCCCGCCCCAGCTTTAAGCGCCGGACTGGACTCCGGGCAGTTGTAGTAGTGTAGTGCATGTAAGTAACGAGAGAGGAGAGGACGAAAGAGGAAGGAAAGATCGCTCGCTGTCCGTGACCCGTTTGTTAGAATACTGATCCAGTATTCGCCTGGTGTTGATCAGAAAAAAAACATGGAAAATTGTCGATTATAGCATCCAGAAGTCCGCTCCGGACAGCTACTGAATTTCACCTAGCTACATAGCTAGTATGGGGTATTTGTCGCCACCGATACTCTCACCTTAAGACCTCCAGGTGAGGTGCACTGCAAATACTGCAGAAATGCTGGCTGGAACTAAATTCAGTCGGTGAGCCGCGTGGAGACTGTTGGTGTTGGGGTGGTAAGGGCTGTTGCAGTGACAGTGGACCGCCGAGGAGAAAGCCGTCGTTGGAGGCACAACGCGGACGCCGTGACGGCATACTCGAGGAAGCTGAAGATGTGATGCTTGTAGCATTTGTAGAAACACAGAGGCAAGGGAAAGGCGGACGGCCTCAACGACGAGATAATCGAGCAAGGCGTGGACGTGGATGAAGACTTAGGAGCATTATTAATTGATTGATTGACTAGTGATTTTGGACGCATCAACTGGTCGTAATTAGTTCCGTACATGTAGTGCATGTTTTCCTTCTGGGGAGGGGTCAGCGATCTTCCACAGCTCGATGATAAGATCCGGCGCCGACCCACCCGTCAGGCTTACGGGGTTTTCCCTAGCCAGATATATCCCACTAGTGTGGTACCGCCCCAGCCAGGACAATCTGAATGGTCCAGACCGGTCTCCCGGCATGTGTCATAGTCTAGTTCATGTAACTGAAGACTTCGAAGGGGGGGGGGGGTTGTGGCGATGGCAGAGAGGGCGTGACAACGGCTCCGTGGAGGTAGTTACGGTTGCTCTGATGACAGCTCAAGCGGTGGCAGTTACAGTGAGAAACAAATCCAAGGAATTTGGTGGTGATACGTTTGTTTGTACGTTTAGGTTCAGGAGAAGCTGGTGTTAAAACGACATTCGCAAAGGATTTTTACATCTTTTTTAACAGATCGTAATTCATATAAAAATCACCCCTCAGATGAACGTTTATCATCGATTTAATTTATGAACTTTAATACAGGAATAACAAAACTCAGAATGTACCGTAATTAAATTTTAAAGTTTTAACATAAGAATGTTTTTAACTTTAACATCAATTACTAATAAATATATTGCGAATGTGCATATATTATATAGACCCTCCCCTCTCTTTTTTCATCACAGTTATGAAACAAAACTCTTCCTCCTGAAAGACAACGTTTGTGTGAATGGCCCCTACAGGTGAGAGGCGTGGGTTCATCCATAAACAATGTGAGAGGTGCTACAGAGTTACATTTATTTAAGGAGTTGAAAAATGTTCTAATTAAAATATTTTTATTGTTTACCAGTTGTTTTTAAATATTAATGTTACATTCAAAATATTCCACAAATATTCTGTATTTTTTATTAACAAGTACAAAAACGCATTAAATGCTTTAATTCGAATGTAAACAGTCCCTTCAAGCTTACACACACAATTCTTTGTTGGATATACAGAAAATGGAAGTTATAGTTCCATCGTTTCTCTGCCTTCGTCATGAGATGTGACAAGCCCCAATCTCTGAAGGGGATTATGATCTACGATTAAGTTATATTTATAACCGTTAATACATCTACCAATATAGTACATAATATTTTCAAACTTCTAAAAATATAAAGTGTATGATATCCTGTTGTTATAAAATCGTACCAATATTCTTACCAGCAAAGAACGTACCGCATGGTGACAGACATTTTGATACCCGTTAGAGGCCGTCCCCGTTAGAGCTCGGTGCTGCGAAAGGCTGGAATAAAGTGATGCCCTTGGGAAAATGGCGGAAAAGATACGATTAGTGTTGTCACTGCTCTGCGATTAGTATTGTGACACTAGCTCTTTCATAATGTTCTGTCTGCATTATCGTGCGCTTTAAGTCATACTGGCTGAGTTAAGTTTAAAATCAGCTTTGTAGCTGACTCTCCGACTTGCTTCGAATTCAGCCGCTATTTGGAGAAGAATTCTAGCGACTTGCTACTCTGACCGAAGTTTCTCCGGCAATACCTGGCGAATGCCGGACCCGTATTTTAACAAACGGTCCATGGACCGTTAGCAATGATTCCTTCTTCCTACTCCACGTCTTGTCCTCACCTCTTACACATATTGACATTCACATGCATTACCCTATCACTCATGTCGTGAGATCAGCCAGTAGCTTAGATCTTGACTCAACTATCACGGTGCCACGCTGGGGAAGTTACCTAAGAGGGAAAATCGAGAGCGGGCGTGAAGGTCAGATTCATTAACCAGCCACCTCCAGGAATACAAAACTTTCACTGCACTAACGGGAATACTCACCGTATCAGTTGACGTGCCCGGAAACCAGTCACAACCATTAAGTATTACATGTTAGACCAATGCAATTGTGCTCGTTCTGTAACCAAACCATGATGTAAATGTGAACAACGCACTCAATCGTAAGAGACTCTGCAAATTGTCAGTACAACATTTTTTCGAAAATTTAAAAATATGTCTACGATTTCACATTTATTTTCGCAGAAATTGCATCGTAGGTAATAAAAGCCTGTTCTCGCGGATTCGAATACAATTTTGAGACATCATCGTGTATACGTCCAAATGAAAGCATGAAATGTCATTTCCCATAAACGTATTTTTACACACGCTTGTTTCTCTGAGGGGGGGGGGGGGGGGTGATATATGGCATTTGATGCTACTCACACCGTGTGACTCGTATTCCGATGTCTATGAACTTTCTGCGTGGCGTCAGTGGAAGTGGATGCCGAGTTGTTAACGTTTCCGGGGCGTTGGCAAGTATGATGGCCACTTCGGGCCAAACACAAAACAGGGCCAGGTAGTGGGGCCGGCGCTGCTGCAAAGCCCTGAGGAGAGTTGGGCCTGCGCGCTTCTGTGCGCCAGTGGGCGGAATCAAGTTTTGCGAAGTGGAGGCTGTCTGCGGTTGGCTCCGTGGTGGGCAGTTGCCCTGAAAGGGTGGGCAGTTGCCCTGAAAAGAGGCCCACGCGGAAAGTCTTGTAAGTTCCGGAAGTCATGGATCCGAAGACAAACGCGTCGGATCCTAGAACTAGAGAGATATACTAGAACTGTTGCTAGAGCTTCATAGCCACCATTTGCTTTCTGTGTTGTTGTGAACAAAATCAGCCCCTATCCGTAGTTATTAGCTCTGAATGTTTGAGTAATTTTGATAAAATAAACCAAGTCCAGGGTCTTTTTTGGTAAAAGAACCATAGTCCTTTAAATCTAAGTTTTCTCCGTGATTATTTCTCAAGCATAGCATTATTTATCAATCTGCAACAGATGAAAATGTGAATGTTGTTATTCTGCATAATCAATATTTCTGTCCTGAAAGTTTGTTAATAATGTGTAACCTGTTCTTGTGGCATGAAAGTCCTTTGTGAATTGTGAATTTGAGCAATGGAGAGAAAGACAACTAAGAAATGGATTCTACGTCATACGTAGAAAGAACACAGTGAAAGAGACGTAGACCAAAGACAGAAAAGAGGATGTAGTAAGAGCAAAGGAGTTAAGAGGGCAAAATATGTAAGAGATAAGAGGGGGTAAAAGAGAAGCAAATTTTCATCGCAAAGGAAAGGTCTACGTACTTACAGACACCTGCTTATAGAGATTTTTTATCTAAATTTGTCATCAGTGGCAGAAGTTAATGTGGAAAACGAAAACACCGATAATGATAACAGCATTGGCAAAGAATAATAAGTTGATCAATAACATTCCAAATTGATTAAGTGCATTAACTTCTTGCGTTATTCCTTCAAATATTGTAATGTTCCTGCCCCAAATAAATAATTCTGATATACAAATTTCTCAATTGTTCGAAAAAACACAGTAATCCATACACATCCCGCTTTATCCAGTAATTTTCACAATGCAGTTCAAGCTTCAACTACACTGAAGCGTTTATCAGTATTTATACTATCGTGAGAAAGTGCACAGCAATTTTCCTGCCTCAAATGCCTTCCAATTTCGTCCTCGAACATTTTTTGTTAACCTTAAAAATCGTGTTTTTGTTTCCTTTCTTAATAAGCCGTTTAATTGTAAAATAACGATTACGAAGCACATATGTCATAGTACAAAATAAGTTTGTAATAAGAAATAAATGAGGAATGGATGTAATGAAAATACAACCAACCAGGGAGGACAATCCTACAGAAATAAGACCGAGCGCTATCTGTCTCTTCTCTGCTGCCATGGCAGCAGAATCGAAGACGCACTCACGACCAGGCTGGCGCACCCGTACGTGTGATCGTAACCCGTACGAGCAGCAGTTTGCCAACCCTGTCGCTCAGCCTTCTACTTGGGCCGGCTGACGAGTGCTTTATTGTTGACAAACAACAAATGCTTGTGGGAACATCTAACATGTGGCAAATGTGCGTATTTAATTAAGTGAAAGTTATGTGAGAGCAATGAGTCAAGATGTACCGTGTTAAATGCGCTGGAAATGATAAATGCGTTGTCTGCACTCATGGATGCTTTGTATTAATCGTTGAAGTCTGGGGCCTTGCCGTCGACTTGGAAATACGCGGACAAAGCGAGACAATTAGCCAGCCAGTATAATACGGTGGGTTAGATATTATTCATCCCATCTCTGAAAATTGAAATACTGAGTGTGGTACGCTAGAATGCATGTTTGATAAAGTTCACGTGTATACGTGCACCAATATCGATATTCATCACTTATTCACTTTTAGAAGATTCTTAGTCATCATCGAGTTTGATGAAAAAATCCATTCTTTGTGCACGCACTTTTCAATATTATGTTTTTATATTTTTACACATATTATATTCCTTAATCGCTTGGACCCGAAGGGTCGTGGGTTCCCGCTCCGCCTTGGGCATGGTTGTTTGTCCCTTGTTTCTCATTAAGGTGTTGTCACAGAGGGCCTCGTGTTCGGCTGGCCCAGATCAGAGGAACTCGCAAGTGTGTTCGTGTCTAGTGTGTGATCAAATCTGCGTACCATTGGGACGTAAAACGTAACTGGTTGTCTGCTGGATAAAATCCTCAGGAAAAAAATTCAATAATGTGTTCTTGAGAGAAGCCTAAAAAATATAGGGGTCGATATTAAAAATGTTGATGAAGTGCTAATAGAATAATACATAGTAATTACATAGTACGTTTAGGTTTGGTGATGCAGTACATAAAGCATCTTTAAGTGTTTTTACCAGTAAACCAAAATGAATGACATTTGTTAAAGGAATTACATGTCGTAGTGAATAAGTGAATAAATATAATTTAGTGATTTTAGTAATGGGTCCTAATAACACGCATGTAATAACATAATCTAATTTTAGTATGTACTCACAACTGCCTGTTATGAAATTAATGTATTAAAGGGTTAATAAAAAATAAATCCCACAGTTGTAATTTTACCGCTACTATAATTTTTGTTCCTCTTAACTATTGTCAGTGTACTGTCATTCTCAAGTAGTTCAATTTAAGGTTAATGGACGCTCCCCGAGTTTGGTCTTTTTATGTAATTCACTTAAAGACCCAAAATAAAAAGACGAAAGCGATTACTTGTTTTTCGTACGTCAGAACACTTCATATTTCTCGGAGAAGCCATTACGATCAAGATCGACAATGCGTGTGCCCGAATCTGATGAAGGAGAATCTTTTGGGGGACGTGAATAATAACTGAGACGAGTGTTCTTTTACAGGTGAGCAAAATCCGCCGTGAATAATTTTTCAGCGCCCACCGTTCTACCGAGTCAATCTTTCAAACGGGAATCGGCCCACGTATTCTGGCTAATGGGCTGGCAATCAGGATAACCACATTAACAGAGAATTATTCGGTTAGCTCCATCACAAGTCGAATTACATGCGTGGAACAGCAAGACAGAATGGAATTTGCTTTCGCAACAATCACACTCGGACACTCGAATATTGATTGTGTTTCGTAATTCGATTTTCGATTCATCGGGTGCAAGAATGTGATTGCCGAGCGTAAATATTTCGCGTCTCCAAATCAATGTTGCACGTGGCTGGGCGATTGGACGGGTCGTGCCCAGACTTACCGACAGAGGAATGGAACTTTTTCTCGCCAAAAGCTAGGACAGTGGAGGAAACATCGATGGTGTAACAGTTCTCGCACTGTTCAACCCGAGTTCGAACCCGTCTAGTTCTGTATTTTGAATGGTAAACACGTTCTAAGGAAGTCGTTTTTCATGTGTCGTTTGTACCAAGACGCCTAGTAACAAGACTCTGTGGGCAGTTGTTCTACAATAATAGAATGGTTGAGAGTCCATTACAGATCAGATGAAAATTATTTAGACTGTAAAGTGGATTTGCGATGAATTTGAGTTTCAGATCCATGTAAAGATGATTTATGAATGAAGTATCTAAGCTAATAATCAAGGGATATGTAGTTGTGAATATTTTGTGAAACGTTACAACTAAAAATAAATATTTTGAAATAAACATTTATTTTGCTGATAACGGGCTGACGATGGTCGACTAGAAAATGTAACAAGATGTGTGTGACGCTACAACGTCCTTCGTATGTCTTTCATCAGAATGCAGGTAGTGAAGGATATTTCATACCGCAGATTTGTGGCATATAAAAAAACTTAGGTTGAAATAAAATGTTGTGTACTATATATGACTTCTTGTATATTGTTTAAGTTCGTTTTATCCTTTGGTGTTTGTAGACAGTCAAATGAGAATTACAATATTGCATTTCAGGGACATATTACAAATTCTATTTACACTCAACTGCAAATGTTCAAGAAACGCTTATTTATCACTTATTTACAACGTTTCGGGAAAACTTCGTTCCTTCTTCAGCTGTCTGTAAAATCAAAATACCCACATAGTCGTAATCGATTATAAAAATTCTTATGATTAAAATATGTTTGCATTATTTACAATAAAATGTGCCATAAAATTTATGCAGGTTCCGCATTTTGTTAACATATATAATTTAAATAAATAATTTGATATTTATGGAAAATGTAAGATTTGTGCATAAAGAGAGCTGAATTTATAAAAGATCCATGTATGGTAAACGAGTTGATTGGGAGATTGTCCTTATGTGAGAGTCTGGAAGTACATGCCGTAAAATGTTGAGAAATGAAGTTTTTCTGAAGAATAAGTTCGCTACTGGGTTGAAAAACTGTTGGGTTTTATTTAAAGCAACACAAGGTGAAATTGGTGTCGAACATCTGAAGAAGGAAGGTCTTCAAGTAAAAGGCTTAAAATTGACAAGAACTCTAGTCTTGTCGAAATCTGGGAAATGGTAGGAAATCGTAAATAAAGTAAATGAGAAAATAAAATAAAATTTGCAATTTAAAAGTAGATATTAAACTATTTTTAAAATTTATGAACTATGAATTTGTTTGCACAAACATATTTATATCCTACACACAACGGTAGCCCTAATCGCATCCTTAGTCTACTTGTGCATTAATCTACAATTGCACCAGTCTCTTATTACTCGGTTACTACAATTGCAAAAGGAGTGTAATCTAATTCATGGATGAAATGGAGATGGTTTGATCTCCAGCATTAAATGGCATTGGCTGGAACAAACAACAAAAATAAACGGCGTGACGACAGCTGGAATTAATGCCTCAAGCATTTGAATAGCCTACGATGAAGAGCAGGCATCGGATTGCGGTCCACGAAGAAGAAAGGAAAATGATAAGGAATTGCGGAAGATCGTAAAAATAGTGATGGCATGTGTTATAGCAATTACCCTGAAAGAACAACATTAAAAGAAATTAAGAAAATGAAAATATGTGTCCCCGCTCCCTCCCGCGAGATATGACAGCCAAAATATTTTTGGCGTAAATAATGTATCCTGACAGAATGGAAAAAACATTTTCAAGTATTAAAAGAGAATGACTATTCTTAAACGCACAATTATAAGCGAAGAACGGATGCTAAAATTATTTTTGGAGAAATGTTGTGTCTGCAGTTCTTAAAAACTGAAAAGAAATACAAGTTAGTTTAGAAAACAAAACGAACGTTTACGTAAGAATTCCTAAGAAAATCCAAATTATATATATATATATATATATATATATATATATATATATATATTATTTTTGTTAGATTGTTCTTTCTAACTTAAATTATTTCCATGTTAGATTGTTCGTTCTATTATTCTATGCAAAAAATATCCTGCATGTTTATTGCCTCTTTTTTTCTGTACCCTCTATCTCTGCGATTTCTCTTGAAGTTTCCTGCACTTATTTATAAAGAAAAAAAATCAGATTTCAGAAATAAATACTATTCAAAACAAATATTTATTTTAATTAAGAATATTTTATTATATCAGAAAATGTTTTTCATTGTAAACGGTCTCGTATGAAGCAAATGTTCTCTAACAACAGGTTCGAGTCTTTTCACTCTCGAAAACGAGTCTTAATACACTTAATTAGTCTACGTATTTCGTCCCTAGTGGCGTTCGTCTTTATTCAGATTTCTTCTCGGGGAGTTCCTTCACGATACCGCCCCCCTCCCCGTGCCGCCCCCTCCCCAGTGAATTCGGGGAAAGGGGGCGCTAACCTGATAGTCTTGCGAAGGAGCCCTCGACATAGGCTCGTTAGAAGGGGTAATTTAGGTCGGCAGAAGAAAGTGCTTTGTGCTAGAGTTTCAATAGCCTGAGCACGTCATCGCGCGCACATGAGGAGCCGTCTGGGGTGGCGAAGACGGAGCAGTCGGGGCGGGGAGGGAAGAGACGTCTTTCCTTTCGTCCTCTTTGCATCCCGACGCCCTCAACCAATGCCAAGAGAGGGTAAGTCCCCGGATTTTTATAAACGTTTAGGTTCCATTGTGCAGAAGGATATATTATATAAGTGAAAAATACCGTATGTTTTCTTTATGCAGTCTTCGATCACGGCCTTTTCCGAGTCGGTGCCCTGCTCTCTCCATTCAATCCGTTTTAATACCTTAATCGGCAGTTCTGTTCCAAACAGCCCTGCGCGGCCCCGCGGGGTCGGCCAAGGAGACGAGGAGGCGGCCGGGTGAAAGGAATTAGAGAGACGAACAAAGGAAGGGGAAGGCGGGGCGACGAAGCGCGGGGGAAGCGAGGAGCAGGGGTGGGGGTGGGGGGAGGGGGGCGCGGATCCATTCGCAGAGACCCGTTCTTTACCAATTTTCTAAGCTACATTTGCGCTGAAAATGTGTGTTGAATCGTCTTTGGCTCCCGGCGTCGCTTTTCTAATGTGTGAGCGCCGTGCAGAGGGCGGGCGACAGCCCCGGGGCGCGCTGCCGCCGGCGGGTCGGGGCGGGGCGGGGCTGATGGGGCGGGGAGGAAAGAAGAAGAGAAAGCGGGGGGGAGCGCCGCTTCCAACTGGCGGGTATCCAAGCCGTGTGATAAGGCTCGGAGGCGGAGGGCGGGGCCGGCGGCGGGGAGGGGGGCGGGGAGGAGGTTTTGCTCGGCGGGGATCCCCGCCGCCTCCGCCTCCGCCTCCGCCGCTCATTGTGCTCCGGCTCCGCCTGGCGGCCGCCTGCCATCTCCATAAGAATGCGGCGGCATTGTTGCGTCACACGTCGTGAGTAATGAGGGGCGACCGGCGCGCGCTCCTGCGGCGGGCGGCCGAGGGTGGCTTGGGGGCGAGGGGGGGCAGGCGCAAGGAGGCGATTGGGAGGGATGCGGGCGAGATTGATGGCAAGGAAGGCGCGAGGAAGGTGGTTGGCAGGAACGATTAGGGAATTAGGGTGACAGTGAATTGAACTCGCATTTGTTAATTAATTAATTTATTCATTTACTTTAGCTGTTTCCGTTTCATTTGTTTTTCATGATTTATTGGGTCACTTTCTAAGAAGGGGTCTGGACGCGGTTTCTTCGAGACGTGGTTTCAAACCAGGATTTCGCCTGCTAGAACGAAGTTCGTGCGCCATTTCCAGACCGTGTCTCGAGACGTGGTTCTCAATTACAGACCGCGTCAAAGGGAGGTTTGAAACCACGGCTGTAGCAGAAAAGTGACTGGGAAAATGGAGTATTTTCAGCGAGTTGAGGAGTTTCGGCGGAGAATAAACCTCCATAGAGCACTGCACCCGCGAACGAGGGTCTTGCGGGATCGTAGCAACCCTCTCGAAAATTATACAGAAAAAGAATTTCGAAGAAGGTATCGTTTTTCAAAAGAAACGACGATTTACTTGGCGGAGATGCTGCGACCTAACCTACAACACCAAGACAGAAGAGGCTTGGGGTTACCAGTGATACTCCAGCTCCTGATAATTTTGAGGTTAGTAATTGCCGTTTCACATATATTTTCTATATTACATTTTTACATGCTAATTGAATGCGGATGTAGATAACCAGCCACCCAACAATACAAGCCAACGCATGAAACTTGTATGGTGCGAGTTGTTATGTATAGAGAGAAGAAGAAAAAAACTGGCCATAACCTGTCGCCTCGTCCTCACCATTTCAAAATTTAATCCAGGAATATGCTAATACTGTTAAATCATATGTAGCTGTTACCATAATTGTTATCATGTACTGCTAGTATTACTATTAGTAGTGTCATTACTATTATTATTTTATAAGTAATGTTATCTATATTATTATTATTATTATTATTATTATTATTATTATTATTATTATTATTATTATTATTATTATTATTAAGTAGTAGCAGTAAAATCAGTATACCAAAATGAAACTGAACAAATCTTGAAATAAGTATTTTTAATTAAATTAAAATAAGTTAAATGTTGAACTATTTTGCTACTAAAAAAATTATCTACTATGTAATATCTTGATATATCTTTAACAAGTATTGTAGTATAATCTCTAGGCCAATGACCCCATCTTGATCAGGTTTTTTGTCAAGTTTCCCCGGTCCTTTCAGCAAATGCTGAGATGGCCCCTTGTTTTAATTCTGGACAATAAATGTAACTTCACTCGCTGTACTCAAGAAGATGTATGCAATTGTACTCCCTATATATATATATATATATATATATATATATATATATATATATATATATATAATCATATTTGGCTTGAGATACACTATTGTAATTGTATATGTGACTCAATAATTATTATATATTATATAACAAATATGTTGCTTTGCAATAAAATCACATCAAAAGAAATAAATTGTTTGGCCTCCTTTCACAGATTTTACGCCACTGGAGCATTCCAAATTGTAATAGGAGACCTAGTGGGCATACATGAAAGTCAAGTGTGCCGCTTAATTCAGAATGTCTCTTAAGTTATATGTTCATGGATTCGCCAATACATATATTTCCCCCACAGACGTGATCACCCCAGAGTGAAGCAACGGTTCTCAGAGCTATCACGGTATATTATACTAACTTATATTTTTCCTTTGCCCAAGGGGCATACTTGGGCAAAATGAATGTATATTTTATTTCACTGATTTCCTTATTGTACTCTCTTTCAATAGGCATAGATTTGTATATGAATTGTTTCTTCATAAACAATTACATTTCTTACACACAAGACTATTAACAAAAACATTGTTTTCACTTTTATTTATATTTTTTAGAATTTGTTTCTGAATTCACTTACAATTTAATCATCAGCTCTTATAAAAGATAAAATGAATATCCTCAGGCTTGAAAACAGCCCATTAGTTGAAATGTTTTGTGAAATAAATTTGTGGTAAAAGCAATTTTAACTCCTAGTTTATATCACAAAAAGAAATTCACCACCATATTCCTAATATATTTAAACGTTTATTTATTCTATTTTCTTAAAATGCAGTTTTTAAAACCTTTTAACTATGTTTCTTTGTAATACGATACTCCAATTGGAGGAGAAAGAAAATGTATATATTTATTATGAAATTCTGTTAATGCAGTGATAATTTTCTGGGATCATTGGAGCAATAGATTGCACCCATATCAGGATAGTGTGTCCAAGGAAGGAGGAAGCAGAAAGATACTGCAATAGAAAAAGATACTACTCAATCAACTGCCAGGTAAAGTAAAAATAGTTTTCTTATTTTATCATTTCATTGAGAGTGCTTTTACAACTGGATTGAGAAAAACATGAATTTTGTATTTCCAGGTAATTTGTGATGCTAATATGAAAATCACAAATATTGTGGCAAGATGGCCTGGCTCATGCCATGACAGTAGAATTTTTCGAAATTCGGTAATAAAAGAGGTGTTGGAGAGTGGCACCTTCTCTGGACACCTAATTGGGGACAGTGGTTATGCATGCTCTAGGTACCTACTAACACCTGTTGTAAATGAAAGAACACCTGCTGAGAGAAGGTATAATGTGGCACATAAAAGTGCCAGAAATGTAATAGAGAGAGTTTTTGGCAGCTGGAAGAAGAGATTCCCCTGCCTCCACTACACGTTGCGCACTAAGGTGTCAACCACATTAAAAATTATTGTAGCTTCAGCTATTCTTCACAATATTGCTGTTGAGAGAGCAGAGGAAGAATTCAATGAGGCTTTAGAAGAGGGGGAAGTAGTAATAGAAGCAGACGAAGCTGATCGTCCTGAAGGTCTAAGGTGGAGAGAACATTTTATTAGAACTCATTTTACCTAAATAAAAAAAAACTTGAACAGATGACTACATAGTTTTTCTTTTACAATCCTTGAAATTGTTCATTTTTGCCAGGAAAAATTAAATTCTCTAATTTTAGTCTTGCAAGTGATTTTTCTGATCCATATACTTTAGATATGCAGTTCATAACATATCTATGTATGTATAACATGGTTACATATGTCTATGTTACATGAAAGTTAAGAGGCTGGGCTTGGATTGTTATGTAAAATCATGTTCATAATGCCAGTTTCAAAGTTTTATTTTGCATGTTTGAAATTCCCATTCAATGTAATTTCATAGTTATGCTAAATTTCATTGTATACTTAACGATAATGTAATGACCTGCATATTTTAGGGTTGGTATTATTTCCCTTCATGCAAGTGAAACTTGAATTAAAAAATGAGTTGATATTCTCTTTTTACTTCTGTCATTCCCTTTAATATGTTGCTCACTTGCAAATGAATTATTATGCAAAACTGAAGATATTCACAGAACATTACTACTGAAGCCTATTGACATGTTTCCTGCTTTGCGGGAAAAGGGCCTCCCTCTCAAATCCTATTAATTTGAATACAGGCTATAAATTGGTCATTAGGTATCAACTTTAATATAGAGTATCAGATAATCTTAAACTCGCATGAAATAACTAATTTTGACTGAATATGCATGGCCCTCTTTCAGGTCGTATTCAAGTAAACAGGACAATCATGATTTCTTAAATTCTAATATATTTCAAAATCTTGAAATAGAGTAAATGATGCACATCCCAGTGCTTGATGTTTGTACATACCTATTTTACATAGGGAACAATAGCCCTCCATCTCCATATACTGTCACAACTGTTCTGTTTGTCTACCTTGTTCGAAGGTCTAACACACACTGATACGAATTAATATATTTATTACAGATCTTCAACTGATGACGTAAATATCAAAAGGAGGAAAAAAACACAGTTCAATACTATACTGCGATTTATGCAATTCTGCCGCTGGCAGTATCACCTGTTGAGTTTCATCCAATCGGGAGCTTAAACATCACCATAGTGATAGGACTATCTGAATGAAACTCAACAGCTGATACCTGCCAGAGGCAAAGTTGTGGAAATCACAGTACACACTTAAAATATCAATTCCATTAACTGAAATTTTCAACATTCCTTTTCCTGGCAATTATATTGCATAAACCTTACAACTAGTTATAGAGCAGTGGGGAATAATTTACACGTGCTACTACTTTAAAGAAGATTGTAATTTCAGAGTATACAGAACATTACAAGTGATTAGGATTCTGGAATATGAAAGGAGGTAGATGTTGAAGGACCAAGGCACGGTTCATTTCATAAAATTACAATGGTTAATGCAAATTAAATTTTTATTTTTTATTAATGTACATTTGCATTTACTCTTTAATATTTTTAATTTAATTTTTCTTTCTAACTGCAAAACCTGCATTTGCATCTCGTGTTTTTCGATTTCCATCTGCATTCTTCTGGCATTGTCGGACAATTTTTGCAGGTGCTCTTTTTCTGCCATCTGGAGCAGCTGCTCATCATACAATGATTTTTTACTGAAAAAAAAGCCAGCCATTAACTTTAGATTTATAGTTATTTCTCACGCCAGCTTTAATATTTATTCTATAACATTACAATAAAGAATGATAATATTGAATAATTAAATTCGGTCGGAACGTTACCTTGCTATAACACTTCTCTTTTCACTTCACTACTTCTGCTGCACGTGGACGCCACGAACTAAACAAACACGCCAGCTTTAATATTTATTCTATTACATTACAATAAAGAATGATAATATTGAATAATTAAATTCTGTCGGAACATTTACCTTGCTATAACACTTCTCTTTTCACTTTCACTTCACTACTTTTGCTGCACGTGGACGCCACGAACTGAACACTCACCAGAACACAACTACGCACAACAACGACTGCAATACGACTGAAGGAAAATCCGCGAGGAAAACAGAGGACGAGCGAAATGCGCATACACAAAGGCAGCGTTGCCAGACCGATTGAGGAAACCATGGCTTAAAAACGGGGTCTCGCCAGACGGCGTTGAAACTCCGTCTTGGTAAGCCAACGCGAGTTGTGCCTACGACCGGGGTTTCAGAACTACGGTTTGAAACGGCGTTTTAGACCCAATCTTAGAAAGTGACCCATTAGGTCTATCTGAACATACTTGTCTGATCTTGTGAGCTGTGCGCTCTCTGCCCTGGTGAGTAATACTTGGCACTTAATCGTAGGAGTCATTCCGAATCCCTCCTTCATTATATCTACACTACAGTCATTTCTTGAGCACTTCGTCTGTGGGGGCACTCTCTTCACTCTGTATATCTAATTGACGAATTAATCCTCTACACTCAGAACAATGGTACAAGTACGGATATAGAGCCAAGTGATGTAGAGGAATTACTCGAAGAAGGGACCACTTTAGCAGAATGGGAACCAAACGAAAGTCACGTAGGGCGATGACATTGCAAGAGATAAGTGACGAAGACATTACAAATGAGGTAACTGTAAATAAACGCAGTGACAAAATAAGTGCATGGACGTAACATATAGTTACATTGCCAGCAACGGCAAAGCTCTAGCGTTTTTGTGAAAATTGTGCGAAATAAAAAAAATCTGATTATTCTACAAGTAAATTAAATGTTTGCAACATTACAACAAAGGAAATAAAAACAATTAGTTATTTTTATTTGTTGTTCATGGAGCTAACAATACACCCCAACAGTCATTTTGACAAGAGTCAGACGACAAATAATAAATTTAATTCACTAATAACTTCTTCATAATAAATAATCAATTAAAGCATTAAGTCAAATATATTGAGTAGAACATTTACTTCCATATAATAAAGGATAGTTGCAATGAAATATATCTACACCATGTAAAACATAAACCAATACACTAGCAGGAAATATACTTTCAAAATCAATAGGTTTCTAAGCTAGTAATGACAATCACAAGATGTAATTTGGAAGACTCAAGGCACTAAGATAGCATAATATAGATTTTACTTTTACTGACAGTTACACAAAAAGATTTCGATAAAACCACAATTTTAGTAGACTTACCTCTAAAACAAAAAATGAATGAACTCGTAGAAAAATATATGATGTGAGAAAAGTGAGAAGTAGCAGTAATATCTTAAAGGAAAATCGAAGTATCAAAATCATCTGCGTAAAATGGTTAATAAAAATCTCTAGGTAAAACGGCGTTGTATCAAAATCCTCTGGATAAAACGATGTGGTATGAAAATCTCAAAGTAAAATGGTGTAATATCAAAATATCTGGTAAAATGGCGTAATATCAAAATATCTGGTAAAATGGCGTAATATCAAAATATCTCGGTAAAATGGCATATATCAAAATATCCGGGTAAAATGGCATATATCAAAATATCTGGGTAAAATGGCATATATCAAAATATCTGGGTAAAATGGCATATATCAAAATATCTGGGTAAAATGGAATGTGTCAAAATATCTGGGTAAAATGGCGTAATATCAAAAATCTGGGTAAAATAGCGTAGTATCAAAATCTCTTGGTGAAACGGCGTAGTACCAAAATGTTTGGGTAAAATTGGTAAATTGGTGTAAAATTTCCAGGATCTAACAGTAAAAAAATATTGTAAATCTTGTATAAAAATAAAACTGCTTTAATCGTTGTAAAAAATCTTGAAGTAAAAATCTTGTATAAATGATGACGAAGACACAGCGGCGGTGGGAATAAGCAGGCAGTTGAAACGGGAGACGGCGTGAGGTGGATCTGCATGAAGCACAGATTTAATCAAAAACTCACCAAAGAAATATCAACTATAACTTAGATGTTTATTTGTTATTCAGCCTGACTGTATGCATGGTAGATATTTCATTACAACTCAAAACTACTTGATTTCTCTTGGATATTCGAGAATCGTGGTTCAATTCTGATTATTAGATTGCAATGCTCCCTTTAAAAATATATGTAAAGTTGAGTTGTGTATTGCTGTTAGGAAAGCACGTTGAATTATTCTTTTCGTTAATGAATATTAGAATTGATACATACTGGATACATACATAGAATTGATACATATATTTGAAATGCTTCGTTTAGCGAAATGGAAAATTTGTTTTTTATGAAATATAAGTATAATGAACGAAATGAATTACTTTAAATACGATGAAAAATTATCTAATTTGTTTGTTGAGACTGAATATTCAGCGATTCTTTTGAAAAAGTGAGTGGATTGTAGAATGTAATGCGTAATTGCTTTCAATCGAACCAAGAGAAATTTCTAGGGAAAAGTTTGCAAGCCCATTCCAACAATTGAATATTTCAAACCATTTAATAATTTTCAGGAACGTGTTCTCTTTCAGAATACCGATCAATTTATTGTGAATGATTGTATGATATACAATATGTGGCTGAACAAAAAACGCAGAAAATATTCATCTTCTTTACAGGTTCACAATTGGTGTTATCGTTCCAATTTTGTGTATGTGTCATTTTGGCATAACTATATTAAATGTAGATTCTGATTTCTACCGCTCACGAAGGTTTAAAACTATTGCGGTTCATTCATACAGAGTAGAACGTCAGAATGACCATTGTTTGATTATCTTAGAAACAATACGAGGCGATGGTATGTGAAGCATTGAGGCGTGAAAAAGAACGCATCAAAATCTATGTTTGACCAGTTCTGTCTTAGATAATCTGTCTTACTTGTCAACTAAAGGAGCATGAAGACCCAGAAATAGTTACCTCAAATTGTGACTTTAGGAAGGGACCTGAATGAAGGCAATATTGTTGCCTGTGAATTCATTCGTGACAAAACAATCTTTGTGGATAGAATTAGTTGAGGGATGTAGGGAAAAACGTGAGATTGCTGACAAGCGTCACACCTTATTACACAATTAGTTGAAACTCTCATCGCATGACCACCATCAGAACATATTGGTACGAGTAAAATTAAATAAGGTCGGCAGCACCTATAGCATATACCACTTCTTTGAACTTACATTACTGTAATTACAATCGAGGCGTTTATACGTGAATAACGTTTAGTGACGTTTCGTAAGAAAGGCAAGGTAATACGCAAGGTAAAATGCAAAGTAAACTGTGTGAGATTATTGAGCAAATTATCATTGACACCTGTTGGCTGTTCTTGAAACATCTTGTATTACTATCTAACATTCTTAAAAGTCGATTATCTTCATTTATTTCTTCGAAATATTATATCATAAATTTCATCTTATCCTAAATTTTGTACCCGAATATCGGAACTGTGAACCATTTGCGAATATTGAGGGAACGTATTACATTTACGTTAGAGAAGAAAAAAACAACATCCTGGCATACGAGTGCAATTAAGTAATCCCAGTAAAAAAATCATTGAAGACATCTTAAATATAAACGTGAAATAGTAGATACTCATAAATAGAATAAAAAAGAAGAGAGAGGAAAAACAAACCAAAAATAGGAACTAACGGAAGTAAACATGGCGAGGAAGGAAGAGATGACGCTAAAAAAATAAGAAAGGGGACTACACAGTACAAGCTCTAGATTTTAAAAATAATTTCCGTAACCCTACCCCTAAAACGCAAAAGTTCGGAGTTATCTGCCGCCCAGGACTATACATTTCCACTTTACACGATATTCCTCAGCTCACCTGACTGGTCATTCCACTACCGATGCCAGGTGATTGAAAATTAACTTTTAGTCAAGGATAAACATATCTACAAAGCTGGGGTAGGGCATGGGATCCTAAGAACACTTTCCTGGAGTTACCCCAAATAATTCCATGTGCAGTGGTTTTCAAAGCTTAACGTAAGCTATTAATTTGGGAGGATTAATATGGATTAAAATCTGTACAAGGTAATGAGAAAAAAAAAACAAAAATTTAATTTAATAAGTTGATTAAAAAAAATATTATTTTACATTAAATAAATAAATAAATCTATGGTCATTAATCGTGCTTTATACAACAGGAATGCAATAACTTTGTAGCAATGACTTTGTTTGTATATGCATACTATTTCTCACTTCAGTCATTAGTTCTCGTAGGCAAGTATTTAGTGACTTTAAAAATCATTAGTCTTCAGCGACTAATCAGTAAAAAAGTAAAATCCTTCCAAATATCCACCGATAATGAATGGCAACGCGTCTTTCTCCCTAGTCGCATGACGTCGCCTGAGAGGAAAGGGAGACGCACGAGTGTTGAGGCGCTGCGCCCTTGAGCAGAAGGAGAAGAATAACGGTATCAAATATTTGAATATTCTGTCAAAATCAAACTGTTTCGTTGTTTTTGTATTTTTCACCTGTTCTTTGCAAAACCCTGTTTTACTGATACACGCTGCATAGTTTTTTTTCATTTACGTCCTTGCTACGAAGTAAAGAGAAAGTTGTGTAATGCTGTGCGAAATAACGGCGAATTTTCGACAGAAAAACTTTTATTCCAGGACCCTGGAAACGAAAAATAGGATAAATCCAGTTGATAAATTTAGAAAAAAGCAAATGGGTGTCATAAACCGCACATGCCGACAAGGACGCGGCGTCGTGCCTAAGAGGGTGGCAAAGCCGGCGGTGCGGTGTCAAAGAGACGTATTTGCGCCTTCGCTGTCCCGGCGGCCGAGCGGAGAGGGGAGGGGGCAGCGCAGGCGGTTGCAAACCACGTGCGTGCGTAAACAAAGGTCATGTGCAAGTTTTCGAAAATTTGAGAGCTTTTCACATAAATACGGACAAGAAAGTTCCTGCTGTTTTAGAAGCACTAATTTGTTTTTGTGTTTGGTTTTTTAGTGTCTGTGCGCGTTAAAAAATGGTCATGAAGATATTTGCATGAAATACTGTTACTGATACGGACGCTGTTAATGATACTCACACTGTTAATGATACCCACACTGTTAATGATACCCACACTGTTAATGATACCCACACTGTTAATGATACCCACACTGTTAATGATACCCACACTGTTAATGATACCCACACTGTTAATGATACCCACACTGTTAATGATACCCACACTGTTAATGATACCCACACTGTTAATGATACCGACACTGTTAATGATACCCACACTGTTAATGATACACTGTTAATGATACCCACACTGTTAATGATACCCACACTGTTAATGATACCCACGCCGTTAAAATGTGTTTGATCGTACACCTTTGTTCAGGGATTCGCACGTCCATGAATACCGCTCCGTCGACGGAACATCTAAGTTAAATGAGGTAAAACTTGCGACCGAGTGGCGTGGGGTCTCTTGTAAATCACGTCACCTTCTACTGCTTTCCGTACACAGACACTTTTTATTCCCTTTTAAAGACACGTCTTATTCGAAGGATTCTACACACTTCTGATTTCCATGCAATACCTAGTAGGAGAAACATTCAAAATGAGAAAATCATTTACTTATTAAATGTATACATTGTTCAAAATCATTTTCGTAAATTCGTCAGAACTTAACTTCATTCAGATCGCTAGTTTTCTTTTTCTATTGGGTAAAGTCATTTATACCATCTGAAGAAATATTTTGCCAAAGCTTTGAAATTATCTTCCGAGTTCCTCTAAGCATTCCTAATTCGTAGAACTTTAGAACGGTAATATCGATGGTCCACAAATTACTAAGAATATTTTAAGGAGGTATACAGTATCCATATGGTTCACAAAGTAAAGAAAACCCTGCACCTGCTGCATGTCTAAATACAGAATGTGACAGTAAGAATGTACAACGTCTCTTTCACTTAATTCGAAGACCGTGTAAATGGTCCGACATTACAATCGTACTCTCATTGGTCTGAGAAACAAGTTTCTGGCCTGCATAAAAGTAACTCACGATTGTGACAACATAGTTTACCATTAACCCGCAGATCTATAAGTGCGGATGTCTGTAAAGATTATTAACGAATCTTAAACTTGATGTTCCCAGATAACGCATATTTGAAGAAAGCAACGCTTTATTTTTTATCTTTATCACTCGAATAAAAAATTACGACAAAATAGCACAGGCAAATTACATTGTAATTGTATTAAAGCTTGTCCTTGCATTCCAACGGGGAAAATACCATAAATAAGTTTTCTTCAATAGTCTATCTGCAGCAAATCGACCAAGTGGTTGATCTGGAGCAAGTCGACCAAGTGGTTGATCTGGAGCAAGTCGACCAAGTGGTTGATCTGGAGCAAGTCGACCAAGTGGTTGATCTGGAGCAAGTCGACCAAGTGGTTGATCTGGAGCAAGTCGACCAAGTGGTTGATCTGGAGCAAGTCGACCAAGTGGTTGATCTGGAGCAAGTCGACCAAGTGGTTGATCTGGAGCAAGTCGACCAGGTAGTTGATCTGGAGCAAGTCGACCAAGTGGTTGATCTGGAGCAAGTAGACCAAGTGGTTGATCTGGAGCAAGTAGACCAAGTGGTTGATCTGGAGCAAGTAGACCAAGTGGTTGATCTGGAGCAAGTAGACCAAGTGGTTGATCTGGAGCAAGTCGACCAAGTGGTTGATCTGGAGCAAGTCGACCAAGTGGTTGATCGGGAGCAAGTCGACCAAGTGGTTGATCTGGAGCAAGTCGACCAAGTGGTTGATCGGGAGCAAGTCGACCAAGTGGTTGATCGGGAGCAAGTCGACCAAGTGGTTGATCGGGAGCAAGTCGACCAAGTGGTTGATCTGGAGCAAGTCGACCAAGTGGTTGATCGGGAGCAAGTCGACCAAGTGGTTGATCGGGAGCAAGTCGACCAAGTGGTTGATCGGGAGCAAGTCGACCAAGTGGTTGATCGGGAGCAAGTCGACCAAGTGGTTGATCGGGAGCAAGTCGACCAAGTGGTTGATCGGGAGCAAGTCGACCAAGTGGCTGATCTGGAGCAAGTCGACCAAGTGGTTGATCTGGAGCAAGACGACCAAGTGGTTGATCTGGAGCAAGACGACCAAGTGGTTGATCTGGAGCAAGACGACCAAGTGGTTGATCTGGAGCAAGACGACCAAGTGGTTGATCTGGAGCAAGACGACCAAGTGGTTGATCTGGAGAAAGACGACCAAGTGGTTGATCTGGAGCAAGACGACCAAGTGGTTGATCTGGAGCAAGACGACCAAGTGGTTGATCTGGAGCAAGACGACCAAGTGGTTGATCTGGAGCAAGTCGACCAAGTGGTTGATCTGGAGCAAGTCGACCAAGTGGTTGATCGGGAGCAAGTCGACCAAGTGGTTGATCTGGAGCAAGTCGACCAAGTGGTTGATCTGGAGCAAGTCGACCAAGTGGTTGATCTGGAGCAAGTCGACCAAGTGGTTGATCTGGAGCAAGTCGACCAAGTGGTTGATCTGGAGCAAGTCGACCAAGTGGTTGATCTGGAGCAAGTCGACCAAGTGGTTGATCGGGAGCAAGTCGACCAAGTGGTTGATCGGGAGCAAGTCGACCAAGTGGTTGATCGGGAGCAAGTCGACCAAGTGGTTGATCTGGAGCAAGACGACCAAGTGGTTGATCTGGAGCAAGACGACCAAGTGGTTGATCTGGAGCAAGACGACCAAGTGGTTGATCTGGAGCAAGACGACCAAGTGGTTGATCTGGAGCAAGACGACCAAGTGGTTGTTCTGGAGCAAGACGACCAAGTGGTTGATCTGGAGCAAGACGACCAAGTGGTTGATCTGGAGCAAGTCGACCAAGTGGTTGATCGGGAGCAAGTCGACCAAGTGGTTGATCGGGAGCAAGTCGACCAAGTGGTTGATCGGGAGCAAGTCGACCAAGTGGTTGATCGGGAGCAAGTCGACCAAGTGGTTGATCGGGAGCAAGTCGACCAAGTGGTTGATCGGGAGCAAGTCGACCAAGTGGTTGATCGGGAGCAAGTCGACCAAGTGGTTGATCGGGAGCAAGTCGACCAAGTGGTTGATCGGGAGCAAGTCGACCAAGTGGTTGATCGGGAGCAAGTCGACCAAGTGGTTGATCGGGAGCAAGTCGACCAAGTGGTTGATCGGGAGCAAGTCGACCAAGTGGTTGATCGGGAGCAAGTCGACCAAGTGGTTGATCGGGAGCAAGTCGACCAAGTGGTTGATCGGGAGCAAGTCGACCAAGTGGTTGATCGGGAGCAAGTCGACCAAGTGGTTGATCGGGAGCAAGTCGACCAAGTGGTTGATCGGGAGCAAGTCGACCAAGTGGTTGATCGGGAGCAAGTCGACCAAGTGGTTGATCGGGAGCAAGTCGACCAAGTGGTTGATCGGGAGCAAGTCGACCAAGTGGTTGATCGGGAGCAAGTCGACCAAGTGGTTGATCGGGAGCAAGTCGACCAAGTGGTTGATCGGGAGCAAGTCGACCAAGTGGTTGATCGGGAGCAAGTCGACCAAGTGGTTGATCGGGAGCAAGTCGACCAAGTGGTTGATCGGGAGCAAGTCGACCAAGTGGTTGATCGGGAGCAAGTCGACCAAGTGGTTGATCGGGAGCAAGTCGACCAAGTGGTTGATCGGGAGCAAGTCGACCAAGTGGTTGATCGGGAGCAAGTCGACCAAGTGGTTGATCTGGAGCAAGTCGACCAAGTGGTTGATCTGGAGCAAGTCGACCAAGTGGTTGATCGGGAGCAAGACGACCAAGTGGTTGATCGGGAGCAAGTCGACCAAGTGGTTGATCGGGAGCAAGTCGACCAAGTAGTTGATCGGGAGCAAGTCGACCAAGTGGTTGATCGGGAGCAAGTCGACCAAGTGGTTGATCGGGAGCAAGTCGACCAAGTGGTTGATCTGGAGCAAGTCGACCAAGTGGTTGATCTGGAGCAAGTCGACCAAGTGGTTGATCTGGAGCAAGTCGACCAAGTGGGTGATCGGGAGCAAGTCGACCAAGTGGTTGATCGGGAGCAAGTCGACCAAGTGGTTGATCGGGAGCAAGTCGACCAAGTGGTTGATCGGGAGCAAGTCGACCAAGTGGTTGATCGGGAGCAAGTCGACCAAGTGGTTGATCTGGAGCAAGACGACCAAGTGGTTGATCTGGAGCAAGACGACCAAGTGGTTGATCTGGAGCAAGACGACCAAGTGGTTGATCGGGAGCAAGTCGACCAAGTGGTGGATCGGGAGCAAGTCGAGCATGGGGTTGATCTGGACCTAGTCGACCAAGTGGTTGAATTGGAGCAAGTCGACTAAGTGCACAATGCAGCCAAAATTTTCCCGCAGATCACAGACCATTTCAACACCGAAGTCAGGTGATGAAAAAATGTAGTTTTTGGTCTAGATTAATTTACATTTAAAACTGTTGAAAGCATGGAGTAATAAAACGCTGTTCCAAGGTAAAGCGGCTTGAAGAGATTACTAAGTTAATCTCTTTTAATATTTAGAACAATTGTTTTGAGAGATCAAATAACCTGAATTTGAAAGGAGAAATAAATTCATTCAGAAAATGACACAAAAAATTAAATTAATCAGATGAATAAGAAAATTATTAGTTCGAATTCAAGGAATAAATCAATGTTTTTTTTTCTTTATAGCTATTATTTTGTGTATCCTTGCGTAATATTTCTCACTTCCCGTATTAGTATTCGAAGGTAGTTATTTATTGTTATGGAATTACGTGAATCCCAATAAACTAATCAATAAAAAATGGAATCTTTCATAGTGTCTACTGAGATTGAAGCATATTTCTTCCTCATCGCGGGACGTCAGGTGAATGGAAAGTGGTGACGTACGGATTATTAAGACGCATCCTCGAAGGAGCAGAATAACACTATCAAATATTTGAATATTTCTGTAAAAACGAAACTGATTCGTTGGTTTTTGAGTTTTTACGAGTTTCATTCGAAACCATAGACATCACTTTCATGGCCCGAGGCTGATTAATAATTTAGAATTGTATTTTAAAATACTAATGTAATTACGTGTATGAAATATTGATATACCCGTCTCTTAATGCGTTTGCACTTTGGAGGGTCCACAGACGTTTTTGTACAGCGGTCCCGACGCCCATTAAACCCCTTCCCGCGCCGGATTACGTAAGTTACATGAACCGAGTGGCGTGCTGTCTGGTATGCGACCGCATCGCCTTCACCTGCTTTTTGTTGGCGGCCACCCTCTTCTTCTTTTTTGTCTCGTATGGTAAGAGCGGTAATGGTGACGCATTGGACATTCCATTTCGGAAATAGTTTAGGATTTAAGTATTCCAAAATCTACAGTGTGAAGTGAGAGCCAAGAATACCTAATTTTAGACATAATTTCTCACCACGGATAACGCAGTGGCCGACGGCCTTGACTTAATGATCCAGAGCTGCGGCGTTTGCGAAACGTTTTCAGTAATAACAAGTAAGGAACGCTGCGTGATATCGAAACCTATATATATATATATATATATATATATATATATATATATATATATATATATATATATATATATATATATATATATATATCTGTGTGTGTGTGTGTGTGTCTTATTGAAAACCCTGAAATATTATAGTCGAACAAGAAGAATTAAAAGCATTAAAGGTGATTTGTGTTCTAACCAGAAGTATACGACACACAATAAACCTAGCTTGGCAACTGTCATCAGTCTGCCTTGCACAAAGCCGCCGCCTTGTTGCCAGAAGGCAGACGTGCAGAGAAAGTCGGCGTCCCGCCTGGCCAGTCGCCACTCCTTCCTTCCTGCGAGAAGGCGCTCTGAAAGAGTAAACACAAAGGATTTTGTGATAACTTTTATTATGGAGACATTATTTGATTATTAAAGTAACTTTGTCAAAGAACAGATACGAATTCTCGGGAAAGAAATTTTAGCAAAAATACATTAATGTGAAGCAAAAATATTGACCTTTCCTTCTTCTTCTTCTTCTTCTTCTTCTTCTTCTTCTTCTTCTTCTTCTCTTTCTTCTTCTTCTCTTTCTTCTTCTTCTTCTTCTTCTTCTTCTCTTTCTTCTTCTTCTCTTTCTTTTTCTTCTTCTTCTTCTTCTTCTTCTTCTTCTCTTTTTTGTCACCTCTCACCTTTATTTGTTTTTTAATTGTAATACCTGTAAATATTGACCCTTTGCCTATAAAATTTCTTGGAATGCTTTTTAATTCTCAACAATCAGAAAACTCACCTCTGACATAATCAACTCACCTCTGACAAAATGTCATATCTGAACTTTCATGCTATTGTTATAAATTGATCAAAATTGCGATGACTATTTACATTCATCAAAAATGTAGTTTACGTCTTTTGCGCAACTGTAGCGAATTTCTAGCGCAGGTGTTGAGAGCACATATTCTAACTACCTACCTTCTTCTTCACTACTGCTTATTTACTGCTCAGTTACTAAATCCCCTTCATTTTCCTATATTCCAACATAATCTTCATAACCATTTTCATCTGTTCAAAATGTACTGTTCGTATTAAATTCTGACTCTAAACGAATCTAACATTCCATTTGCATCTTCGTTATTTAAATTAATCAATTTTATAAAAATTGCTTAAGATATATTTTAGTTTGTTAATTACTAACAAAGATCGTATGTTAATAGCAGTGGTGTAACGTTGGGGCAGCATGGCCCGCAATGCGGGCGAGCCCGGTTTTTATTATTTAAGGTACTAACACTGCTTGTGTTAGCTTTACATATTTATGAAGAGGGCTCGGATAAATGTTTTGCGAGTGGGATCGCACTCATTTCGTTACGCTACTGTTAAGTACAAATAATGTGATAGTTACTGACGGGTAAACGTCGGTTTAGTATAAAATACAAGTTTATCCACATTGTTTTGCACCAGTGCTCGCAGCGAGTCTTCAGGATCCAAAATATCACACAATGTTGATGCCTCAAAGTCCTATTAGGAAAACTTCATAGCTTATAACGCAATAATATTATTAGATATACGTGAGGAAGGCATAATAGAAAGGATTTCTATCATGCAGACTGCTATGAGACAATGAATTAATTGATCTGAATCTCAGAGAACAAACTGATTAATGGCGGATTAATGTCATAGGTATAGCCGTGGACTAAATTCGCTTTTCAGATAGTTCTTTGCAATGGATCTGTGGGCGTGGTTCTTTACATCAACAAGAAAAATTATATTTGCAATTTTTGTCTGATGCGAATGCAATTAATAGTACCTTTAACGAAGTAGAGATTGTTTAATGAAAAATAATTGCATTAGATTTCCCCTAAAAATATTGAAGTTCTGGAAATCTCTTAACTAATATTAATTGATCTCTCGGGAGTGAACAATGTTTATGAATTCTGAAAATATGATAAATTCCAGAATATAATTTGAAAAATTAGTTAAATTCTATTGTTAACTTTTCGTAAGTTATAAAGAATGCCATAATATTGATTCTTACCCTCGAAACGGATAATACTTATTTCGCTTACACACAGACACCTTCATCTGCAAAGTATGGAGAGCAATAATTCTCATACCACTAATCAACGAAGTCACGAATAAGGCTTATTTTACACGGTTATTTTTTCATCCTTTTTCTAAACAGGATGTGGATGAAAAAAGGACGATCGATTCTACCCGTTATGTTTCAGTGCCGAAACTGGATGAAAGTGATTCCATCGTTTATCGCAGTCTTTTCTTGTCTTTGTACGTAATCATGATGAAAATACTTCGCCCGAAAGTACTTCATCCGTCGCAAAATGCGACAAGATCAAACAATTGAACATCGCATCTATGATAAGGAATTAATATAGGTTATATTAGGACTGAGCATGAACGCGACGACATTAGAACACAGTTCATAATTTATTCCTCAGCATGTAATCACTTCACATTACAATTCAACACAGTACGCTCTCGAAACTGTACGAAATGTACAAATCGCACCACACGTGCAGACGGACAGGCAGACGGACAGGCAGACGGACAGGCAGACGGACAGGCAGACGGACAGGCAGTCGGACAGGCAGTCGGACAGGCAGTCGGACAGGCAGTCGGACAGGCAGTCGGACAGGCAGACGGACAGGCAGACGGACAGGCAGACGGACAGGCAGACGGACAGGCAGACGGACAGGCAGTCGGACAGGCAGTCGGACAGGCAGTCGGACAGGCAGTCGGACAGGCAGTCGGACAGGCAGACGGACAGGCAGACGGACAGGCAGACGGACAGGCAGACGGACAGGCAGACGGACAGGCAGACGGACAGGCAGACGGACAGGCAGACGGACAGGCAGACGGACAGGCAAGAAGTTGTTTTGAAAAATAACTTTTTCGGTAATATTCTCATATATAAATTGTAGGGATTATTACACTACTACTCCCTTGGCACGAGGAGGGGAGAAGTCATTGGCCACCTGTGCCAGCGAGTCGGTCTGGTGACGGCTGCGTGGGCAGTCCTAGAATGCAGTTAGAGGGAGCTGAAGCACAGGAGGACGAGCGAGCCACCATGGCGACCGCAAGGTCGACGACACGCCTCGAGAACGGAGGGGGAAAATGGCGGGGCGCCAGGCCGGCAGATAAATACGACGGCTATCAGAAAGCGAATAGAGAAATAAAGAGCGGAGCCGGTAGCCGTGCTTTATCTCGGCTTGAGTCAGCTGCCGGGCGGCGGTGGCGGCGGGCCACAGCAAGCCAAGGCCCTAATTGAAGATACTCGGAGACACGGGAACACTCTCAGAGTGCCTCCCGAAAGGCCACATGGCGTGGGAGGCGGAGAGCAGGAGGAGAACGGGGACGAAAGAGACGACGCGACGGTGGCGGCGAAACAGGGACACCAACTGCGCTGCTTCTACGTCGCAAAAACGCAGGCGGTGGCCAAAAATTCACTTTCACTTTACAACGACTTAATACTTCACCAAGTCGAACAAGAAAATACAATTATCTTTAGATACACCAGTATATTTCTCGTGTTCTGTGTTCAATGCTCGTTTCGGATCCCGGCTGAGGAAACGCTTTCGACTGACCCGTCTCTGTTGAAAGTGGTTTAGCATTAACAAAATAATTTCTTTCGAGCGAAAATAATTTTTTGAAATTACCAGATGATAATATAATTGAATTTGGCCTTTTTTGTCCATTAAATTGCAAAACATTTTCTGATTAAATCACTTTATTCATGAAGATATTTTACTTCTAATTCTACAAGTACGTTGTAGTTGAAATCATATTATGAGGTATCATTCCAGTTTTCATAGATAATAAAATTAAGAACCATTTAAAATTTGTTGAAAAAAGGCTTTATTCATTGATTTAAATTGGCAATCTTAGTGTTTCTTAAATTAACGTTTCGTGAAATGATTCATTGACATCTTCAGGTTGTATGATGAAAGAAAATTATTCAACTATGAAAAAATCATAATACTCTTTTATTGATATTGTAAGACATAAAAAATAGTGTATATGTGAATAAGAAAGTAAAATACACGAAAACGGTAATCAATAGATTACCGTAAATACCATAATTAAAATATAGGTATGAGGCAAAAGGATTTACGTGGAGTTTCAAGGAGTTACGTGGAAAGGATGCAATGGATTCTGAAATTAAACGGAAAATACGATACAATTTATCCAAGGGAACGTATTAAGTTACAGTTGATTTCTATGTTTAGTTTTGATAGCTTTGAAATAGTAGGCCAACATTCATAATATTTAAAATGAAAAATGAAAAATTGTTAATGATAACTTTAGAAATTTACTTCCAGTAGACATGAAGGTAAATATTATAAATAAATACCAAGTAATGTATTATGAATTAACTTTTATTCCAAATGTTCAATATATAGTAATCGTGAACCTTTTCTCTCTTAACCGATCTTTGTTATAGGTTTTGTTTAGCAATTAATCTGCACTTATGTGTTAAAACCAAATAAAACTCTAATTAAATCAAATAACTTTTTCATCGTCCATTTCACATTGTTTGTCTTATTTTAAAGTAAAATTAATAATAATAAATACGACTATTGCCGATCAGATGGCCGAGATCGCTAAGGCAGTAGTGCCGGAGTGGTTTCGGACCAGAAGATCGCGGGTTCGAGTCCCGCCTCAGGCATGGGTATATTTGTGTGTTTCTGTATGTCTGTGTGTGCTGTCCTTTCACCCCCATTACCATCATATCATCATTTCATCCTCCATACCCCCAGGGCTAACAACCGTGGGGGTTAAAAAGCGGATCCAGCTGAAAATGCTGGTCCCCCCCAAAAAAGGGGACGCAAGCACCTGCCACCGTGAGAATAAATAAAAACTGGGCCACGGTAAAGGCAGGATTCTTGCAAGCGTGGTCCTAGTTGGCCTATTAACGAAAAAAAAATACGACTATTGTACTAATACTTTAATACTATTTCAGAACTTGTCACATATGCATACATTTCTCAGTGAGTCTATGAGTATTTCGCTAACGCACGTATTTCGTGCACGAGAATTAATAACATAACGAATAAATATTAATTCTTTCAAATATAATAATGCATGCATATCGAAAATTTGCTTCAATGTCGCAGTGGGAAATTCTGCAGTCAGCGAGAGGTGGGGAGGGGCCGGTGCGAATCAAATCCGGGCTCCGCTCTCTATTTGTATTGCAGGCAACTCCCCGAGGCACCGAAACTGCGTTGCACGCGAATCAACCAGCCAGCCAACCGAAAGGGCGGGCGGGCGAACGGATACGCGATCAGAAAAAGACCGCTGGAGCAGCGGATGAAATATTCAGGCCTTAGGTGCTGTCACCAAGCGCAGGGTAACCACTCGTCAAATTATGAACGCACCCGGATTCGGCCAGGAACGGCCACTGCGAGCTGGCTGCCCGCGCTCTGGAGTGCAATGGAGCAGGGCGACACATCGGCAAAAGAGGAGGAGCGTTGGAGGCGGAATGGTTATTTATTACGCGAAGAACTCTCAAAAGGCTCTGACACAAACACAACCAGTGACCGCAAAATCAAAAAGGCCACATTTTAAACGTTTTAATTGCTAATTAATAATGTCACAAAAATAATTTAATTGTTTTTCAGAATTTTGGTAATTACGGTGAGTTCGCTTAAAATGAAGATGACACAAAACAATCGCTCACCTCAAGAACTAATAGGCCACAATTAAAAACCATTTAATTTTAAACCCGGAAATAGTTACAAATTTCTCTTCAAATTTTGGATTTTTAATTTGAGGATTTCAAAATTCATTAATTCAAAATTTGGGATAATTAATAGTGAGCTGGCTTATGATTAAAAAGACAAAATAAAAATTGTTTACCAGTAAAACAATTACAACACACAAAGAATTCCAGAATATTTTATTCACAGAACTCTCAAATGAGAACCTAATTCCATAACACATTGATCCTGAATTGCTATATCGGGTGCGCTCATTCTACACTCTATAAAGCACTTTTCAAACGCCAATGTCAGGGAAAGAAAGAAATGCAAAGGAATAATCTTAATACTAGAGATGTTACAACAGAACATACTTGATCGCATTATTGGAAACAGTTGTAATAACAGTTGCGTAATATTGAAATATTGCAATATCTGACTTATTAACACCTCAGCTATAGTTTGAAGTAAAATTCAATCAATTCAAACAAAGCGTCTATGGGTCTATGGTGCATGCATATCACCATTTATTTTGATAATCAGGAACGAAAGTAATTTCATACTTTTACAAATGAAACAAACATAAATAAATGTAACTTGACATAAAGCAACATTTTCACATAAGTTTGTCTTGATTACATCGAAGTGACTTCCAATTTTTAATACAATAATCAGAAATGAAATCTTAAAGTAAATGCAGTGTATTTGTTCTAAATTAAACGTGTGACGTTCCTTTTTCCATTTTCTTTCGTAAGTATATTATCTGCATCATACAAACATCACAACCCCCAACTATGTAAAAAAATTCCTGTGTTGCCATTTTGCGACCTGACAAGCGGCAAACAAAGCGTGGAAAATTTGAATCTACAATTTCGATTTTTTTTAAATTTTCAAAAATGCAAAGAGTACGCTGAAAATGGGTTTAGCACCACTATTATTACCGTACTTTGCTACACACATAGGGAAATTTAAAAAAAAGAATAGTTGGAGCAGCTTTTGAGAAGATAATTAAAGTGTTTTAAACTTGCCTATGATTCATCAAAAATTGCGTAAAAACTACTCATACTTTCGAAAAATTGAACACGATCTTTTTTCAACATCTATTTATAGTGAACAAATATCATTAAGGAAAAAATTCTATCTTCATTATTGTAGTTGTCAGAAGGCTTTTGCTATTTCCGAAATTTCATGAAGTGAAACGACCTACGTCTTTTATACGTATTTTGCTTATTAGAGGAAATATTTTTTTTAAAAAATGGGAATCATTATTGAGAAAATGCATTGAGTGATGTTGAGACTATACGTAAATAATCCAAAAATATTGAATGACTCACAAAATGTGAATTCTATCATGTTCGCGGAAATAATTTGTAACTTAAATACTTAATACAGGAACACGATTCATCTACTTTTTCGTTACCATTAGAGTATTCCTGGCGAAAATTTGCCCTTTCCCCCGTTACGTCACAATACTTTCTTTATACTACATAATCAGCAGAACTGTATTTCTTAAGGAAAATAAATCTCTGCCTTCAGTATTTTAGTTGTAGGAAGGCGCTCAATCAATTGCACTTTTACAATTTCGTAAAAATTTGGGATTTCAATGATCATGGAACTTACAGCGTTCTCTTACGCGTCTTTTAAGCTATCCGAAACTAAAGTTTAATAAAAAATGTTGTCCCTTTTTTTAGAAAATATTGATGTTTTTGAGGCTTCGTATAAAATACCCTCAAAAATCCAAATATCCCGATGCAACTCCTAAAGCCATGAGTGCGCTCTGATCGATTGGGGAAAATATTTTTTTTGGAGAAAATTGACTGAAGCATTGACCACAGACGGACAGAGATAGAGAGGTAGGCAGATAAAACAGACAGACGTTATGCCGTCATTCGATTTTTCAGTATCAAGAACTCATATAAACAGGATTCTATTTGGAGGAAGTAATTTACTATGTATAGCAACAGGATTTATCCATTTTTTCGTTATCTATGTCTGACAATTAGATTTTTCGAGAATTTAGAGACAATTCGCAGTTTTCCGGCGCACAATTACGAAACTTTCTCTTCTTACAAAGTAAGTGCGAGAAAGTAAAAATAATGATAAAGCATATGGTAATACCATAATGGCAACGGTATATCTTTAAGAAATTGTTTTCTTCGGGAACACATTTATTGGCAAATCTGAAAAGGGGCCGAATTTCCAAAGGCGAAGCCAACTAATGGCGACCCATTCCAGAGCGACCTGAGCAGAATTCCGGTTCCGCCAGACCCTCTCCATAGAGCACGTCGCAGCCCTGGCTGTCACACTCCTCGCGCGAACCGCCATTTACCGCGGCGGGCGGCACTTCCAAGTCGTGATTCAGCGCCCGCGAGCAGGTGAGGCTGACATCCCGGCAGCGCCAGCTCCTCCGGCAGAATCGCTCCGAGTATTGTCCGCGAGCAACCCGCAGGCGCGTCGGAGAGCGGTGTTCTGTCGGCCGGCGCTGCTCCGCTGGGCATGACGCTGTGTGTCACTGTGTCAAGCGCAGTCTTGCCCGGTGTAGGCAGAGTGTTCTGCCGGGCGGTGCGCCACGTTGTGATGGATGCCATGTTCAATATTGTTCCTTCTCCCTTTGGTAAATGTTTTATAGCGTGTGTTAATGATGATCGAAGGACGGTGTAAGAGAGGAATACTCATCTACCAGATAAGTGGGTATTTTTGTGTTAATGTATTATTTGTCATCTACAAGTTTCAACATACCCTTGAACTCCGACAGGAGGGCGTTGTTGAATTCACATGTATTGACTTTGCTCATTATTTTGTCAAATTACTTTCGTAGACTTTCTTCTGTTTTAGTTATTGTAAACTGGGCGTCGTATGCCTTTTTGCTGTTTTCACTGTTAATTGTAAGTTATTTCATAGCAACATAGAAATGGAAATATTGTTTTGGGTTTACCACCCCCCTCCCTCTATTGAGTTCACGGTATCCAATACTTATTATTAAGTGTTATATCCCCTACCTATATTGACTATCACAAGAAATAGTTCATTTCATCCCTATACAGTATTTGAGCAACTCCGAGTGTGCGGACGTTCGGATGTTCGCATCCGTCACTCACGGCCAGACCACTTCCCGTACACCAACGGAGACGTTTGAGGTGTCATACTACTCGTCTCGGTCTCCTGACGGGAAAGGATAATTTGTTTTCCGATGCGGCCATAAGGTTCAAAGAAATTTCCAAAAATGTGTTTTTTCGAGTTTTGGCGCTGCGATATTAGTGATAATGACAGGAACTAAAGCAATGCCTCCTAAATAGATCTACGTAGGTGGCGTTGATTAAACTCCAGTACACAACGATATTTTTTGCTCAATACGCCATAATTTTCTTTCACGACGTTGGAAACGCTGATGTTGACATATTTAAGTAATAATTAAATTACCAAGTGAATGACGGTGCAGATTTCATTTCAGTTTTGTTTCGAACTATCGCATTTAAAAAAAATGAATTTGCGAAAACCTACTAACAGCATTGCCTCAGAACTTTTTAAGCTTGAAGAATTTCGGAGATATACGGTGAATTCGGAGACAACAAACTGCGAGTAGTGCTAAAGAATGAATGAACGTTCTTATGTTCGACTTCTCCATTTACGTTGTTACATAAGTGCAAATACCGATTTTCAAATAAATGTGACCGACAACGTCTTCTTATTAAATATAACATACACCTTATTCCCATAAACATACAAAAAGTCACCTTTAAATGTTTATATAGATTCGCACACAAAACGATTAATAGAGCAAATTACAGGAATACAAGTGAACATACGTTAGACTGACTTTTTAAAGTTTTAATCTCTTCAAAAATTATGGAAGTATTTAGGAAATACGGCGAAGAATTAAATGTAGTTGTAGAAAACGTAAAAGACAGAATTTTCGGAACAAGTCAATTTTTGCATTTAGCATTTGTGCTAATGCTAATGTGCTATGTGCATTTTTGTGAATATTAGCAAAAAAGCGTAAAAACGTAGTTGTAATAATATCTCACTATTAACAATCATCGAAATCTGTACGTATTTTTTACGGATATTATAATTTTGAAATTGAAATAAGACCAGTTGTAACCCATGGATATGGTTATCCCGTATGGAGTGAACATACAAAGCCATTGAGTTTTGGGAAATTTTGAACGTGAGTATAACATTACCAGCTACTACGACTCATTGATAAGTCCAATGCTAGATACTGAAAGAACATTTTTGTACAAAGCTGGTGCTAAAGAAATGAAATATGAAAGAAATTGTCAACTCATGTAACTATTTTTAAAGCGTCTGCGACACCACATTTTACTAGTGGGTAATATTCTAGGTAGGAATATCAAGAATATGAGAGTCCGTCTAGGTCAGCCTCCTTTTGTCGAAGGCAGTTGCTATATTTGCACCTCTGAAGCAAAAAAAGAAAAAGAAAAATACACCGGAGCCCATATATCCGAGCAACCCGAAACAGTATTGTTTGCAATGAAATAAACCAATTTTTAATGGCCATTCGCAAAGAATTGCAAAGTGTGTCCAATGCAGGGAAGTTGATCACTTTGAATAATTTTTGTCTAATGCATTCAGAATATTGTTTGTATTAAATGTTATTAAGCATTTATTTCAGTTTTCATTTGGACTAATGGTATTATAATAATTACTAGTTTTAGTTGTAATTGATGAGTAATTAACAAAATTATTTTTCATTATGAGAATTACTGTATTGTTATGGATTTAGCCCCTCCCCTTTTGAATCGGAGTTACTTCACTTCAGCTATAATTGCAAGATTAAGCACTCAACCTTTCAGAATTTAAACCAATCCCGCTTATCGCAGTGATTGAAGGACGTTCAATGTATGAATGAATCAATTTTGACCTTTAGTTAACTGATTTATTTTTATTGCTACACAAGTTGCAATTAGCAATCCAACATATCAAGATGTCCACGATACTACTCAAGTACAACAATTTACGTTAAAGACAATTCGAGGTGTTCGCCATGTTTTCGCCAAGATATTTAAATATTTTCTACTCGTGAATTTTATTAAAAACTATAAAGAAAAATATTCAGGGTTATAATAATTAAAACTGTGTCTTACAGCATGGGCGGAGATTAGGAGATCACGATTAGAATTTATGGAATCTGTCGACAGTTCATATTCACAATGTGATGTCTATTTTGACAACGGAACTTGCATTATATCAGAGTACAATGATGCTAATTTGTTCGTTTTACTGAGGCAATTATCCATTAATTTTTCGGATAAATAGGAAAATTTTGTATTGAATGATGCATTGAATCGGATGCATTGTTTTCTCATGTATTAATTTGACCCAATAAATGAACCAATAAGTTGATGAATACAATTTTATATTTAATTGAATTATTCGAATCTGGGCCCATTTTCCATGCGGAGCTGTAACTCTGTAAATTAACCAATTACGGTTTAAATGACTTGATGCTGGGTAGTGTGTTGTTCATTAATACTTGGAGAGACCTTCACTAAGGCATGGCTTTCTTTTACCTGAAGTGAAGGAGTGAATATATGCTGCGTAAACTCCTTTGGTCAATACTCGTATAACCGTGATTGAAATGAGTGTTATAACTATAGAAGGTACAGTCTTTTGCGCCCGCTAGAACGTGAGATCCTGCCTACATTCATGTGGGCTTGTGGGTTTTGCCCTTCAAGTCTTCTCCCGCAAGGGGCTCCAACTGCTATGAAGTCGAAGCTTCCTATTGGTCTCCCGGCCGTGTAGTGCATGTAAGTGAGCCAGAGGTGAAGAGGTAACAAGCATTAAGAATGGGGTGTCTGTTTAGGCAAACGTGTTAAGATGCTGCCTCGACATTCTTCTGGAATTTATTGGAGAAACCACGAGAAAGTACCGATCAAAACAGTTGATCTCTAGAATATTCCCGAGAACAACTTTAATTACGAACTGAGTTTAGTTCTACTTAGCTTTAGTCGATAAAAAACACACCATTGTGGCGAGAACCAGAGAAACTCCCAGCCAGAGATGGTGCAGTGACAATAGTTGATACTGAGCCATCTCATTCAATTTTTACATGAGGTCTCGCATAAATTTCATACACAGTAAAAATAGTCTTCTAAGTCAACTTGAAAAACATACTATTTATTGGAAGGCATAGCCCAGGAGCCAATAAGAATAACACGACTCGCATACAAATAAATATATAAATTTTAAACTGTAATTCACGAGGGCCGTTTGGAAGTATTTTTATGTGGATTGTTATTATCAAGGGACAATATAATTTTTAACGAAGTCTACAATATTGATTCGGCTGTCCTCTACTGCATCGTACCTCTATTCGCCATTCATCGTGCAATTTGACCATGAAAGTGATATGCACTACATGTGTATAAGTGAAGCATTACCTAACATTCCATCTCTGAAGACTTGTCTGAAGACTGTATTCTATTTTTAATCCTATATAACTTCTACCCCATACTTGTCGTTTGGTTTTCCGATTTTATGTATATATAAAGTTGTTCAGGTTGTTGAATTATGTTCGTTTACGTTCGAACTAACATAATAACGCAAGACTAGAGAATCAATTTAATGTGATTAATCTATAATCACATATTAACTTCATTATTAGTTTATCGTGGACATTGAAATAATTACGTGTTTAAGGACATAATTAATTCATACATTGGAGGTAACATTTCCACTGTTGAACTACATTTTAAATGGAGAATTGATTAATTACTAAAATTTATGTTGTTTCACGAGATTCCATGAAACAAAACTTGATACAAGTTTTCGAAAGTTGTCTACAAAATCAGTCTTGTTTCTTCTTTTTTTCAAACGGCTGCACTATTTTTTTGGTTTGATTGTTCCATATTCTTCATCGTGTATGGTACGTAGAGGGGATGTTCAGAGAAGTCACAACTGTGATTGATATTTCTACTTACTGACAAATTCAAATCCAGAAGGTACTAGTGGATGACATAATTGCTTACAAGGTCAATGTCAACTGAAAATGTATGCAATTAATATTCATATTGGCAGCATTTATGCATTTGTAACCAGATCTAATCCCTCCTGGCTAGCGCCCGGCGAATGAAATCCAGCAACGCTGATTCCTGTCATCATTAACACCTTCCGAAATGATTTACAAGCACAGCGTTAATTACCCCCTCCTGCGGCTGGAACCTGCTGCTTCCGCCGTGAGCGGCAACCCCGCGCGGATTGAAACAGCGCGTTGTGACGGTTCGCTGCATCTCCACGCTGTTCGCGGCTTCGACGTCGCCTACAACGTCTTGCTGAGTCGCGTCGTTTACGCGGCCGACGTTACATCCGCCCCTCTTCTCGCACCTTGAAACATTTCACCTACCGATATTCCAGTTTGTGAATTCTCACCGGGAGGTCTAAGGCAGCCACATGTCAATCTCGTGGACTTGCTTGATACAATGTTTTTTTGTTGCGCAAACCACTTTGCTACAAACGAATCTATTATAAAATGTAAATATTTACAATATAGTACTTAAAATATCTGTAACAATACGCCCTAACTCTGCCCCCCGTTAGCGCCCTTGTTCCTGTTCCAGTCCTCATTTCAATTTCCACTTCAGTGCCCGCCGCTGTCCCCTTCTCCCTTTACCTCTCTCATTGTGGTTCCCTCGTTACAGTCGATGACCTAGTCCCCTTTTCCGCCCTCGTTCCATACTCGTTTCAGCCCTGTCCTTTGGCCTTCCCTCTCCCGCCCTGTCCCGTCCGCGCTACGTCTCCGTCCCCATTCCACTCTTCGTCCCCGCCCCGCCCTCCGCTTGGCGCTCCCACCGTCACTGCCGTCACCACCGTCATCGCCAGCAGTGTTTACACCTTTTCAGCCATCATCATGCTCAGTGTCCTCCCTTCCACCTTCGCCACCACATCCGCATCCTCCACTGCCTCTGCCATCATCTCCATCACTCCCGTCACCAACTCATACTCCATCAACGCCCCGTTACCTTCACTACCACTACCACTACCACTACCTCTTCCACTATCACCTTCACTTTCACCACCAGCACTACTACTACCTACATTACCACTACCTCTACCATTGCCACCACGACATCTTTCACCGCCATCGCCGATTGCCGTTGCTGCCGTCGCATTGTCGTCATAGTTTGTAGCTAACTTCAGCCTCCGTGGTGCAGGCTGCAGTAGCGGCAGCGATGAGAACGGTGCGCTGATTACCGGCACTGGAGCTAGTTTATAACTACCTCCGCCCGCGGTTACCGCGTATGATGTTTACTTTGTTATATACGTGACGTAACTCGTATTGAAATTTTAATGAAGGCTGCTGTTACAATCCAGTCTCCGTGACCCCTAACCCGCCTACCCGCCCTGCCTGTCCCGCCTCTGGACCTGTTGCGAGTTAATTCGTTTTGTAGCTACGCAAACGTAATTTATGTGGGGGAAATGCGAGGGGGAGAGGGTATTTAGACTCGAGCGGCGCATGTGGTCGCGAATATCTATATTTGCCCTATTTCCTGTTGTGTGCTATTGCTTCCGTTCCACTTTCGAAATGAGGGCGGCGCTTTTCCTCTTTCGTGACGTTCGGCTATTGATCGGTGCAATAGCAGAAATGCTTCGAATATGACCTGTTTATTAATTTGTGTTTCGTTTTCGGAAACATCCTTGGTTGTTCGACAATATTATTGGTAGCAATTCAACCATTTGTCTCGTCTTTCTCTTGTTCTTGTTCTTCTGCTTCTTCTTGTTCTTTTTCTACATTTGCTACAATATCAACTTCACTGTTTTGATGTGCTCAACCACTGTTTTCCATCAATCCTTTTTTTTCATTTTGCACACTCAAAACCCAAATTATATATTCCTGATATCTTTCTATGCACAGTCTCTCTATATTATTTGTAGTTTACTTTCCTGCTCACGTTCGTATGTCTACGCCAGACGTCGAAAACCATGTAAATGTTCATTTTGAACCTTTCTGACGGAAATTTTCTTGTATCTCCAGAAATATAAAAATTAGTTCTATTAGAATCAAGTGCACGTATAATTTAATTTACTATTAATTTTTACATTCATTCAATTTGCTCTACTATGCTTTCAATTTGCACAACATTACATCCTCTTCTCTTTATAGTCAATAACAGACGTAGTTGAAAAAATGTTTGTAGTATTTTAACGAAACTTTCTTTTTGGTTCATTGAGATAATGAATGAATGATTGAATGAAAATATAAATGAATATCATAGACTTAGTGAACTTGTCTACATCCAAAGTTGTTGAGAAGGAAATCTTTCTCAATAACTTCGACATTGTAGGCAAGCTCCTAGTCTATATCGTATACCATGGGTTTGTAATACTTATTTCTTCAAGAATATGTGCATTATTTCGTAATATTTTATAACTATTTCTACTTTTGATATTTTCTCCAGCACACGTTGCATCCCTTCAAAAAAAAATTTTCAGAAAACTTTAGGTAGCAACAGCAAGTGAGCACACATTATTTTTCAGTGCGAAAGCTACCAAAATTTCTCCGTCAGGGCTTGAGCGCGGCCCCCTGAGGACCAGTCCATGCATCAAGAGACGGTCCGCCTAGAGCCTTCTCCTCCTCCGCCTCCGCTCCCTGCTCCCCGCCCGCGCCTGCACGGCGCAAGCGAGACACGCTACGCTTTAAGTCCTCTGACTGAGGCATTTATCATTTTAAATACTTCCTAATGAAATTTATCACTTCGCTCAAATTGGTGTCACTCGCTCGCGTTACCGGAGAAGGGTCGGGGCCGCCGCCCCCACCGCCGCGCCGCCGCTGTCGCCCTGCTGTCCTCCTCTTGCACCTCCGAAGCGGTGGCCTCGATGCCGGCGGTGGAGGCGGAGGGGCGTTGCACGATAAGGTGGCCTGCGGTGGAGGTAGATGGCTGCGCAACAGGGATTCGATGGTGGCTGTGCCGAAGGTGGTTACAGATGCGTCGAAGGCAAAGTCGAAGTAGGAATCGGAGTCGGAGGCGGATTCAGAGACGGAGGCGAAGGTCAAGTCGGAAGCGAAGTCGGGATCGAAGATGGAGTCGGAATCGCAGTCCGAATCGGAGTTGGTGCCGGATTCGGAGTCGGTGTAGGTGTTGGGGTCTGGGACGGTGCGGAAGTCGTCGCGGAAGTCGTCGTGGAAGTCGTCGCGGGAGTCGTCGCGGGAGTCGTCGCGGGAGTCGTCGCGGGAGTCGTCGCGGGAGTCGTCGCGGGAGTCGTCGCGGGAGTCGTCGCGGGAGTCGTCGCGGGAGTCGTCGCGGGAGTCGTCGTGGGAGTCGTCGCGGGAGTCGTCGCGGGAGTCGTCGCGGGAGTCGTCGCGGGAGTCGGAGTTGGTATTAGAGTCGAAGACCGAGTCGATGCCGGAGTCGGCGTGAGAGTCGAAGATGGAATCAGCATGAGAGTCGGAGATGAAGTCGGCGTCGGTGTCGGAGATGGAGTCGGAGTTGGCGCCGGGGAGGGGGGGGAGGAGAAGGCGATGGCTTCGGCGGCGAGGGCCGCGACGGGGAGGCTTCTCGTGCTGCAAGTTTACTCGAGCCCAGGTGCGCGGGGCTCACTTGCCTTGTTAGGTGCGGCGGCGATACCTACGCGCTCGCCTTCGACCTCTCAGGCGCATAGGCCGCCATCAGTTCCCGCGCCGCCTCCCCGCCCCTCCCCAGCCCGTCCTACCACAGCCCTGCCGCCTTCCGCTCACGAAGCTCCGAAGACTCGCTGCGGCCAACGCCCACCCGCCCTTGCCGGCTCTGCCACCGCTGCTGCCATCCCTGCCGCCTCCGCACCCACCACCCTCTGATGCTTCCTCCCACCCCGCGCCTTCCATAGTCCCCGCCCCCTCCATGCACCCACCGTCACCTGCATCGCCTCTGTCCCCTCCATTGCCCCCCTTCTCTCCACCGCCCCCGCTTCCTCCATCGCCCCCGTTCCTTCCATCGCCCCTATCCCCTCCAATGCTCCCGCCCCGTCCAATTCCCTCCGTCCCTGCAATTGCCGTGCCCGCCAGTCCCGTCCCCCATGCCTTCGCTGCTGCCGTCGCTGCTTCCCTCGCCTTTACTTTCGAGGTGTGTTAAGATCATTCTGTCACTTTCATTCCTTGGTGTGCTTTCCTGATATCCTAGGAGATCTCCAATTAAAATTATTTTGTTCTACATTATTTTGAGTTTCAAATTAATAATTGGCGTGGTAGAAATTCAAAAATGTTTTTGAATGTTTGAGAATATGGATGAATTGGCAATACTTTTTTAATTTTTCAGTGGATTATTCTTCATTTAATATTTACTTTACTCTTCTTCCTTTTTCCAAGAGAACTTACATTTCCTTTTCTGAGTATTTACTTTCCTTCATTTGGAACTCTTAATTATCCATATTGTCTTCCATCTATTATCTCCGTTATGATACTTTTTACTCTCTCGTCTACTACGAACTTACGTAGTTAAAGAGAAACAATAGTAGTGTTGCTGTGGGAAGTGGCGATATTTCATCATAAAATCTCGTCTGTGGTCAACGCTAGCACCTAAATCATCGTGACGATTTTCTTTAACTTTAATAACACAAATACGTATATTGAACTTTAATATTTCAAAAACAATTTAATTAAAAATATATTTCAATAGAGAGGAGATTACTAAAATTGTTGAAAAAATATTAATCTATTTTTCCTACAGGGTAACTTTTTGCTTAAACTGTTGGCAGAATATTTACAAAAAATTTGCCCATTTTATACAGTATTTAAAATGAAAGTTAAGACATGACTGCCAAAAAGTATCGTGTCGTGATTCCGATGGTGAGCACATGATCTTTTTACTTTGTTCTTTCTTTTTACACACCTTAAATCTATTTTCTTGCCACCAGTCCAACAACCCCGCAGACCTGATTCGAGAGGTTGACTTCCATCTTCGTCTTCTCCCCCCCACTCCTACCCCACCCCGTTCTTCACCGCTCCCAGCTTTGCCTTCTCCAAGACAGCGAGGCGCAAGACGGAGAGGTGCAATTTATTTCTTAGGCAGCTCGTAGCCCAATTTATGGGATACGAAATAATTTTACTCGGCCGGGGAAAAGCTAACTGTGGCGGTGGTACGAGGAGGGGGCGGGGGGGGGGGGTGGCGCGGGCCGGGCGTGCGCAGTTGACGGGGTGGGGTGGGGGGATGCAAGGAGAGCTCTGGAGGCAACGAGGAACACCTCATAAACTTACCTATGTAACGTGGAATCTGGTGCGGTGGGTGCTGCGATGCTATGTTTCCACTGGAGAGACACGTTCTGATCGACTTCATGATACAGACGATAAGTAAACCTTTATGATGCATAAATCCACAAGGGTGGTTTCATGGGGACTGACTTTAGGACAGGGTCCTTTTTAATTGATTCATTGATTATTTCGTCTTTCCGGGAGCATTAAGTGTTATGATCATTAATGCTATAAGTATAGTGCATATTTATATAACGGGAGTTAGCGGGGTTCTTTTAACGCTGGGTGGGGAGATTCGGTACCCACATACACATCATCATGAGGGTTTCCCCCCCCACCCCCACCCCCACCAGCAGAGAACATACCCAGCCGGGAGAGGGCTCTGAGCTTCCGACTGGGTATTCTCCTGACATGTGGGGCAGGGTAGTGCATGCAAGAGTAAGTTCGTTATGGAAGGGACGAGGGTAGGACAGGGAAGGGGAAGGAAAGATCGCGCGCGGTCTGTAGCCCACTTCTTAGGGTACTGCTCAGGCATTTGCGTAGTGTTGATCGGAGAAATGCCAGAAATTTACCGACTACCTGTCACTTTAAACCAAAAAGGGAGAAAGGGAATGTGTTCTGTAGTAATCGAAGCCTGGTCGCATTTTTTCCACTAAAATAGCGTTCATTACTATAACATAATAGGTCAAATAATAAAAATGGATAAATTGTTCCAAGGTTTTATAAAATGGGTGACCAGCTGTAAATGAATTTTATGTGCTCCTACTTAAACGATTTGTACACTGCTACACTGAAATTAATAAATAAATAAAAATAATGAATAAAGTAATAATAACTGGAACTCACTTGCTCAGTTTGATGTAAAATGATATTATAACGCCGGTCGGAAACAAATCAAGTGCTGCTGTTGGCGAACGAAAAGATGCTCACTCACTGTTTGACTGAAGGCAGAAAAATGGTGACAAATTGGTAAATACAAGTTTATCTAAGAATTAAGAACATCAACAAGTTGTTCGGAGCATAGACTGTCTCGGTAGCTTGAGTGGTAGAACAACGGCGTATACCAAGAGTTCTAGCAACAATTCACGATCGGGGTTAGTCACTTCCTCCCCCTCACACACACACACATACATAACATTTTCAGAAAGCCAGCATCAATTCGTCAGTTGTAGGCATTTTAACTTTCCACGTGTCGAAAATTTTCAGCGAGAGATAACGAGCTTGTCATCTCCTGGTCGGGATAATCACCTGAACCAAATTGGACGCCAAAAATTTGATATTTTGAACAGAGGCATAACCTCCGCCACGGCTCTCCTTTTGACCCGCGACGTGGGTTCTGATATGACTCTTCAGAGAACTGCTGGAAGACTTATTTCATGGAATAGAATCATTCTTCCAAAAATTATCCCAGTAAACAAATCATCTCTTCCCAAGCCATCGTTTCTGATAGTCTAGCACTCATCACTATCAACATCTTTGGCTCCATACTTATCACTACGACCACCACCACCTCCCACACAACTTCACCGCTGAGTTATCCGTGTTGTTACGGTCAGGCTCCTTACCATTCATCGCAGGGGACGGGATTCAAACCTTAGACGACCCTTTCGAAATTATAGTGCGCGATTTGGATTACGCGTTTGGTCTTCTTGGTGAACTTTCGTTTCCCGTACTCCCATTCCACCGTTGCTCAATGAGCTTTCCAATTATGTCTTCATATTGCACTTCACATGTAAGCTCGCTTTTAGTTGAAATAATGGTTGAAAGAAAAGATTGCACAGGATGTATTCCTCGTGAAGTTCTTTGAATTCATATAAAGCTGAGGGTGACATTGTAGGTGTTAAAATTAAATACATTCATTTCCATTTATTTCGTGTAAACTAATACTTAATATACACTTATTCATTAATAGTCAATCATACAATCTCGGTACGATCATCAGGGTTAAACATTAATATTAAAACAAATTACACCATCGTTTCCACTGCTATCATCCACTCGATCCTTCTCCGTCGGCCATCATCACCTCTTCCTCCTCTACTGGTATTGCCTCCACTACCACCGCCCACACCTTCTTTCACCTTTCCATTAAATCAATCATCAATTCAAAACGTGGCAATAGATCTTAGGACAGACAATGGAAGTCTACGTCACTTTCTCAACATCCTTTGTTTCCTCTCATTTCTTAATATCACCGCTGTATCCACCAGTTATTCTTCCCTTGCTTTCATGGCCTCCGACGCCACCATCCATGCATTGTCTCACCTATCAAATCATTCATCCGTTCGATGCATAGCTGTAAGATTACGGCATTGACACCACAGTAAAAAATACCACTAGATCATCGCATCCACCTCCATTCGATATCCAACACCACCCCATCATCGTCGACCCTCCAGCCGTTCCTCCTCTCTCGCCATCATCACCGCCCTACACATCCACTCACCTATCCGTCAAGGCATTCGCCCATTTCATGTACTATGACCATAATGTTGAGGCACTAGCATCAGAGTAATGACGACCAAGAGACCATACTATCCACCTCCATCCCCCACCCCACTATCGCCCATCGCTCAGCCGTTCCTCCATCCCCACCTTCATCGCCGCCCAAGCCTCCAATCACCTATCCCACACGCCTTCCATCCATTTCATGTACGATTGTAAGGTTGAGGCTCTGACATCACAGTAAAGAAGACCACCAGACCATAACATCCAGCTCCATTCGCCATTCAACTACCACCTCATCATCGCCGATCCTCCAGCCGATCCCCATCCTCCGCCCGTTCCTCCTCCCTCGCCACCGCCGCCGCCGCCGCCGCCGCCGCTCCGCTTGGTTAATTGCCTTATTGTGCGCGCGTGGCGTCGCGTCGCGGGCGCTTTGTTCGTCTCCGCGATCGCCGCCGCTGCCGTAATTTAAATGATAATTGGTTCGCGCTTCGTTTCAGAAAGTTTTGTTGACGGAGCTTGATCCTGCTCTGTTTAATCCCCGTCGCCGTCTCCCCGGAGTTTGCTTGTTTGGGAAGATGGCTTTTTTCCTTGTGATGTGCAGAAGTCGGGTTTTGCCTCTGTTTAGATGAATCCGATGTGAGCACTAGCGTAGTAAGTGTGTGTTATATTTTAATGGACAAAGGGATAAGGCTTTTTCTTCCGGAAAAAGGAAAGAAAGTTGAGAACTCTTCGATGAGATAGTGCTGTAAATGCTTATTTCTATCATAAGCAGAAAAGAACTTTCGAAGTATTTTGCATCATGGGCAAACGATTCAATTTTTGATTCATAAAAATTGCAAGTAGTCAATTTTTGAACTAAAAATGTAGAAATAGAAATAACTATAACTAAAAATATTATATAAAATTTCAGCAAGAACTCAATGCGATGTAAAGTTTTTAAATAAAAGAGTTGGTCACAACTTGTTTAAATTTTACAAAACGACAAGATGACAATCGAGGATTTACATGAAATACTTAATTTTTAATTAACAAAAGATACATTTACCATTACATTATATTGATCATTACGTCAATATATCCAGACATGTTATAACTTGATGTAAAGAGAAAACATTTTCAAAATAACATAATTTTTTATTATAATGAAATTTGCTTCGTCATTGCGGTTTGTTGCATGTATTACTAAATTTTCCAATTTCCTAAAATTTCCCAACACCAAGTTAAAATAAGATATTGTTATGTACAGACGGGGCTCAAAGTTTACTATGATGTACATTGTTTAACCGTTCGGTAATGTCGTAAATACTTATGGTGTATGAGAATTAGCATTTTCTTGATCACACTTAAGTGCATATTAAAATGACTTTCTTATAATCATAACTTGCCGTCGAAACCAGATGCTTTGCGCACGTATATTCTTCCCATTCTTGGCTCTCATTCTCGTATTTTGCGGTTTCCTTCCATTGTGTGAGAGTTAGCGATCGAATGACATTATAACGACAGCTGCGCTATGGATTATTGTGAATGAAATAATGACTCAGAAAACATTCGTGGTAGTACGAGAAGTTAGCTACATTAAGAAAACAAACGTGAAGCAAAACTTGAAGCCGTATACGAGATTCGAACTCGCAGCCTCTCCCTTCGCATACTTGCCCACTCCCCTGCGCCAACAAAACTGGCAAGTGATGATTACACGGATCATAAAACATTTCACGAAGCCTTGACGCCAGAGGAGCAAAGAAGCACTTGTCTCCCTCCCGCGCGGGCGTGTGCAGAGCCGTCTGTCGGCGCGGTCGAGGGGCTTGGGGTAAGACGAGGCGGCGAGGGGAGGGGAGCGCGTGGCGGGGAGGCGGCTGCCGCGCGAGGCATGAAGAGCCCTCATTAGAAAGAGCCACTTATCCTCAGCGGCGTATCTCTGCCAAAGTCTGCACCGCACTACGCCACGCTGCGCCTCCCCAACCCGCCTCGCCTCGCCTCGCCTCGCCTCGCCTCGCCTCGCCTTGCCTCGCCTCGCGCGCCGGCAACGAGGTGGCAGACGCGTCGGCGTTCTGCGTCGGGGGGCGGGGTAGGGCGGTGGTGAGACGAGGCAAAGGGCGGGGCTGGGGCGGAACGAACAAAGGTGGGACGGGACCGGGCGGGGCCGGGCGGGTGGGGCGGGCATAGGTGGGGCTGGCGGTGTGGTGCGTTTAGGGGCGGTGGCGGGGTGAAGCTGGGTGAGACGATGCGAGGTAGAGGGGGGCGGGGCGGGGAAAGGGCGGGTGCAGAACGAAGATGGGAAGGGCGTGACGAAGCGAGGGGGTTTCAGACTGAGGTAGAGCGGAAAGAAACGGCGCACACTGGTTCGAAATGGATTAAAAGTGTCAATATAGGGGAGTCCCCTCCTTCGGTGACCGACTGAGGTGGCCCTTAGTGTCAATTGTTGTCAATGCGGTGCCTCTGACCGCCAGGTTCTAGAGTTCGAATGCCAACGGTTACAGGATTTTTCAGACTACCTAGGTAGCTAGGTGGAATGCACTACGACACATGTAGGAGCACATGCAGAAACTGTAGAGTTTCCCCCTGGCTGAGGCGGTGCCCCGTTGGTGGGAGATATCTAGATGTCCCCTCTCTCTCTCCGTCTCTCTCCGTCTCTCTCCGTCTCTCTCCGTCTCTCTCCGTCTCTCTCCGTCTCTCTCCGTCTCTCTCCGTCTCTCTCCGTCTCTCTCCGTCTCTCTCCGTCTCTCTCCGTCTCTCTCCGTCTCTCTCCGTCTCTCTCCGTCTCTCTCCGTCTCTCTCCGTCTCTCTCCGTCTCTCTCCCTCTCTCTCCGTCTCTCTCCCTCTCTCTCCCTCTCTCTCCGTCTCTCTCCCTCTCTCTCCCTCTCTCTCCGTCTCTCTCCCCCTCTCTCTCCCTCTCTCTCCCTCTCTCTCCCTCTCTCCCCCTCTCTCTCCCTCTCTCTCCCTCTCTCCCCCTCTCTCTCCCTCTCTCTCCCTCTCTCCCTCTCTCTCCCTCTCTCTCTCCCTCTCTCCCCCTCTCTCTCCCTCTCTCTCCCTCTCTCTCCCTCTCTCCCCCTCTCTCCCCCTCTCTCTCCCACAAGCACACATACATACAAACACACTTACATCGCCTACGCTACCACACATGTAAGGAGATAACTGGAGGGCATAGAACTTGGCCCGGAATGGATGATGATCTGTTGCGTTTCGTACCTGGAGGAGAAAACCTTGCAAGAAAGTTAAAATAATGCAACCTCATTCACTTGTTATTGATCGGAGAAACCACGAAAAACTACCGACTAGAACAGCCCGTTGCTGAATTAATCTCCAGAAGGTCGGCGGAATGCGATCTAGATATCTAGCTAATTTCGAAATTCCGCCTCCGTCCGCCCTCGAACCTTGGGGATTTCCTCAGAGTCACTGCTATGATAACAACTGTCTCCCTGAGCTATCTCAGCCAGTGTGGCCCTTTATTGTCCTCCAGTATTAATGAAGATGGTTCTTACCAGGATCGTTGATTATGTACTTAAGAACCACAGCAGTGCTACCGCCTGGTCGCGGATTGACTTCTTAGCTACGTGGAGACAACCCTCATCACAGATAAAACGATGGGCCCCGGACTTCACTAGGCCGAGATCAAAAGTGAAGTCGATAAATGGGGTACTCGGTCTGCGTGGAAACGAGGTACGTAACGGATGCCGAAAGAGCCGTTATTGGCATAATGCCCTAGATGATGCTCAGTTTTGGCGGGGGTATGTCTGCGGAGAGAGGATGGAAATGAATAGGAAGTGGTTAGGATTATAAAAGTGTGTAAAAAAAATAGGGCAGGAGAGTTCATTAGCGAACTCCTTCGTAAAGTAGTTAATCCGGCAGATTGGTATTTCATTGTTTTCGCTGATTATGTTTAACCGTTTAGTAGTCGAGTGCATTACTATTGTAATCCAGTTGTATTCATTCGCGGTTTACAGCGGAAATCGACAAGCTTTTGGCATGAACTTTACAGTAACTTTCGTTGAAAGCCTCTGCTATCGAATTATAGCTAAATATGACTCGAGTGATAATTGCTACACTAGAGATAAGCGCTCGAAACAGCTTGGATTACAATTGTACTCCTCGCGATCACTCGCGGTTACTCGTTTGACCTAAGCGGACTTCATGGGTATCGCTGCAATCGATGCTCTGAATGTTTATGCAAAGTACAACTTGGCAGGTTGACCACTGAAAAGGAAGATCGAGAGGATATCTGTGACGTCAACACGCGTGAGGCTTCTTCTGGGAATCCCAGAAGGCACCGAGGGTTCAGCGGAGTCACGAAAGGGCAACGTGAGTTGTCATCTTCGTGGACGAGAACGAAACGAGATCCTTCAACGGTACTGCGAAAGTTGTGTCTAGTGGGTGTGCCATATTCAGAAAATCTGTGGTATAATCGTCTGAGTTTGACGTTGAAACACATTCAGAATAGAGGTTTTGTCAAATTGCTTTATTTAATAATTGTAATAATTAATATTTTGTTATAATTATTTAATACAATGCTCGTTTTAATACTTAAATCACAAGGTGTACGCAACGTGCGAATTTAGTGTCATTTCGTTCTACTGTGCGGCCCGCGGTGCGCCGGGCGGGCCGCCGGGGGCGGAGGGGCGTGCGACGGTGGATGGGGGGTGTGGTGAGGGGGCAGGCGAAGAGTAGGCGGGGAGGGGGCGCCGTATTTTTGAGAGTCGCACGTACTGGCTTCTGTGTGTAATATCGGCCTTGCTAAACAGGGCGGCGGCGGCGGCGGCCCCAGGCGCCGCGGCAAGGGGCGGCGGCGGTAGCGAGCCCTTATTGCAGACGTGCGCTCCATGCTAAGGCGGCGGCGGTGCAGGCGCGAGGGGGAGGCTCGGCGGGATGGTGGCAGCGGTGATGGAGGCTGCGATGGCTGTGGCCGCGGCATGACGAGGCGATGGCGCTGGCCGTAGCAGAGGCAGTTGCCCTGATTCTGGTTGTGGCTGAGTCTTCGTCTGTTGTTGTGGATGTGGCTATGGCTGTGGCTCTGTCTTGAACTGTGTCTTTAACGCTGGCTGTAACTATAGCGGGATCATGGGTGGGTGTGGCGGTGGCTCAGCGGTAAATGTAGTGATGGCTGTGCCTGTGATTGTGGCGGCGGTGCCGATGCTGGATGCGGTGAAAGTGGCGGTGCAGCCACATTCTGAGGCGATATCCATGGCGGTGGGGTGGGGTGATAGGCACGGCAAGCTAGACTTTTGATGAACCGCGAAAGATGTGTGAAGAAGTGTGGTGTGCGGAAGAGGTGGTTGTCGAATATGGTGATACTTTTGATAATAGTGATGGTCGTGTTTGGTTGTAAATGTACATGTCATGCACCAGACGGTGTGAGAAAATCCAAAATGTTCTTTGGTGTAGCAATATCAAAATAACAGAAGTTAAAAATTAAATGCGATGATAATTGGGAGAACAAATATTGACATAGAAATGGTCACAATCTGTAGGTCTCACTTTGCCTTAGCCGCTTTTCTGCACATAGTTACTGTTAAGCAGTCAGCATAAATTATTCTGAATAACTTTTCCACATATTAACCACATCCGAAAATTATTCACTGCATGATCGGTCAGAGCCAGTACACAATATCAGAGTAAAATAAAATATATACTTACTGTCTTACCCAGAACTGTTTCTATAGATGCATTAAGCATTAGTAAATTACACAAAAACATTTTTATTATGTAATACAATATCTTGTATATTATAATGTGAAATTTTCTTGATATTTTGAGACGTTTTAATAGTGAATAGGGGAAGAACATAATGTGGACCTGGATGTCTCTGAAAGGAGAAAAATCTTGTCTCAATGCATGGATGAGTCAGAAATGAAGCGATAGTACGGTGAAAAGTCCATTTTATTATATGATATCAGAAGAGGCGTTAAAAATAAAATCTAAAAGATAAATATTGGATTTAGTAATATAGCTCATTTCAAACACGATTATCTCATATCTGTCTGAATTTGTGTACTACGCGTGTTCACAGAGTATTCAGAACCTATCGATACAAAAATATACCCCAGGTTCTCTATTGACTTTCATAAAGAATGGCAGATCCAATTCTTCTGAGAAAGAAGTCTTCGGGAAAATTGAGTTTAAATGTTACTTCCGGGCACGTAATTCAAACCGGCTGCCGGGTCACAGCACACAGCGCCTCGGCATCTGCCAACGGACCTCCTTCATTCATTTCGTCATATTTATACGTCGTATCAACCGTTTATGTACCTATTAATTTAATGTATTAACCATTTTTTGTTTAGTTAACTAAATATGCTAATTAATTCCTAATTTGTTAATAGAACGAGGGCAATTAATATTGCACCGTGCTAGAAGAGCTCGACACCTGCCAATCAGAATTCAGAAAAGAAGCCAAATCGTTTAATTAAGAAACTATGACACAGAAGTAGCCAAGCTATTTCCAGTCAGGTATGAACCAGTGATGAACAACAATGCGCATCACTGATTACGTACCTACTACTACATATAAACAACGATTTAATAAAACTAAATTTTCGAAATAAACGTTAAGCTACTTGACTAATGGAACAACATAAAATATTTGCCATGAATAAATTAAATGTTTTACATATAAAACATTTGGTCTTGGAGTTATAAATATAAAAAATGACGTCAGTGGAGTTAACCCTTCCTAAAATGTACTCTATTGCAAAACTGTCACAGAAGTGACTAGTTTTTTTTACTTCCCAATATTTATACATGTTATATTCCTTCTTACATGCCTTTACTTTTTGTGGGAAGGAATGTTTGCATGACTTTATCAGATCATAATATTTTATCCGCAAATTCAGTACCTACCATACACAAATATTTCTTACAAATGAACAGAATGAAAGGCCAATTAAAATATATAATTTCAGAAACCATACGTCATCAAATGCCTCGAATGGTGAAGATATGTTTGAATTTCTCAAACCTAAAGTTATTCTTAAATGGAAACGAAAAAGTACTGAACGTCACACGTTGATGAAGGAAATTAATTGCACTTGTGGTATATAAGACAACTCGCTCGTAACGTCCCTCATTTTTTTAACATACCATTCATGCAAGTATACTCCTCTTTATCCACTCATTTCCTTAATTACAATTATTTAAAAAATAATTTTCATCACTGTTGATGAAATCCAATAATTTTTTGAAACCTTTCTCCTATGATTGCACATTACTCTACTTTGATTAAGAAATAACAGGCATTCCAATTAGACGTTTACCATAGGACTTAAATATAAAGAAGTTGTGAATGTAAAAAAAAAGTTTTTTTTCTAAACCCTTCGTATTCAATTGTTTAGTGCAGTCATTTTATGTAATAATACTGCAATTCAATAATAAGTTTTTAACATTTAAGAAAAAGCATAATCAATGTATTATCTCACCCAGGAAATATCACTTCATGCATAACTTTGCTCAATGACGTCATAATTGAGATTTTCAATATTTCCTTATAAATGTTTAGCATTTTAGCAAAGAATCTTAAACTGATATGGGTAACCAAAATCATTAAATTCGCCTCTCTGTTACTTTGTCTGTAAATTTTTGTATTATGTTATAAACTTTCAAAAAATAAATTTGTAATTATTCAACTCAATTTAATTGAAAATTTTAATTATATTAAAACTTTTACAGCCTGCATTTTGTAATTTTATTTTATACATTTTATAAAAATCCTACGTCTTCCTCAAATTATTTTAAATAAAAAGAAAAGATTAAAATTTTTGGAATATTTTTGACTGCAAATATACACTTTTTGCAGAATTTTGTTTCCCATTATATATAATATAAAGAAATTAACTGAGTTTACCAAAAAGTCAATTTTTCAAATTTTAAGTGCAGATGTTATATGCATATGCTGATTACTTCGCATAACATTTGACTGAGTTCCATTTGAAGGAGCATATTCGTCACCATGATCGATTTCGGTGACGTGATTAATGGTCTTTTTCTCTCCGGAGTACCAGATGGGTTGGGAAATATCAACGCTTCCCCTGTGGGCCTCCTGTGCGTAATTTTGAACAAGTACTTAACGATTGAATATCTTTGTTTGATAGACTGCATGAAATGGTCATAATTGCTTACCCTCATCTTATTCATCGTATTCTTGCGCAGATCTCACCCACGTTATCAACTTCGCGATTTGCGTCGCCTACGCTCCCAAACTCAACCTCTCCCTCATTTTCGCTCTCTGGCTCACCCTCACGGTTGGTTGGTTGTTAGTGATTCCCGGCACGCCAACGGTTAAGGTCATTAGTCCCGTAAGTGCAGTGAATGTTTTTAGTCGGAAGTGGCCGTGGTTCTCCCCCGTTGGATGGCGAGATCTGGCGCCGCCCTACCGTCGGGTTTTCCTCAACCAGGTGTCACCCTCCAGAGGAGCACCGTCCCAGACGGGATAAGCTCTTCGCTCCCGACTTGTCCCCCGCCACTTGTGGTTGTAGGAAAGGACAAGAAAGAGAAGGATCGCGCGTGGTCCATGGCCCCTTTGTTCGGGTACTGCTCCGGCATTCACCAGGTGTTGATCGACACGGAAAACTACCGATCAGAGCAGCTGGGCGCTAGAATCCTTCTCGAGACAGTGCCTGAAATCGTTCCAGCTGTTTTGATAGTGTCGAATATCCTGTCACCGTCGGGACTGGAACCTAAGACCTCCCTGTCAGAGGCACTGCAGTGACATCAGTTGATGGGCTGAGTCACGTCTCGCGGTTTGCTCACTCTCAAGAATATTAAGAAACTCGTAATTAAGGGATTTACTAGAACAGGGGGTGATCTTCTGAGTAATTAATAGAAAAGTAGTCCAACGAACTCATCTCATATTCACGCCGTTCTCAACGCCCCAATCCGGCGCCATCTTATTGGGTAAGTGGCGCAGTCAGGAGAGGCGAGGGCGTCCTCCAATCAGCGTCCCTCAAATGACCCGGTGGCTCCTTCGCCGCTCGGACTGATTGCTCAAAGGACCCGCACGTCTTCGGGCACGCCCCGTCCCCTCTATCACCCCCACCCCCGCCCCCTCCACCTCCCGACCGCAACGCGCGTGCGACGCGCGCACATAATGAATCCGCGCAATCGAAAACGCGCCGCAATTCCGCCTCCATCTTAAGGCTTGTACGCTGTTAACCGGATTTGCGACAATCGTCTGAAGAGGCTGTCTGCGCTGATTCGGGTCACGAGCACGTGCCTTGAGGAGATCCTCGCGACATCGGAGTAAGACAACCCCTTCTCCTCCCTTCCCCCCACCACACCGCGTGAATGCTACATTTCTCAGCGTAAAAAAGAAGCGTCTATTTTTTATTTTCTTTCTTTCGTCCCCAGGACTGTCCTCGCAACCAAGTTTTATAAGCCGCTTGAAGAGTTTTCTCTCTCTTCCACCACGGGTCTTCTGCATCACATTCAATTTACGTCTGCCCCTTTTGCTCTTCTTTCCCACGTCTTTTTTTTCCGTTTCGCCCCCCCCTCCCCCACGATCCTCCGCCTTCCGGCTACGCACACTTCGGTCCGTCTCGCTCGCGTAATTCACTCTTCGCGGTAAAGAGATTGAAACTGGATTCAAACAGGCCGGTCTCGCAGTGTCGTAGCAAAAGGAATACTTTTTAAACATTTTTCTTCCTTTTTCTCCCGGCCGTTATCTGCGTCCGTCTTTGTCGCTGTCGGGGGGGGGGGGCGTAAGCGACTGCGCCGGGGGCCCGGGCAGCTGTCTAACAGAGGAAAGATACTCACGAGTTCTGACTTAACTTATTAAAACCCCCGGTCTCCCGCGCGGATCCCGCCTTGATGGGCTAAGCTGCGTCGTTCTCCGGCGCGTCGGCCTGCGCCCCGCTCCCCTCCCCTCCCCTTCCCCCCTCCAGCCCACCCAAACCGACGCCCGGGCGCATTTTGCCCCCCCCCCCCCTCCCACGCCCTGGAGGCGCTTCACTCGCCCGGCGTCCTCGCCTCTCCTCCTCTCATTCGCGCCCTCGTCCTCTGCCTTCCAAAGCTCTCTTCCTCGGTCTCTCCTAGTACTCATCGCCGCCCTCCTCCTCTGCTTCATCCTCGCCCTCATCCTCTGCCTTTCAACGCTTTCATCTTCGCCCTCATCTTCATCTGTCCTCGCACTCACATTCGTCTTTATTCTTACTTTCTCATCAATCAATAAATAAATAAATAAATAAATAAATAAATAACCTAACAAAAAATACCATTTTTTAACGTTTTTTAACATTTTTTAACGTTTTGAACAGACATGTTTTTACTGTTGGAAATATGTCAGATGTGCACAAACACATATATTATTAACAAGGTAGGTAGTAGATGTGAATAAAAATATGAGAAAAATAATTTTTTCATTTATTCGTGGTTCTCAGAGTGAGGACGGAGGATTTTGATAGATCTGCTTCATGACACGTACATTTGTAGAAACTCGCAGTTCCAAAAATTCTAGCAGCTTTTCTACCATACATAAGAGAAGTAAATTGTGCACGAGTAATTATTAATTGAATGCGTCTTCAATAGAATATCTAACATTATTATTTATGACGCCTTCTATTGCTTGCAACAAAAATTATGTTGATAGCAGGAGCTATATCTTGAAAACGTAAATTGCGCTTTCTTCGATCGTAATAGATGCTGGACGTTTTGTCCCCTTCATATGTTTCATCAGTGATAGATTACTGTAGTGCTCTACCAATTTTTTGGATTATGTGTAATAACAAATCAGGGAGTCATATGCAAGAAAAGACGAGTTCTCGTTTTTGTGGAGTGCGCAGAATTGCGAATAATCTTGTCGACAATATTTTGGATAATACCTTTTAGAAATATTGGTACTGTGTGAATTCATTATTTTACTTACGGGAGAATCGATGTCGACCCCAGTGAAGCAAACTTCTCTGCACCCTGCACATTCCGATGGATGAAAAAGTATTATGCAATGTGTGGATAAATTCAAGGTCGCCTGCAGCCTGATGTTTTTATTTTTCATTATACTTTGATTGTTTTGTACAAAGATCATTTTGAGAACTATACATATATAATGATGGCTTAATATATAAAACTTAACCTAACTTAACACTGCTACAGAGGTTGAGGAAACCCTGATGACACCTCATAGGATCTATTCTAGAGCTGAAAACATTTATAGAATATGTGGTGTGGATATTTATTTTTGATAAGAGTAAAATCAATGGGGTTTTTGTAGAGCTTCAATGAAGAAAATGTTTGCATATGGTGAATATTAGAGAATGCGTGTTTTTGGGATAGGTAGGTGATGTGGTGCATGATGGGATCGAGGTTGAATTCATTGTGTAATTGGTGATTTGATATGAACCAGAATGCATTAGTGATGGTGCGAAGTAATTGGTTCTGTACTATCTGAATTTTGTGGGTTTGTTAATCCATACTGGTCAGGCGTAGATATCCTCAAGTGCGTTGACAGCTAACACTAAGATAAGAGCTCAGTGGCCTCGAACCACGCCCTTCAGCGGAAGGATTAATTTCGGTTTTATTCTCTTGTTGGGTACGGAATGGTCGTTTTCCAATGAATGCCTTATGTGCAGCCGAATGATCTCTTGCTTTCTTGCCAATGGATGAAATAATTTATTCTTTCTATTTTTGCGTGACAAAGAATAGTCGTAAGCATTCCATGATACCTCTAGAAGAAATATATTACAAGCAACTCCCAATCCAATTCCAAGAATCTGAAACGACGCTACTAGCTGCTTTGGGGAGAGATTCTTGGGACCCAAAATCGATTGAACAACAAATATACCCTTTTCGAATTGCTTGTGAAGGTATTCTACATTTCTAAACCAATCATAATGCCCGCCTTCCAGTATTCCGGCTATTAAACGATTTATATCTTCATAAAACACCGAATTTTTTTCTATAGTATACGCTGCAAATCCAGGAGTGTTAATGCAGTCGGGCACTAAGTGAAGCACATTACTTTCATCTACAAACAAATGCTTTTTCATTGTATATTCGTAAGATCGTTCTTCGGTAATTAAAACTGCGTCTTTCCCATTTTGTACTATATTCTGCACATATTCAATCAAGCCGTCATTTCCCAGAGGTGTTGAGTTATATTTCGATCCTAACTTTCTAAGGTCATCATCTGATAATTCTCTTTCAAATCTGCTAGTCATGTTTCCAAATGCAAAAAGATGTCGGAAATGCGCTTCAGCTTCTGGTATAGATTTAGGATCACTGTATCGAGGGGGATACGTGAGAAAACCCAGAAGTTGCCCGGAATAAGCATTGCTGGCTATCAACGAATACACCAAAAATGCCGCAAACAGCAGACGCTGGTGTGCTGCCGATGGTTGACGGGTGCATGATCCGGTCAACATGAGCTCGACGACGTCGAAAACGGCTCGATCGAAACTCCCACTTCTGCCTTTAATGACCAAGTGCCAGGCTAATACAGCTGGGATAGAAACAAAGAAGATACATAGCCACACTTCGAACATATACGGACGAAATAACACCAGTGCATATGGGACGAAGGGCGCTTTTCGGAGGACAATGCATAGTTTATTTTGCTTAACCGCAACTAAGTAATCTCTTCTATTGCTTACAATGTAATTTAGGTATACTCTTTTGACAAAGAGCTCAGCATGTTGTTGAATTTTTGTTGTATTTTCTAGCAGCACTTTAAATTTCAGCTTGGTTGATTTTTTAATCATTGATAGAACGAAACCCAAACGTGTTTCTGCATTCAATACCGTAATTTTTCATGATCTTTGCGACGTTTGGAATGCTGAAAACATGTTATAACTTTGAGTTGACCAACGTCCTTTAAACACTTCTGAACCGATAAATATTTCTCAACAGGATAATTTCGTTTGCGAAAAGAATCAAGGCGTAAAAATGGTTGGCTGTAACCGCTTGTTTTTGATAGTGTATAACATGCAGTATTTTCTTCTGGGACCTCATAAGCGGTATTATTCACCAGTTCACAATCACAATAGACAATATTTCTTTTCCAGAATTTTCCGCTGATTTGCTCTTTACTTTTGCGAGAAAACAAAAATAAGATGAGGTGGTTCGGATTCTGAGCAATCAGAGAGTTAACCCAAGTGCCACGCGATGGTCCAAGGGCCAACATTGAGCACTGGGGTCTTGTAGCGAAGTGGAGAACTGCGCTTCGTACGTTTGGAGTCGTGATTGTTTTGCTAGCCATGACAGGCATTCTGCTAGCTTCGTTTAAGGCTCTAAGAAAAACACCCTCGTCCGGTTGCGCATTCCACACCAACGAATTGAAAGAAGGCATATCCATTCCCGACGAGAGCACGCAGTTCACTGCGGCTTCGTAGTCGTCCTTCGCCACATCCACACAAATGCTTGCGCACGGGAGAGTAGTTAACACCATTGCCGTGATGAAACACACACTTTTTGCCATGATCACCTCACTGTTCTTGGTGTTGTGATTGGACTTGTTCGGTGATTTTCTGAGCGGCACAGACGTAGTAAATCTGCAAACACAATTTTTTTCATGATTATTCCTTATTCCAATGCTAATAATGAGATGGAGTTCACTTCAGCAACATGTAGAACAAATGTTTTCCACTTTCATTACAAGTCAAATTTTGCAGAACTGTAATCGGTTTTATAATAATGATATTAGAAAATTAGTGTTCATATAATCCATGGCTTACTATTAACTACAATTAGCAGTCTGTCACTTTTCGCAGGATGAATAGTCAAATTTAAACGAGAAATGTATTGAAACTATTACTTTTTGCAGGATGATTAGTCAATTCTCAACCAAATTATAGTAAAATTATAGCAAAATTCAATTTTTACCAAACGGATAACGAATAATTGAAATCGTAACATATTATTACAGTACTTGATTAGCTATCAAACCAGGCCTAACGATATCATTTAATAGTTCTAGAATCTAGTAATGTAGCGAGATGTCTTACGATTCTTATCTCGTAAGTAACTACTATTATACAGTACTTTGCACTGTCGTTATACCCTTCAATGCAAGTAGCCGTCGGATGTATATAATCATTCTCGAGTAAATGATGATTGTCACATGTGATGCTCTTTTGAATCTCATGATACCTTGACACAAGATTTGGACCACCCTTCCAAGAAAACAGAGTTGAAATCCAAGAAAACTATGTTGTAGATATCCCTGGTTCGAATGTAGTATGAAAATGAACTTTTGAGAATTGATATTATAGCTGTTAAACTACCAACAGTCCTGCTTGGTCAGTCTTCGTTCGGTGTTGAATTAAATTTCTTTGGGGAAGATAAAAAACTTCACTGTAAATAGGTGGGTCGGCGATTGCAAGTGCTCTCCCGCTTTAAAACAAAGTTTAAACAGTGCTATCTGGGTCTGCTTTTTAATTATAAACTTATTCAACAACCTCCAAACATAAGGGCAACAAATTTTAGGATAAAATTTGTGTATAAACTAAGTTAGACTCACAATTCTTCAAATTTGTAAAATACCCACTATGTAATTGTCATTATAAAAATTAGAATTCTCACCCGACGTTTATTATTTTCAATTTTCCTATTGTTATCTCTAAGCTTATTCTTGTAAATTATAGTTAATATTTTGTAGCGAAGTTAAAATCAGCATCAAAAATGAAGGGCACCCTTTTATTCACGAATATTCACTATTTAGGATCGTACTTACCTTTTGTCTTTGTGATGGAAGATAATAAACCTAAAATACTAAGTTTCACAATGTAGCATCTACTACTAGTATCGCTACCAGTACGTCAACCTTCAACGAAAGAGGGGAAAACCATAAAATTCATATGAATGCTCATTTTTCCTCTTTCCTAACATCACGCGACAGTTTCGCCAGTTCCAATGGGACACGCCATCAAGCGATCAATAGTGTGCTGTTCAGAACCCTCAATGAACATTAGAAATCCCTAGCCATGATATTTTTTGCTGTTACCTTAAGCTGCCGTTGCACCTGAGTATACGACGTCTCTAGAGACTTCTAGACCAAGAAGGTAGAACCACAAGAGAATCGTAGATTAGCAGAGATCCTTGGCCGCAATGACAGGAGTAATGAATTTCTAGATAAGAATAGATTGCACATTGCTTGGCCGGTTCTTTAAGGTACGGGTCCGGAGTCGTCCAGGCAGTGGCTGATTTATGAATAAGCAAACCTAGGTACGTGCTAAGGGTGGTAAGATTTTGAGGCTCAGCAAATTTTCGGTGCATCTTTTTTTATATAATGCTGTGTATTGAATGTTGAATGGAGTTTTAAATGTATTATATTTGTATGTACACTTTTGCGACTTTTTATAATGTTATTAAAGCTTTGAGAAAAAGTCGCCTCAGGATTTGCTCCGGTTTCTTCGAAGAACTGACGTTTACACGTTATTTCCAAATGTTGATATCGCCTTTCACATGTATAGGTACATCTATTTCAAATTGTCGGCTGAAAGATCGTTTTCCCTTTTGAAGCGTGTCAAAAGTACTTAAGATCAACAATGGGTGAAAGTAGATTAAATTCACTTTCCATTTTAACTTAGAAAAATATATTTTACTTCAAATAGATTGTGATATTATCAACAAGTTTTCGACAAACCCAAGGCGGAAGGCGCCAAACAATTTTGAACGTTTGCAATTTTCGAAAATTGAGATATTTAAGTGAAACTGAAACCTGCGCAACATCTTAGTGATTCAATTGAATTTTTAATGTGCGTAAAAACAAGGTATTGTAATTGAAGCTAACCTGATTTAGAATCAGTTAGGATAGGGATAATTTACTGAAACTCTCGAGAGATAGTTATACAAACCAAGAGGTTGATTTTGTTACAGAGAGAATGTTAATTTAAATTGATGCAATTTTTTTTGTCTTTCGTAGGGATAACATATTTTTGTGTGCTTTTGTTTTCGTTGTATGTATGTGTTAATGCTTTTTTTCTGAATATATGCGGTATGTGATAAAAAAATAAAATGTTGTATTTCCAAAATCACGATTGCGTCCCATCAAACCCTGAGATCCTGATAGTGGAAAAACTTGTGTGTAGACAAAGTAACCAATTGGGCAGATAATTGCTGGTTGTCCGCCTAATTAATTTTTTATGTATACAATCATCCGCACTCATATCAGGGGAGTGTTGGTGATGCACTACATCCTATGAGCCAACTGGGGAGTTTGCAAATAGAACTTGCCTTTTAGCATTCTATCCGGCAATGTGACCGGCAAAAATGACAGATGCAAACAGATGCTCTGTCAATGTCATTGTCATACTCTGTCATGCAATCAGATGCCACTGATGCTCTCTGGCTGTGGCGGGTTTTCGACGATGTGCAACCGCTAGCACAATCGCTGTCTAGCGTAGATTTCTAGCGGTAGATAGGCCTGATCAGTAGTTTTCCGTAGTTTATCCGATCAATACTAGACGATCAATGCGGTAGCAGTGCCTTAACAAACGGCCCACGGCTCACCCGACCTCGACCCCTTTTTTCCTTACACCCAATTACACCTCACCCACTACACTACCACACAGAGCTTCACTTGGCTAGAGCGCTGCCCGAGTGACAGAGGTAGCTGAAGGTGGGAACGCCCTCAGGCCGACGTGTAAGTCAACTCTGAATCTCACGTTACTCCAAAGAAGGAACACTACCACCTCCGGAAGTATAACATTCACTGGAATTACCGGACTAATCGCCATAGCGTTGAGTTTCTCGGAAACAGCAATGCATCGCTAGCTTAGAGTTTGTCCCGGCTGAAGCGGTTCCTCCCTGGACGAGACACAAGCAGGAGGAAATCCCCCGAAAGTCGACGCGGAAATCAGCTCCAGTTCTTACGTGCAGAGGAGGGGCCGGTTTGACAGGTCGAGAAATGAATGAACGTCGTGTTGGGTGACGGCATTGCACGAGACAGTGATGAACCATTTACAGATGAGCGTACTGTAAACGAACGGTTAGTTGAATTGAGTGTAAGAACTTAAACCCGCCAGCAGTAGCTGACAAAGCGGTCCCTTCTTATAGTAATCTCTGTACACATACCAGAGGGGTGAGACAAAACACGCACTCCACCAACGGGACTAATAACCATAGCACTTGTCGCGCCCGCGCACACAAAATAATAAACCAACCAATCCATCGTGCCCTCTGACACCCGACGCTCTCACCAGTCTGTCCGCCTTCGCCAGCACCAGTCTTGTCGCCCCCCCCCTGACCTCTGCCCTGCGCGTCTTCAATCCCAGCCCCTCTCGGAACCGAGGGCTTTCCTCCCGGCGCCCCCTTCACCCCCCCTCCGTCCTTCTCTCGAGCTCTACAGCGAGCGCTGGTTGCGCTGTTCGCACGCCCCCCCCTCCGCCCTCTACCCCTCTTCCCTCACCCCACAGCCGCCGCCGCCAAAAAACTCTCCGAAAGACACTGAGTAAAGTTGAAAATCAAGTATTGAATCATGCGAGAAAGTCCTTATTCTTTTGGGTTTATTATATCTAAAAGCAGATTTTATCTGCGCCAATGCTCTCGGATTCGATAAAAAGAATGCGAAGCGGTTGGAATTCCCTTCAAAGGAATCGCGCACCGCATAAAACTTGGGGTCTGCGAGAGGGAGGGGGGAAGTGAGAGAAAAGTACACCGGCTCCTCAGAAAGCGCCCGCTAACAAAGAAATATTTGCATGTGTTTCTAGCGAAGTTTGTGTACACTTTTCGTTCGCGGTTTCGTTCTGTGTGAGCGGAGGGGTGGCGGGAGAGGGGTGGGGAGGGAAGGATCGCCCCGGGAAGTGTGGGTCATGCCATACGCCCTGCGCGCTTTCTTTGTTCGCCTTCGCCGCGTTTTAGAACCGCTCCCCGCCCCTCCCTCCCCCATACGATGACGCAAAACGGAATCTGCGTACTCCAGTTTCATCAATTGTTTTTTCCTCTTTGTTGCGAAAAATGCGGCAGGGAGGAGGGTGATGCTGGGTACATGTTGGGTGTATGATGGGTATATGCTGGGCGCGGGGGTATAAGCTGCTGGGTATGGATATATATTGGGCGCGTACAAAGAGTTAAGATCGCGATGCTGGTCGCCCCTAAAATTTATTGGAACCTATGTAATATGAACCATAAGAATCTGTTAAGGGTGCAGTCAAAGTTAATTTAAATTGTGATGTTCCAGCACTTCTAATTAATGAGGTACTGGTATATTAAAAAAGAGGTTAATATCGTAATTATTGTACTTACTTCACTCTCTAACAAATGCTTAACATAGTATAAAAGAAATTCATTTCGAAAAAACAAAACCATTTTCTTCATTTTCATAAAGTTGTGAGTAGTCGAGTACCTGAAAAAACGCCTGTCAATTTGAAAACTGAGGTTGGTGAAGAGGTAGTACCAGGAGCGAAGGAATTAGCTGCGCACCAAGCGACTGCCTGGCGCCAGTGAGAACGGATGCGCAGCCAACTAGTGTGAAGTACTCGCGCTCAGTCTTCTGGATCTAGAGGTCGAGGGCGGTGTCCCCGAACGCCTGTCGCAAATGCACAACGCATGCCCCAGATGCGAAGTTACAGAAAATTCGCGTTTTAAAAAAGTGCGGGGTCAAGCCAAAGCAAACAAACAACTTATTTATTTATATTTTATTAAATGAAGAGGGTAAGAACCTCAGAGTTTATATGCCATGATTTTATCCTTGTGTTAACCGAACATTTATCAGTGCCTAGTGCGGTGTTGAAATACGTCCTTTCAGCCGAGAATGGAGGCGGATTCACCTTTTCTGACTTTTGCCCCTCACTCAGCACCCGGCCGGCCCGCCGAATAGTGAGTTGCCAATATTGCACAACTCACTGCAAAATCTGCGTCTGTTCGTCGCCTTTCATCTCCCTCTTCTCAACTAATTTATGAAGAAATGCCTTCTTATTGGGCACGTTCAATTCCGAGTGCCATGGATAGAAAATTTTATTCATGTCCAACCCAGGCAGTTCGCATAGTTCAGATAGCTCATAGTTCAGGTTCTATAGGTCAAAATCAATTTGTGAATCATCTTAACGTGAGGACATGTTCTGTGACGCAAAATGTTTTACGAGTACAAGAATACAATATTACTTTCTCGCACTTACTTCATAAAAAGAGAAAGTTATATAACCGTGCGTGGGGAAAAAGTGAATTTTTGGCAGAAAAATCTCCTATTGCCGAGCTCAGTTTACAAAACCGTACATAAATTGGGTTCCTATACATAGTAAATTACTTCCTATAACATGCGGTGTAGCCCGCATAGATGTTTTGTGGGTCCTTGATACCGAGACATCTATTGACGTCAAAACTTCTGTCTGTAGTCAAGGCTAGCTCCTAAACCGTACAGCTAATTTCCGCCAAAATGGATATTCTTTGATCTACCTAAATTATAAAGGCTTCGGGAGTTTCAAACGAATATTTTGATTTCTAAGGGTACTTTACATAAAGCCTTTCAAAATTTTAAAATTTTCGAAACAATGGTTCCAAATTATTCCTTGTCCTCCAAATTGTCCTCGAACAGCGCTAAGGACGCTTGTAGTGTCGTACAGATTTCATGTTTGTTGAAATACCTGATTTTTTTAAAATTGCAAAAGTGCAACTTTTGAGACTGTCTTGCTACAACTACAATATTGAAAATAGAGATTTTTCATTAATAAAATATGATTTTTAAAGACAGATCTTGAAATATGATCATGTAGAATTTTTCGAAAATGTATGTAGTTTTTGTGTAATTTTGCGCGACAATTAATTTTTTTCCCCAAAAAATGCTCCAATTTTTTTCAAGTTTCTTTCTACGGATAGAAGAAGAGATGGTTAAAAGAATGGCGCGAGTTTCATTTTCGTAGAACTTATTGAACTTTAGAAAACTGCAAATATAGAATGCACGCGATAAAATATGTGCTGTTATAGCACTACTAATATTTACTGAACAGGACTCAGCTTGTGAATGGAACGGCGACAACTAATCTGGACGGAGAGAAGATTCTCCAGTTCTAGATGAACACGCGTCAGGGATTAAAAAAAAAAAAAAAAAAAACAACAACAAAAAGCAACATCTTTTTACCAACTTTTTAATCATCAAAATTATTTTCCAAACACAAACACGGTCTTATTACGTAAATTACAATAGCCCTAATAAGCATAAAAATATAAATTATAGTTTTAATACCTATGTCGCCAGTACATGGAGTAACTTCTCAACTCTGCATTCCCATACTGAAGTACATTTGCAATTGTTATAAATTATTAATTTCGAAGTAATAGTGACTGTTAAAACTAAAAACTTTGAAACACTTCCAGAACCACATTTGTTCACCGTAATCTGTGAGGATTGATGGACTCGAACTGGATTTCTGCTGTTTGGAGCTTAAAGACGAAGTCTCTTGCCGTGTCTTCTTGACAGCACCACCCCACGCCGTCACATTCCTCTCCCTACTACAGACCCTCGTCGCCGACTCGCGCTTTACCCGTCTCGCCCTCTCTGTCACTCTCTTTCTGTGTCTCAGTCTGTCTGTGACTCTATCTGTCTGTGACTCTGTCTGTCTTTGTCTCTGTCTGTCTGTGTCTGTCTGTGTCTCTGTCTGTCTGTGTCTGTCTGTCTGTGTCTCTGTGTCTCTGTCTGTCTGTCTGTCTGTGTCTCTGTCTGTCTGTCTGTGTCTCTGTCTGTCTGTCTGTCTCTCTGTCTGTCTGTCTGTCTGTGTCTCTGTCTGTCTGTGTCTCTGTCTGTCTGTGTCTCTGTCTGTCTGTCTATGTCTGTCTGTCTGTGTCTCTTTCTCCCTGTCTGTCTCCCACCGACGGTTGCAGGATTTTCAACGCTGCCTAAAGAGCTAGTAAGTCGAATGCAGCAGCTGTATATAGGACAATTCTATCAGTCATCTGTTCTCATTGGTAATGTTCCGTAGATTCTCCGATCAATATCAAGTAAATGCCGAAGCAGTAGCGTAACAGCCATGGACTGCGCACGATCTTTCCTTCCTCTTCCTTTACCTATTCTCTTTCATTACACACCCTTATACTTACATGTGTTCCACGACCACACACATCAGGAGCTTAAAGCTTGACCTGAAAAGACCTGGGCGCTGCCCCGCTGATGAAAGATACCTGGATGAGAAAACCCCTTAAGTCGACTTATAGGTCGGCGCTGGATCTCCCATTTCCCCGCTATTCAAAGTTTCTTCAAATTCCGTTACTATTCCACGCTAAGCTAGTGCCGTTCCACGTCACCCCGAACTTTCCACGTCTCTTATCTCCGCCACGCACTACTCTGAGGTAGTCAGCTTTGCCTCTACCCACTTCTCCCAGTTCCCTGGACTCCAACCCACACTTCTTTGCTAAAACCCTCTTCTACTCTCTCCTTCTCGATCCTCTGCGAATCACCGTTATTCACCGCTCCTCTCCTCTCTTCACTTCTCCTTCCCGATTCTTTCCGCTCCTCCCCTCTCCACACCTCTCTTCCCCGTTTGTCTCCTGTAAATCCATCTACTACCCTGTCCTCTCCGCGCTTACCCCTTCCCATTCCTCCCGCATGTATGCACATTTCGCCGCGTATTCTCCGCGCGTCCCCCGCCTTCCTCGCTCCTTTCTCCCCTTGCTGCTCCTCTCGTCTCTCCCGCGTCGCGTCGCGTCGCGTCGCCGCGCCTCAGCGTCTGTCGCCCCGCTCACCGCGATTGTTTGTCTAATGAAGTATACCTGTTTTCGCGGCGGCGTCGCTTAATGGAGACCCGAGCGGCGGCGCTGGTGACAGAGATTGATCACCCGCGCCGGACCGTCTCCATCGGCTCCGGCGCCCTGCGGGGGACTCCTGGGGACCTCCCGGAGCCCGGAGCCGGCAGGGGACGCCGCACGTTGGAGCAAGATCTACAAGAGCTGGACAAAAGTCGGAATAGGTTTTAAGTAAGCAGTTGTGTTGACTGGTCCCCAGAGAGTCTAATTCCACGGTAGAAAAGGTCTGACGCGTAACAGTGACGTTGTGAACATTAGAAACGCGTCCGTTGAGCGAGCAGCTGTTTTTAGTTTTGAGCAATTTTCATCATTCAAAATGGACGGAAATCAAGATGGTGAGAACAATGTTAACATGTATTACAAATACTTTAAAAAGTATGTTAATATTATTGAATAATTAATGTTTAAAGATAATGATACATTTTTGTTGTTTTTTGATAATAAAAAATAGTTATAAGCCCCGCTGAGATCTATAACGAAATTTTTAAACACTTTATTCTCTATTATTTAGCTATCAAAATGTCAAAAAAAGCTGCTATTAGCTGTTATTCTACATTTCGTGCAGTAATAATTTAAAAAGGTTTTTCAATTTTTAATCTGTCGTATTGGATCCACTATCTTATTTTTTTTACACATTTCTTCTTCTACAAATCTTATTTTTTACAACGAGAATACTGGAATCACTTTTTTAATGAAAATTGAGCACTTTTAGACGTTTTGTATATTTTAATCCGTCTTATTAAATCCGACATTTTGTTTCTTTCAATTTTGACATAGGAATCGTAATGAACGGGCCCCAAAACCAATGTACGTATACGAAGTTTCATTACAATTGGATAACGTCTTCATATTTTCGCCAGCTTTTTCAGATCTCGCCCCAACGTGTGCCGCTTGTTCCCGCACCGTCGCGCGCGGGTCTTCCAGGCACGTGTCAGGCTGTTAGAGCAGTTGCTCGCTCAATCTCGGGCGGATCTTGGGGACACAATAGGGCCAACAAAAATTCTTCTCCGTACGGCGCCACTTTGGAGCGGACCGAGCAGTTTCTAGCGCTGCGCGTGTCACAGCACTGTAACCAATATCACGGGCCACATTTATCGTGGATGCAAACTGAATTTGAAATGTGGTAGCAGACATAATGGTTTAAAATTGTAAGATATCTAAAGCATCTAAATGGTTGCACAAACAGCAAGAAACATCTATTTAAAATTATTTATCTACCAAACGACGCCCTTTGCTAAACACGTTGCTATCACACACGTCTCTCAAAAGTCACAAGATGAAAATTCAGCCGGTTTGCATATTCACATTTCATGGGTTGTTTTCCGAAATCTTACAATCTCTCGATACATTACTTTTCCAAGTCTCCTGATGAGAAAGTACCACTACGACCGCAGTCCATTTCCACCATCTTGTTGAAAGACGACATTGCTCGACCGGCAGAGGTAGCTCAAGACATCAACTGATGACACTGCAGTGCTTCTGAGAGGTAGGTCACTTGCTTGTCAGCTAGGTCGAATTCCGTTACTGTCTGGAGAAGAATCTTTTTTGACAGGTTGCTCTGATCGGTAGTGTCCGTAGTTTACCGAATCAACACCAGGTGAATGCAAGTGAATACCCTAACAAAGGAGCCTTTGACTGAGAGCAATCTTTCCTTCCTCTTTCTTATCCTATCCTCACCACATACACATATACTAACATGCACTACAATTCCACATATGCCGGGAGGCATAAGGAGCTAGTAGAATGTTCCGGATAGGGCGGTGCGTCGTTGGGGGGAAATACCAGGTAGAGAAAAACTCCACTAGCCGAGTGTACGACGAAACACGATCTCGCCATCCAGCAGAATCCAAAAGAACACCGCCACCTCCTACGATATAATATTTTTACAACATCATTTTCTTGTTAACGATAGCAGAAAAATTTCACCGAAAGAATATTGAGACAGGCCGAACATCGGCCTAAATAACTCGGTTGGGAGAGCATTAGACTGAAGATCTAAAGGTCCTTGGTTCGATCCCGGGTTTCGGCATAGCGTTTTCTTGTTAACGATAGTAGCTAAATTTCACCGAAGGAATTTGGTGAGAAGACGACCATCGGCCGAAATAGCTCAGTTGGGAGAGCGTTAGACTGAAGATCTAAAGGTCCCTGGTTCGATCCCGGGTTTCGGCATAGCGTTTTCTGGTTAACGATAGAAGCTAAATTCCACCGAAAGAATAGAGGGAGAAGACGTCCATCAGCCGAAATGGCTCAGTTGGGAGAGCGTTAGAATGAAGATCTAAAGGTCCATGGTTCTATCCCGGGTTTCAGCATAGCGTTTCCTGGTTAACGATAGTAGCTAAATTTCACGGAAGGAATATAGGGAGAAGACGTCCGTCAGCCGAGATAGCTCAGTTGGGAGAGCGTTAGAATGAAGATCTAAAGGTCCCTGGTTCGATCCCGGGTTTCGGCATAGCGTTTTCTGGTTAACGATAGTAGCTAAATTTCACCGAAGGAATGTAGGGAGAAGACGTCCGCCAGCCGAAATAGCTCAGTTGGGAGAGCGTTAGACTGAAGATCTAAAGGTCCCTGGTTCGATCCCGGGTTTCGGCATAGCGTTTTCTTGTTAACGATAGTAGCTAAATTTCAGCGAAAGAATGCAGGGAGAAGACGTCCGTCAGCCGAAATAGCTCAGTTGGAAGAGCGTTATAATGAAGATCTAAAGGTCCCTGGTTCGATCCCGGGTTTCAGCGTAGCGTTTTCTTGCCAACGATAGTAGCTAAATTTCACCGAAGCAATATAGGGAGAAGACGCCCGTCAGCTGAAATAGCTCAGTTGGGAGGGCGTTAGACTGAAGATCTAAAGGTCCCTGGTTCGATCCAGGGTTTCGGCATGGCGTTTTCTGGTTAACTATAGTAGCTAAATTTCACCGAAGGAATGTAGGGAGAAGACGTCCGCCAGAAGAAATAGCTCAGTTGGGAGAGCGTTAGAATGAAGATCGAAAGGTCCCTTTTTCGATCCCGGGTTTCGCCATAGCGTTTTCTGGTTAACGATAGTAGCTAAATTTCACCGAAGGAATGTAATGAGAAGATGTCCGCAGGAAGAAATAGCTCAGTTGGGAGAGCGTTAGAATGAAGATCTAAAGGTCCCTGGTTTGATCCCGGGTTTCGGCGTAGCGTTTTCTGGATAACAATAGTAGCTAAAATTCAGCGAAGGAATGTAGGGAGAAGACGTCCGTCAGCCGAAATAGCTCCGTTTGGAAAGCGTTAGACTGAAGTTCTAAAGGTCCCTGTTTCGATCCCGGGTTTTGGCATAGCCTTTTTTCTGGTTAACGATTGTAGCTAAATTTCACCGAAGGAATGTAGGGAGAAACCGTCCGTCAGCCGAAATAGCTCAGTTGGGAGTGCGTTAGACTGAAGATGTAAAGGTCCCTGGTTCGATCCCGGGTTTCGGCATAGCGTTTTCTGGTTAACGATAGTAGCTAAATTTCTCTGAAGGAATATAGGGAGAAAACGTCCGTCAGCCGAAATAGCTCAGTTTGGAGAGCGTTAGACTGAAGATCTAAAGCTCCGGGTTTCGGCATAGCGTTTTCTGGTAAACGATAGTAGCTAATTGTCACCGAAAGAATATAGGGAAAAGGCGTTCGTCAGCCGAAAAAGCTCAGTTGGGAGAGCGTTAGACTGAAGATCTGAAGGTCCATGGTTCGATCCCGGGTTTCGGCATAGCGTTTTCTTGTCAAAGATAGTAGCTAAATTTCACCGAAGGAATATAGGGAGAAAACGCCCGTCAGCTGAAATAGCTCAGTTGGGAGAGCGTTAGACTGAAGATCTAAAGGTCCCTGGTTCGATCCCGGGTTTCGGCATAGCGTTTTCTTGTCAACGATAGTAGCTAAATTTCACCGAAGGAATGTAGGGAGAGGACGCCCGTCAGCTGAAACAGCTCAGTTGGGAGAGCGTTAGACTGAAGATCTAAGGTTCCCTGGTTCGATCCCGGGTTTCGGCATAGCGTTTTCTTGTCAATGATAGTAGCTAAATTTCACCGAAGGAATTTGTTGAGAAGACGACCATTAGCCGAAATAGCTAAGTTGGGCGATCGTTATACTGAAGATCTAAAGATCCCTGGTTCGATCCCGCGTTTCGTTATTGCGTTTTCTGGTTAACGATAGTAGCTAAATTTCACCGAAGGAATATAGGGAGAAGGCGTCCGTCAGCCGTAATAGCTCAGTTGTGGAAGCGTTAGACTGAAGATCTAAAGTTCCCTGGTTCGATCCCGGGTTTCGACATAGGGTTTTCTTGTTAACAATAGTAGCTAAATTTCACCGAAGGAATATAGGGAGAAGACGCCTGTCACCCGAAATAGCTGAGTTGGGAGAGCGTTAGAATGAAGATCTAAAGGTCCTTGGTTCTATCCCGGGTTTCGGCATGGCGTTTTCAGGTTAACGATAGTAGCTAAGTTTTACCGAAGGAATATAGGGAGAAGAAGCCCGTCAGCCGAAATAGGTCAGTTGGGAGAGCGTTAGACTGAAGATCTAAATGTCCCTGGTTCGTTCCCGTTTTTCGGCATAGCGTTTTCTTGTTAACTATAGTAGCTAAATTTCACCGAAGGAATATAGGGAGAAGACACCCGTCAGCCGAAATAGCTCAGTTGGGAGATCGTTAGAATGAAGATCTAAAAGTCCCTTTTTCGATCCCGGGTTTCGGCATAGCGTTTTCTTGTTAACAACAGTAGCTGAATTTCATTGAAGTAATTTAGGGAGAAGACGCCCGTTAGCCGAAATAACTCAGTTGGGAGCGCGTTAGACTGAAGACCTAAAGGTCCCTGGTTCGATCCCGGGTTTCGGCATAGCGTTTTCTTCTTAACAATAGTAGCTAAATTTCACCGAAAAATATAGGGAGAAGACGCCTGTCACCCGAAGTAGCTCAGTTGGGAGAGCGTTGGACTGTAGATCTAAAGGACCCTGTTTCGATCTCGGATTCGGCATAGCGTTTTCTGGTTAAAGATAGCTAAATTTCAGCGAAGGAATGTAGGGGAAGACGTCCGTCAGCCGAAATAGCTCAGTCGGGAGAGCGTTAGACTGAAGATCTAAAGGTGCCTGGTTCGATCCCGGGTTTCGGCATAGCGTTTTCTTGTTAACAATAATAGCTAAATTTCACCGAAAGATGATAGGGAGAAAACTCCCGTCAGCTGAAATAGCTCAGTTGGGAGAGCGTTACACTGAAGATCTAAACGTCCTTGGTTCGATCCCGGGTTTCGGCATTGCGTTTTCTTGTCAATGATAGTAGCTAAATTTCACCGAAGGAATATAGGGAGAAGACGCCCGTCAGCAGAAAAAGCTCAGTTGGGAGAGCGTTAGACTGAAGATCTAAAGGTCCCTGGTTCGATCCCGGGTTTCGACATGGCGTTTTCTTGTCAATGATAGTAGCTAAATTTCACCGAAGGAATATAGGGAGAAGACGCCCGTCAGCAGAAAAAGCTCAGTTGGGAGACCGTTAGACTGAAGATCTAAAGGTCCCTGGTTCGATCCCGGGTTTCGGCATAGCGTTTTCTTGTCAACGATGGTAGCTAAATTTCACCGAAAGATTATAGGGAGAAAACGCCCGTCAGCTGCAATAGCTCAGTTGGGAGAGCGTTAGACTGAAGATCTAAAGGTCCCTGTTTCGATCCCGGGTTTCGGCATAGCGTTTTCTTGTCAACGATAGTAGCTAAATTTCACCGAAGGAATATAGGGAGAAGGCGTCTGTCAGCCGAAATAGCTCAGTTGGGAGAACATTTAACTGAAGATCTAAAGGTCCCAGTTTCGATCCAGGGTTCCGGCATAGCGTTTTGTTGTTAATAATAGTAGCTAAATTTCACCGAAGGAATATAGGGAGAAACTGTCCGTCAGCAGAAATAGCTCAGTTGGGTGAGCGTTAGACTGAAGATCTAAAGGTCCCTGGTTCAATCCCGGGTTTCGGCATAGCGTATTCTGATTAACGATAGTAGCTAAATTTCAGCGAAGGAATGTAGGGAGAAACCGTTCGTCAGCCGAAATAGCTCAGTAGGGAGAGCGTTAGACTGAAGATCTAAAGGTCCTTGGCTCGATCCCGGGTTTTGGCATAGCGTATTCTGGTAAACGATAGTAGCTAAATTTCACCGAAGGAATGTAGGGAGAAACTGTCCGTCAGCAGAAATAGCTCAGTTGGGTGAGCGTTAGACTGAAGATCTAAAGGTCCCTGGTTCGATCCCGGGTTTCGGCATAGCGTATTCTGGTTAACGATAGTAGCTAAATTTCGCCGAAGAAATATAGGGAGAAGGCGTCCGTCAGCCGAAATAGCTCAGTTGGGAGAGCGTTCGACTAAAGTTCTAAAGGTCCCTGGTTCGATCCCGGGTTTCGGCATAGCCTTTTTCTGGTTAACGATTGTAGCTAAATTTCACCGAAGGAATATAGGGAGAAGACTCCCGTCAGCCGAAATAACTCAGTTGGGAGAGCGTTAGACTGAACATCTAAAGGTCCCTCGGTTCGATCCCAGGTTTCGGCATAGCGTTTTCTGGTTAACGATAGTAGCTAAATTTCACCGAAGGAATATAGGGAGAAGACGCCCGTTAGACGAAATAGCTCAGTTGGGAGAGCGTTACTCTGAAGATCTAAAGGTCCCGGGTTTCGGCATAGCGTTTTCTGGTTAACAATAGTAGCTACATTTCACCAAAGGAATATAGGGAGAAAATGCCCGTTAGCCGAAATAGCTCTGTTGCGAGAACGTTAGAGTGAAGATCCAAATGTCCCTGGTTCGATCCCGGGTTTAGGCATAGCGTTTTCACGTTAACAATAGTAGCTAAATTTCACCGAAGGAATATAGGGAGAAGACGCACGTTAGCCGAAATAGCTCAGTTGGGAGAGCGTTAGACTGAAGGTCTAAAGGTCCCTGGTTCGATCCCGGGTTTCGGCATAGCGTATTCTGGTTAACAATAGTAGCTAAATATCACCAAAGGAATATAGGGAGAAGACGCCTCTCAGCCGAAAGAGCTCAGTTGTGAGAGCGTTAGGCTGAAAATCTAAAAGTCCCCGGTTCGATCCCGGGTTTCGGCATAGCGTTTTCTGGTTAACAATAGTAGCTAAATTTCAGCGAAGGAATATAGGGAGAAAATGCCCGTTAGCCGAAATAGCTCAGTTGGGAGAGCGTTAGACTGAAGATCTAAAGGTCCCTGGTTCGATCCCAGGTTTCGGCATAGCGTTTTCTTGTTAACAATAGTAGCTAAATTTCACCGAACGAATATAGGGAGAAGACGCTTGTCAGCCGAAATAGCTCAGTTGGGAGAGCGTTAGACTGAAGATCTAAAGGTCCCTGGTTCGATCTCGGGTTTCGGCACAGCGTTTTCTTGTTAACAATAGTAGCTAAATTTCACCGAAGGAATATAGGGAGAAGACGCCCGTTAGCCGAAATAGCTCAGTTGGGAGAGGGTTTGACTGAATATCTAAAGGTCGCTGGGTCGATCCCGGGTTTCGGCATAGCGTTTTCTTGTTAACAATAGTAGCTAAATTTCACCGAAGGAATATAGAAAGAAGACGCCCGTTAGCCGAAATAGCTCAGTTGGGAGGGCGTTAGACTGAATATCTAAAGTTCGCTGGTTCGATCCCGGGTTTCGGCATAGCGTTTTCTTGTTAACAATAGTAGCTAAATTTCACCCGAAGGAATATAGGGAGAAGACGCTTGTCAGCCGAAATAGCTCAGTTGGGAGAGCGTTAGACTGAAGATCTAAAGGTCCCTGGTTCGATCCCGGGTTTCGGCACAGCGTTTTCTTGTTAACAATAGTAGCTAAATTTCACCGAAGGAATAAAGGGAGAAGACGCCCGATAGCCGAAATAGCACAGTTGGGAGAGCGTTAGACTGAATGTCTAAAGGTCGCTGGTTCGATCCCGGGTTTCGGCATAGCGTTTTCTTGTTAAAAATAGTAGCTAAATTTCACCGATGGAATATATGGAGAAGACGCCTGTTAGCCGAAATAGCTCAGTTGGGAGAGCGTTAGACTGAAGATCTAATGGTCCCTGGTTCGATCCCGGGTTTCGGCATAGCATTTTCTTGTTAAGAACAGTAGCTAAATTTCACCGAAGTAATTTAGGGAGAAGACGCCCGTTAGCCGGAATAGCTCAGTTGGGAGCGCGTTAGACTGGAGATCTAAAGGTCTCTGTTTCGATCCCGGGTTTCGGCATAGCGTTTTCTTGTTAACAATAGTAGCTAAGTTTCACCGAAGGAATATAGGGAGATGACGCTGGGTAGCCGAAATAGCTCAGTTGGGAGAGCGTTAGACTGAAGATCTAAAGGTCCCTGGTTCGATCCCGGGTTTCGGCATAGCGTTTTCTGGTTAACAAAAGTAGCTAAATTTCACCGAAGAAATATAGGGAGAAAACGCCCGTTAGCCGAAATAGCTCAGTTGGGAGAGCGTTATACTGGAGATATAAAGGTCCCTGGTTCGATCCCGTGTTTCGGCATAGCGTTTTCTGGTTAACAATAGTGGCTAAATTTCACCGAAGGAATATAGGGAGAAGATGCCGTTAGCCGATATAGCTCAGTTGGGAGAGCGTTAGATTGAAGATCTAAATGTCCCTGGTTCGATCCCGGGTTTAGGCATAACGTTTTCTAGTTAAAAATAGTAGCTAAATTTCACCGAAGGAATATAGGGAGAAGACGCACGTTATCCGAAATTACTCAGTTGGGAGAGCGTTAGACTGAAGATCTAAAGGTCCCTGGTTCGATCCCGGGTTTCGGCATAGCGTATTCTGGTTAACAATAGTATCTAAATATCACCGAAGGAATATAGGGAGAAGACGCCTGTCAGCCGAAATAGCTCTGTTGTGAAAGCGTTTGACTGAAGATCTAAAAGACCCTGGTTCGATCCCGGGTTTCGGCATAGCGTTTTCTGGTTAACAAAAGTAGCTAAATTTCACCGAAGGAATATAGGGAGAAGACGCCCGGTATCCGAAATAGCTCAGTTGGGAGAGGGTATAGACTGAAGATCTAAAGGTCCCTGGTTCGATCCCGGGTTTCGGCACAGCGTATTCTTGTTAACAATATTAGCTAAATTTCACCGAAGGAATATAGGGAGAAGACGCCCGTTAGCCTAAATAGCTCAGTTGGGAGAGCGTTAGACTGAATATCTAAAGGTCGCTGGTTCGATCCCGGGTTTCGGCATAGCGTTTTCTTGTTAACAATAGTAGCTAAATTTCACCGAAGGAATATAGGGAGAAGACGCCCGTTAGAAGAAATAGCTCAGTTAGGAGAGCGTTAGACTGATGATCTAAAGGTCCCTGGTTCGATCTTGTGTTTCGGCATAGCGTTTTCTGGTTTACAATAGTAGCTAAATTTCACCGAAGGAATATAGGGAAAAAACGCCCGTTAGCCGAAATAGCTCAGTTGGGAGAGCGTTAGACTGAAGATCTAAAAATCCCTGGGTCGATCCCGGGTTTAGGCATAGCTTTTTCTTGTTAACAATAGTAGCTAAATTTCACCGAAGGAATATAGGGAGAAGACGCTTGTCAGCCGAAATAGCTCAGTTGGGAGAGCGTTAGACTGAAGATCTAAAGGTCCCTGGTTCGATCCCGGGTTCGGCACAGCGTTTTCTTGTTAACAATAGTAGCTAAATTTCACCGAAGGAATATAGAGAGAAGACGCCCGTTAGCCGAAATAGCTCACTTAGGAGAGCGTTAGACTGAAGATCTAAAGGTCCCTGGTTCGATCCCGGGTTTCGGCATAGCGTTTTCTGGTTAACAAAAGTAGCTAAATTTCACCGAAGGAATATAGGGAGAAGAAGCCCGTTATCCGAAATACCTCAGTTGGGAGAGGGTTAGACTGAAGATATAAAGGTCCCTGGTTCGATCCCGGGTTTCGGCGTAGCGTTTTCTTGTTAAAAATAGTAGCTAAATTTCACCGAAGGAATATAGGGAAAAGATGCCCATTAGCCGAAATAGCTCAGTTGCGAGAGCGTTAGAGTGAAGATCTAAATGTCCCTGGTTCGATCCCGGGTTTAGGCATAGCGTTTTCTCGTCAACAATAGTAGCTAAATTTCACCGAAGGAATATAGGGAGAAGACGCACGTTAGCCGAAATAGCTAAGTTGGGAGAGCGTTAGACTGAAGATCTAAAGGTCCCTGGTTCGTTCCGGGTTTCGGCATAGCGTATTCTGGTTAACAATAGTAGCTAAATATCACCGAAGGAATATAGGGAGAAGACGCCCGTTAGCCGAAATAGCTCAGTTGGGAGAGGGTTAGACTGAATATCTAAATGTCGCTGGTTCGATCCCGGGTTTCGGCATAGCGTTTTCTTATTAACAATAGTAGCTAAATTTCACCGAAGGAATATAGGGAGAAGACGCCCGTTAGTCGAAATAGCTCGGTTGGAGAGGGTTAGACTGAATATCTAAAGGTCGCTGGTTCGAGCAAGGGTTTCGGCATAGCGTTTTCTTGTTACCATTAGTAGCAAAATTTCACCGAAAGAATATTGGGAGAAGAAGCGCGTTAGAAGAAATAGCTCAGTTAGGAGAGCGTTAGACTGATAATCTAAATGTCCCTGGTTCGATCCCGTGTTTCGGCATAGCGTTTTCTGGTTTACAATAGTAGCTAAATTTCACCGAAGGAATATAGGGAGAAGATGCCCGTTAGCTGAAATAGCTCAGTTGGGAGAGCGTTAGACTGAAGATCTAAAGGTCCCTGGTTCGAACCCGGGTTTCGGCATAGCGTATTCTGGTTAACAATAGTAGCTAAATATCACCGAAGTAATATAGGGAGAATACGCCTGTCAGCCGAAATAGCTCAGTTGTGAGAGCGTTAGACTGAAGATCTAAAAGTCCCTGTTTCGATCCCTGGTTTCGGCATAGCGTTTTCTGGTTAACAATAGTAGCTAAATTTCACCGAAGGAATATAGGGAGAAGAAGCCCGTTAGCCGAAATAGCTCAGTTGGGAGAGCGTTAGACTGAAGATCTAAAGGTCCCTGGTGCGATCCCGGGGATTCGGCATAGCGTTTTCTTGTTAACAATAGTAGCTAAATTTCACCGAAGGAATATAGGGAGAAGACGTTTGTCAGCCGAAATAGCTCAGTTGGGAGAGCGTTAGACTGAAGATCTAAAGGTCCCTGGTTCGATCCCGGGTTTCGGCACAGCGTTTTCTTGTTAACAATAGTAGCCAAATTTCACCGAAGTAATTTAGGGATAAGACGCCCGTTAGCCGGGATAGCTCAGTTGGGAGCGCGTTGGACTGAAGATCTAAAGGTCCCTGGTTCGATCCGGGTTTCGGCATAGCGTTTTCTGGTTAACAATAGTGGCTAAATTTCACCGAAGGAATATAGAGAGAAGATGCCCGTTAGCCGAAATAGCTCAGTTGGGAGAGCGTTAGATTGAAGATCTAAATGTCCCTGGTTCGATCCCGGGTTTAGGCATAGGGTTTTCTCGTTAACAATAGTAGCTAAATTTCACCGAAGAATAGAGGGAGAAGACGCACTTTATCCGAAATAGCTTAGTTGGGAGAGCGTTAGACTGAAAATATAAAGGTCCCTGGTTCGATCCCGGGTTTCGGCATAGCGGATTCTGGTTAACAATAGTAGCTAAATATCACCGAAAGAATATAGGGAGAAGACGCCTGTCACCCGAAATAGCTTAGTTGGGAGAGCGTTAGAATGAAGATCTAAAGGTCCCTGGTTCTATCCCGGGTTTCGGCATGGCGTTTTCCGGTTAACGATAGTAGCTAAAATTTACCGAAGGAATATAGGGAGAAGACGCCCGTGAGCCGAAATAGCTCAGTTGGGAGAGCGTTAGACTGAAGATCTAAAGGTCCCTGGTTCGATCCCGGGTTTCGGCATGGCGTTTTCTTGTTAACAATAGTAGCTAAATTTCACCGAAGTAATTTAGGGAGAAGACGCCTGTTAGCCGAAATAGCTCAGTTGGGAGTGCGTTAGACTGAAGATCTAAAGGTCCCTGGTTCGATCCCGGGTTTCGGCATAGCGTTTTCTTGTTAACAATAGTAGCTAAATTTCACCGAAGGAATATAGGAAGAAGACGCCCTGTCACCCGGAATAGCTTAGTTGGAGAGCGTTAGAATGAAGATCTAAAGGTCCCTGGTTCTATCCCGGGTTTCGGCATGGCGTTTTCTGGTTAACGATGGTAGCTAAATTTTACCGAAGGAGTATAGGGAGAACACGCCCGTCAGCCGAAATAGCTCAGTTGGGAGTGCGTTAGACTGAAGATCTGAAGGTCCCTGGTTCGATCCCGGGGTTTCGGCATGGCGTTTTCTTGTTAACAATAGTAGCTAAATTTCACCGAAGTAGTATAGGGAGAAGACGCCCGTCAGCCGAAATAGCTCAGTTGGGAGTGCGTTAGACTGAAGATCTAAAGGTCCCTGGTTCGATACCGAGTTTCGGCATATCGTTTTCATGTTAACAATAGTAGCTAAATTTCACCGAAGGAATATAGGGAGATTACGCCGGTTAGCCGAAATAGCTCAGTTGGGAGTGCGTTAGACTGAAGATCTAAAGTTCCCTGGTTCGATCCCGGATTTCGGCTTATCGTTTTCTGGTTAACAAAAGTAGCTAAATTTCACCGAAAGAATATAGGGAGAAGACTCCCGTTAGCCGAAATAGCTCAGTTGGGAGAGCGTTAGATTGAAGATCTAAAGGTCCCGGGTTTCGGCATAGCGTTTTCTGGTTAACAATAGTAACTAAATTTCACCGAAGAATATAGGGAGAAGATGCCCGTTAGCCGAAATAGCTCAGTTGGGAAAGCGTTAGATTGAAGATCTAAATGTCCCTGGTTCGATCCCGGGTTTCATCATAGCGTTTTCTCGTTAACAATAGTAGCTAAATTTCACCGAAGGAATATAGGGAGAAGACTCCCGTTAGCCGAAATAGTTTCGTTGGGAGAGCGTTTGGCTGAAGATCTAAAGGTCCCTGGTTCGATCCTGGGTTTCTGCATAGCGTTTTCTTGTTAACATTAGTAACTAAATTTCACCGAAGGAATATAGGGAGAAAACGCCCGTTAGCCGAAATAGCTCAGTTGGGAGAGCGTTAGACTGAAGATCTAAAGGTCCCTGGTTCGATCCGGGGTTTCGGCACAGCGTTTTCTTGTTAACAAAAAGTAGCTAAATTTCACCGAAGGTATATAGGAAGAAGACGCCCGTTAGCCGAAATAGCTCAGTTGGGAGAGCGTTAGGCTGAAGATCTAAAGGTCCCTGGTTCGATCCTGGGTTTCGGCATAGCGTTTTCTTGTTAACATTAGTAGCTAAATTTCACCGAAGGAATATAGGGAGACGACACCCGTCAGTCGAAATAGTTTAGTTGGGAGAGCGTTAGAATGAAGATCTAAAGGTCACTGGTTCGATCCCGTGTTTCGGCATAGCGTTTTCTTTTTAACAAGAGTAGCTAAATTTCACCGAAGTAATTTAGGGAGTAGACGCCCGTAAGCCGAAATAGCTTAGTTGCGAGAGCGTTAGACTGAAGATCTAAAGGTCCCGGGTTTCGGCATAGCGTTTTCTTGTTAACAATAGTAGCTAAATTTAACCGAAAGAATATAGGGAGAAGACACCCGTCAGCCGAAATAGCTCAGTTGGGAGAGCGTTAGACTGAAGATCTAAAGGTCCCTCTTCGATCCCGGGTTTCGGCGTAGCGTTTCCTTGTTAACAATAGTAGCTAAATTTAACCGATGTAATATAGGGAGGAGACGCCCGTCAGCCGAAATAGCTCAGTTGGGAGAGCGTTAGACTGAAGATCTAAAGGTCCCGGGTTTCGGCGTAGCGTTTTCTTGTTAACAATAGTAGCTACATTTTACCGAAGGAATATAGGGAGAAGATGCCCGTCAGCCGAAATTGCTCAGTTGGGAGAGCGTTAGGCTGAAGTACTAAAGGTCCTTGTTTCGATCCCGGGTTTCGGCATAGCGTTTTCTTGTTAACCATAGTAGCTAAATTTCACTGAAGTAATATAGGGAGGAGACGCCCGTCAGCCGAAATAGCTCAGTTGGGAGAGTTAGACTGAAGATCTAAAGGTCCCTGGTTCGATCCCGGGTTTCGGCATACCCGTTTTCTTGTTAAAAATAGTAGCTAAATTTCACCGAAGGAATATAGGGAGAAGACGCTTGTCAGCCGAAATAGCTCAGTTGGGAGAGCGTTAGACTGAAGATCTAAAGGTCCCTGGTTCGATCCGGGGTTTCGGCACAGCGTTTTCTTGTTAACAAAAGTAGCTAAATTTCACCGAAGGAATATAGGGAGAAGACGCCCGTTAGCCGAAATAGCTCAGTTGGGAGAGCGTTAGGCTGAAGATCTAAAGGTCCCTGGTTCGATCCTGGGTTTCGGCATAGCGTTTTCTTGTTAACATTAGTAGCTAAATTTCACCGAAGGAATATAGGGAGACGACACCCGTCAGCCGAAATAGTTTAGTTGGGGAGGAGCGTTAGAATGAAGATCTAAAGGTCACTGGTTCCATCCCGTGTTTCGGAGTAGCGTTTTCTTTTTAACAGGAGTAGCTAAATTTCACCGAAGTAATTTAGGGAGTAGACCCCCGTAAGCCGAAATAGCTCAGTTGGGAGAGCGTTAGACTGAAGATCTACAGGTCCCTGGTTCGATCCCGGGTTTCGGCATAGCGTTATCTTGTTAACAATAGTAGCTAAATTTCACCGAAGGAATATAGGGAGAAGACACCCGTAGGCCGAAATAGCTCAGTTGGGAGAGCGTTACACTGAATATTTAAAGGTCCCTGGTTCGATCCCGGGTTTCGGCGTAGCGTTTTCTTGTTAAAAATAGTAGCTAAATTTCACCGAAGTAATATAGGGAGGAGACGCCCGTCAGCCGAAATAGCTCAGTTGGGAGTGCGTTAGACTGAAGAACTAAAGGTCCCTGGTTCGATCCCGGGTTTCGGCATATCGTTTTCTTGTTAACAATAGTAGCTAAATTTCACCGAAGTAATATAGGGAGGAGACGCCCGTCAGCCGAAATAGCTCAGTTGGGAGAGCGTTAGACTGAAGATCTAAAGGTCCCTGGTTCGATCCCGGGTTTCGGCATAGCGTTTTCTGGTTAACAATAGTAGCTAAAATTCACCGAAGGAATATAGGGAGTAAACGCCCGTTAGCCGAAATAGCTCATTTGAGAGAGCGTTAGAATGAAGATCTGAAGGTCCCTGGTTCGATCCCGGGTTTCGGCATAGCATTTTCTTGTTAACAATAGTAGCTAAATTTCACCGAAGGAATATAGGGAGAAGACGCCTGTCACCCGAAATAGCTCAGTTGGGAGAGCGTTAGACTGAAGATCTGAAGGTCCATGGTTCGATCCCGGGTTTCGGCATAGCGTTTTCTTGTCAACGATAGTAGCTAAATTTCACCGAAGGAATATAGGGAGAAAACGCCCGTCAGCTGAAATAGCTCAGTTGGGAGAGCGTTAGACTGAAGATCTAAAGGTCCCTGGTTCGATCCCGGGTTTCGGCATAGCGTTTTCTTGTCAACGATAGTAGCTAAATTTCACCGAATGAATGTAGGGAGAGGACGCCCGTCAGCTGAAACAGCTCAGTTGGGAGAGCGTTAGACTGAAGATCTAAAGTTCCCTGGTTCGATCCCGGGTTTCGGCATAGCGTTTTCTTGTCAATGATAGTAGCTAAATTTCACCGAAGGAATTTGTTGAGAAGACGAACATCAGCCGAAATAGCTAAGTTGGGCGATCGTTATACTGAAGATCTAAATGTCCCTGGTTCGATCCCGCGTTTCGGCATTGCGTTTTCTGGTTAACGATACTAGCTAAATTTCACCGAAGGAATATAAGGAGAAGGCGTCCGTCAGCCGTAATAGCTCAGTTGGGGGAGCGTTAGACTGAAGATCTAAAGTTCCCTGGTTCGATCCCGGTTTCGACATAGGGTTTTCTTGTTAACAATAGTAGCTAAATTTCACCGAAGGAATATAGGGAGAAGACGCCTGTCACCCGAAATAGCTGAGTTGGGAAAGCGTTAGAATGAAGATCTAAAGGTCCTTGGTTCTATCCCGGGTTTCGGCATGGCGTTTTCAGGTTAACGATAGTAGCTAAATTTTACCGAAGGAATATAGGGAGAAGAAGCCCGTTAGCCGAAATAGGTCAGTTGGGAGAGCGTTAGACTGAAGATCTAAATGTCCCTGGTTCGTTCCCGTTTTTCGGCATAGCGTTTTCTTGTTAACTATA